>CM076580.1:1096504161-1096907276 GCA_034641835.2 Pinus albicaulis
TTCCTCCCTGCTCTGCAATATTGAAAGGACCGAACCAAAGGGGGTCGAACTTACCATGTTTGCCCTTGTCAGCTCTGCGTACATCCCACCTGAGCACTAAATCCCCCACCTGCAGCTTCCTGTCTTTTGTGTGCTGGTCAAACAATTCTTTCATCTTCTCCTGATAGTCCACCAGCTTCTGGTTCACCTGAATACGCGTTTCCTCCAGTTCAATCAATTGATTGATTCTTCTGGTCGTGCCATCAGCTTCTTCCTGAGTCTCCTGCATGAAACGAGCCACAGGTAGAGCCAACTGTATGGGGAATACAGCTGCTCGTTCGTATACTAGTTCGTAAGGCGACTTCCCTGTTGCCCTTTTACTGGTTATCCTGTTTGCCCATAGAGCAAACTTCAGTTGAGAGTCCCAATTTCTCTGGTTCTCATTTATTGTCTTCTTCAGTGCTCTGACCAGCGTTTTGTTTGATGACTCGGCAAGACCATTTCCCTGGGGGTAGTAAGCTGTGGAGTGACCCAGAGTGATGTTGTATTGTTGACAAAAATTCACCATCTTAGCAGATTTGAAAGCCTGAGCATTGTCTGTGACTATTCTGGCAGGACATCCAAACCTGGAGATGATGTTCTCTTCTAGGAATTTTATGACCACTGTATCTGTGGCATTTCGTGCGGGGATGGCCTCCACCCACTTCGTGAAGTAATCTGTAGCAGTCAAAATCCATTTGTGCTGCCCACTGGAGGGTGGGTGGATCTCACCTATGAAGTCAATACCCCATTGCTTGAAAGGTTCATCAACATGCACAGGAATCAGGGGTAGGGCTGCTAGCTTCTGTTTTTCAGCAAACTTTTGGCATTTGTCACATGCTCTGACCCAAGTGAAGACGTCTCCAAATAGTTTAGGCCAGTAGAAACCAGCCTTCAAAATTTTCTGAGCTGTGCTCCTCCAGCTATAATGCCCTCCACAGATCCCCTCATGGAATTCGGTTATGATATTCCCTACCTCCCCTTCGATGAGACATAACAACAGTATGCCTGAAGGATCTCTCCAATATAATTGACCATTAGCTACGGCATACTTCTGAGATTTAAGCCTCAAGGCTCTGTATTTGGACTTATCACAGCTGGGTGGGCAGCTGAGTGTCAGGAGGTATTCAACAATTTCTTTGTACCAGAGGCTAGTGAGGTACTTCATCTGTATTTTTTGAGTAGCCATTTCCACCTCTTGTCTTCCTGTCTATTCCTCAGATGCTTCACCTGCGATCGTGGATAAGTGGATGCCCAGAGCTTGGTGGTTCGATTCTGATAAAATCTTCGCTAGCCCCTGTCCTTTAATTAACTTGGTGGGTCTTATGTCCAGGTCATATTCTTGTATCTTCGCAATCCACCTGCCCCTTCTGCCTTCACTGTCTCACTGCACTAGGATGTCCTTAACTGCTGCTGTGGGTACAAAAGCAGTCACATGAGATTGTAAAATGTACATGTGAAATGCCTTTAAGGACTTTACCAGGGCATAAGCTTGCTTCTCCAGGATGTTGTATTTTAGCTCTGCATCATGAAGGACTTGACTAAAGAAAGCAATGGGTTGCTCGTACCCATCTCCATTCTTCTGTAGGAGGACCCCTGCCACCGTGTGAGGCGATGCAAAAGAGAAAATCATGAAGGGCTCAGTGAAGTCGGGCTTTGCCAACACGGGAGCCTCAGCAAATGCAGTTTTGATCCTGGAAAAGGCCTGCCTTGAATCCGGTGCCCACTTTACCTCATTATCCTTCTTTAACATATCTGTAATGTGTCTGACTATTTCGGCATAGTTGGGAATGAATCTTCTGAGGAAATTGATCCGTCCTAGGAACACCTGGACTTCTTTCTTGTTTCTGGGGAGGGATATACTGTTTATAGCTTCTACCCTTTTAGGATCGATCTTGACCCCATCTTTAGTTACTATATGTCCTAGGAGTTTACCCTCCTCTAATGCAAAGAAAGATTTTTGAGGGTTAAGAGAGAGTCCATACCTCCTGCATTTCTCAAAGGTCTTCTGCAAATGCTGAACGTGCTCGACATCATCCTTTGAAAAGACCGTTATATCATCGAGGTACACCACCAGAAACTTATCCTGTTCTCCTACAAAAGTTATGTCCATCGCTCTCTGAAACGTAGCCCCTGCATTGATCAGTCCGAATGGCATCCTGGCATACATAAATGTTCCCCAGGGCGTGGTGAATGCTGTCTTTTTCTGGTCTTCCGGGAATACAGCCACTTGATTATAGCCCGAGAACCCATCCATCATGGACATTCTAGAGGCCCCTACCACCTTTTGCAGAATATGATCCATCTTTGGTAGTGGATAGTTGTCTTTTAGAGATGCCCTATTCAGGTTTCTGAAATCCACACACAACCTGATTTCACCGTTCTTCTTGCGTACTGGGACTAAATTGGCCACCCATTCAGAATACCTTAGTGGCACTATAATTTTAGCCTTCAGTAACTTTTTTATTTCTTGCTCAATCGAGGGTAGCAACAGAGGGTTAATCTGTCGAAGCTTTTGCTTGTGGGGTTTTGCATCTGTCTTCAATGGAATTTTATGCTGCATCACACGGACATCAAAGGTTTTCAAATGTTGATATGACCAAGCAAAGACGTCTTTGTAAGTTTGAAACAGCTTTTGGTACGACTGTCTGTATTCATCTGGGACTTTCTTTGACAGCTTCACAATCTTTGGATCTTCTTTCGTGCCCAGATTGAGATCTTCAACCTGGTCCTCAGTCACCATTTTTTTTGGCTGTAACGGGACATCATCCTTATTGAACAGTCTCTCCAAAGGTACCAGCCCTCGGGGAATGACATTCCCCTTTAGCTGCAGGAGTCTGTGACCAGCTATCTTCTCTTCTAGCTTGTCCCCTGGAATGTCTCCGAATTCTTCTTCTTCACAATTGTCAATCTCTAAATTTGAAAACTCCCCCACGGTCTCTAAGAACCTCTTTACCTGCTCCTCATCTTCAAAGACCTGCCAGTGCTTGACATTATCAGGGATTGAAGGACGGTATCTTACTTCAATTTCGTATCTCAGAAGAGGGTTCTGAGGTGGGCGGAATGTACTAGCTGCCACGGCCAAGGAGTCTGCCATTCTGTTCTGTTCCCTGGGCATAAACTGAATGTTAAATGCCAGAAAAGAATTCTCCACAAGATCCCACACTTCGTTTCTGTAGGCCCTTAGCCTCGGATGCTTCGCTTGACACTGATTTTTCACTTGCCTCACCACCAACTCTGAGTCTCCCATCACCTTTAGACTCTGTATCTTCATGCTTCTTGCTGTTTGCAACCCCAGTATGAGTGCCTCATACTCAGCCACATTATTCGTGGCCTCATATTCTAATTTAAAGGACAGGGGGACCCATTGACCCATAGGTGATATAAGCAACACTCCAGCCCCGTTTCCTTCTCTGGAATTTGCTCCATCAAAGTGGAGAGTCCAGATGTCAGATTCATGGTCCTGCTCTGATAGCTCAGTCTTTATCTGGCAAAATGAAGGTTCATGAGCATATTCCTGATCTTCCTCCAACATTAGACAGGAAAAATCTCCATCTCTACTGTAAACTGGGGAGTTCACTGAATCTCCTGCTTTTGTGACTGTCTTGACAAACCTAGTCTCTCGGTACAATCTCCTTTCTTGACCACCAAAGACAGGGATGGTGGTGTACGACAGATCCAGCTTGATTGACCCTCCAATTCTAGTCCCCCAGGACCTAGACAACAGCATGCCGAAGCGGGCTGGGATGTCAGCCACTACGATATCCATTACCACACTCTTGGCAGGAATCTGAGCCAAGGTGACTGCTAGGTCCTTGATCATGCCCAAGCACTTCACTCTTTTGGAGTCAAAGGAGTAGAGATCTTTATATGGGCGAGTGATTTGGAGCCCCAATTGCTCCATGACAGACAGGGGCATCAAATTGTGGGACGCTCCTGAATCTAACATACAGTTATGCAATAGTAGATCGTGGATTACTAGAGATACATAGAAAGGGGGAGTGGAGGGGTCTAATTCCTCGACATGAGGGCCGAACACTACCATGGGCCTTTCTTCTTGTAAGTTAAGACTGTCCGGAATGTGTGGGACTTCAGGAGCTGAAATGAAAGAGGAGACTTGTGACTGATATGCAGGCTGCTTCAATAATTCGGACAGAGGGACAGGGATTTTAACTTTTTCAAGTTCCTTTTGCAAACTGAAGGCAGACGAGGGCTTTTCTATTTGGACTTCCTTTTCTTTGGACTCTTTGTTTGGGACGGTAGACTTAACTTCTTTAACAGGAGTTTTATTTACAGGAGACACGGCTACTTGAGAGGAGGAAGGCATATGACTATCATCTTGCATAGGTTGGTAAAGGGGCTTCTTACCTCTGTCAGGAGATTCTTGGGTATTGGCCTCTTTCTGTGCAGGTGCTGACCTCTGGGGTGCATCTTCCTCTTCATCTTGAGTGCGGGTCCTTTTCCTGGAGGACCTGAGGTCATATTTCCTGTTGAACTGAGCTTGCATGAAATCAACAAACTGTTTGCAGTAGTCATCGATTTCTGGCTCTTCGGCATCCTCATTATCCTTCGCTTCTGAGTGAGGTTGCAATGCATCCTCCTCACTTCCTTGGATAGGGCACTCTATGTCATCGATGTCTGAGAAAACAGGACATGTTTCATCTTGCTCATAAGAGGAGTCTTCAGGGGAAGCCTCCATTTGTCCTTCCAAGTACAAAGGGTGCGGTACTTGGTCTTGTGGCTCCTTCTGCCCCCTCTGCAGTATCTGCAAGGGAGGTTTCCTGTATTGAGGGTTGAACCCTCTCTTTGGAGCATTCTGAAAGTTCTTTGGTGGAGAAATTTTAGCTTCCATCTCTAGCTTGACCAACTTGCTAGAGAGGTTCTTGACCATTTTATTCATCTCTTCGATCTTATCACTTGCTGAGTCTCTGTCTTGACTTGAAGTAGACACTTCTTCTTTGCCTCTTCTTCTTGTATCATGTTCTTGCTTTACTTTGGTCTTACCAGTCGAGACAAAGTTTGCTTCTATTTCCAATGCATCAGTCTGTGCATCATCTAGAGTGGCTGGCTTTCTCTCCCTTAGCGAGAAACCAAACTCGGAATCAAATGCTGCCACAAAAACGACCTTGGCAGCGGTCTGATGGGGCTTCATCTCAGCTGGGAGGCTGTAATACAATTTGTTAAATCTTCTGATGAATTCTGATACCCCTTCATTGTGTTTCTTTTTAAGGGTGTTGAACTCGGTTAAGGTATCCCCATGATCTTTCCTATCTCCCCACTTTTTCACAAAAGCTTCTTCCATAGCCTCCCAGGTGTTGATGGAATCAACTGCAAGAGATTTAAACCACTTTCTAGCCTCTCCATCAAGGGACTGCACGAAAAACCTCAGAACCACATCCAAATGTTCCACATTAAAGTTCTCTGCGAAAGAGCAGAAGATTTCAACATGCTTGTGAGCATCAACACCGTTCTCCCCATTGAATCTGGGTAGAATCTTCAAATAGTCCTGTGGCATATCATTTAAAACTGCAGGCAGTTGTAAAGGGGCATACCTGTTTTGTAAAAAGCCAGGTACATTCGCCATCGGGGGAGGCGGAGGTAGAATGAGAGCTTGAGCAGTGTGAGGTGGAGGAGGTGGTGGGAGTTGAGTATGAATAATGATGGGAATGTAGTGGACAGCAGCTTGAGGACTCGATGAGAAGGTAGGGCTGTCGACAACAGACACTTCAGTGACCTCTTTGACCTCTTCAACTTCAGGGGTAGGGTGAAAAGAATAATGTGGAGTATAACTAGACTCAGCTTCGTCTTTGATACGGGCACCTTCTCGGTAAGGGCTATTAGAGTAATAACCAGTATCTCTTATAATGGGGTTAGAGCTTTGTATTTGGGCGACCTGAGAAGAGGAGGGCTGAAGATATGGAAAGTTTTCAAGGGAAAACTCTGGAATATCAGTATGAACTGGTGGCCTTTCTCTCCAGCCTCTTCTATGTAGGATTCGCTCTGGGTCAGACACAGAGGGTGTCCTTGAATGAGATGTATCTGACCTTAGGTGTGGCTTACGGGGAGCCAGGACTGCAAATATGTTTATCTGAAATATGAATGTGGAGTCGCCAAGGTGAGGTATGCACAACTCACAACTCTTCGTGCTCACCTAACTGAAGAGTGGACAGGATTTGTCGAGGCCCAGGGACTTAAATTTCTTCAACTTCGGTCCCCGGCAACGGCGCCAAAAAGATGTTGTAACTCCTAGAGACAGTCTAGAGTTGTTATAGACCAGTGCCTAGGACATCTTATGAGGTGTAAAGAGCGGAGTATTTGAAACAGCGTTTAATATTTTAACATGACAGAGCTCTTACACTACTTCCTTTGAAACAGAGAATAAACTAGGATGGAACCAGAACTTCGGACAGTATGAAATATTAGGAATAACACTGAACAAATGCAACGCTATATTTAGATACTACTGCATCAGACAATTTTAAGATAGGTCGCCATAATGAGGGCCAGATTCATGATATATGGTAGAGAAGGTATATTTAATGACGATTACAGAGATGTAAAGCAAGAAGGAGATATCGGCTGTCAAATAGATGATACTACGAAGAACTTCATGATATAAGATGGGCTTAAATAGCTAAGAATCCATACATACCAAGAACTCCCGTCAATAACATTTCAATACAGCCAATATAGTTGAAATACGCATGAAATACAGGTGGAACAATATATTACTCCTGAGCCATTTAAAGTATCCATCCGCTACTGATATAAGTATCAATACGATAAATTCATATCAAAAGACGAAGGACACTCGCATTCAAAGATGTAATACTAGAGACATAAACGTGAATGAATTGAACTATAGAGAGACACACACTACCATACAACCATGTCCAGAATCCTTACTAAGGTGAAGCTTCTTATTATTGAGACCCAACGGGCTCTTCCGGGCAGTACCTGAACTTTCACGAAACATACACACAGAAAATTCTTACACAATCAATTTTTCTGAAGAAGTGGAACCTTGTTTTCTTCTTTTTCCTGTATTATATAGGATCTCTTCTGCCTTTCAGCGAGAAGATATTTTCTGAAAATATCTCTCTCGCGTGAACAAAATTGTTAACAGTCATTGTCAAAACCACAAAATGGCATGATGGGGAAAACAACCCTCCCCTCATGCGTAACAGGCCCCGGGCCAAACTTAAAACAAAAACGTAGGCCAATGTCTGATGTAAAAGTAAAAAATGCAAGAGTGGGGGGAAAAACCACCCACTCGGAAATTTAAACAAAACATAACTGAATGAAAGTAAAAGGCCGTTTTAGGCCGTGTCATGAGTAAACATGAGGTGTCATGAGTGCTGCTGGGTCGAGGCTGTAGTAGACGCTGGAGGAGGCACATCGGTGGAGGGACTGGCATGCTGAGTCAGGAACTGTGTCAACCTCCGCTGGCTTTCTGGATTCGGTTCTGACATCTCTGAGAGTCTCTCTACCCTGGTAAATGCCTCGCCGAAGGTGTGGATGTCTGCATGGGTGGGGAGCCGATACCTGATCATATGGAGGAGACTAAACTCCTTCTGGAGGACTGTGATGATGGTAGTAGCCTTAAGCTGAGTTCCTTTGCCCATCTGAAGATCTGACCGATCCCTTTCTGCCTCTAAAAGTGATGTGTATTGATCGGGGTGCATGAGTACGGCAGGAGCGTTTGGTTCCCAACATGAAGGGAGGCCAGCAGTGATGATTTCGTTCCACACCTTGTTGAACTGCTCCACAATGTCTGCGACCTGTTGGAGAGCCTTCGAAGCTGCCAGTCGAGCCTCCTCTTTCTCTATAATTTTCCGACATTCATTGATTTCCATAAACCGGCTGGGAATGCCATGTTTTACCACGTCATTTGCTCTCAGTGTATAGAGAAAAGATATATAAATTCCGGCATGTCGAGCTCTATTTGGCAGATTATCCCCGGCCTCTTGCAACCTTCTATTAAGATATGGAAGGGTGGACTTGAGTTCACCTATCATTGTCAAAAACTCCCACTGCTCAGTCACTGCCATGATTATATCTGACCAGATCAAGCTCCTGGCCTCAAGCAAGGTGAGGTTTCCCTTCGCTTTACTCTTCAATTCGGCAATAATCTGTTGCTGCTCAGTTGAGGTCTTTTTTCCTTCCTCCACTTCTCTTTGTAGCCCATCAATTACTCTGACCTTTTCAGCCAGGGCGCCCTCCAACTCTACCACCTTTTGCTTGGCTGTTGTTGTCTTCTTCCCCAACACTTCTATCTCAGCCATAGCTGTGGATAGTTGTGCTGTTGCTGAACCTGTCCCACTTGATGTTTCGGCTGCATGACAACTGTGCGTATCCCAGCGGGTCTGCAGCTCAGTAGCTCTGCTCTCCAGTTCTTCAATTCTTTTGACCATTTTTTCTTTCTCCTCTCTCTCTCTGGAAATCCTGGCAATCAGCTCGTTTTTCTCCTCCTCCACATGCACCAGTTCATCGGTCTGTATCGGATGTGAAGCTGGTATGCCAGACCGTTTCTTAGCCGCTGAAATTTCCTTCTCCAACTTGGCTATTAATGCAGCTTGCATTCCCTTCCCTCCGTCGTCTGAATTCTTAATCTGCTCTTTCAGGACGCGTACCTGATGTGCGTGGGCGCGACAAGCACTCTGTTCTGCGGAAAGAGAGTTGTTCAGGTCATCGTATTTCTGCTCTGTCTTCTTTAGGGCAAGGGTGATCTGCGAAATCTTATCCTTCATCATGTCGCAGATTGTCTGAAACAGGTCATTCAGGTCCTGTACCGGAACCTTCTTCATGTCAACAACCAATTCAATCACCTTGTAGCTAGGGACGTCCGAATTCGGGTCCAGGATAGCCTCGGCCATAGAAAGCACCAGGTCTTCGGTGTCTGCATTAACCGAGGCAGAGATTCTGGTGTGATATTTCTCAACGAAACCTCCTAGTTCGGCCCTATATTTGTCTCGAATGGTTTTATTGGTCAGCTCCCTTTCTTTTGTCTTGGAAGGAGGAGGCTCGATGATGGCCTGAGTGACTTCAGTGTAGTCGGAGGAGGCGACGCTATCTCTTAGAACCACTATCCCTGCCTTGCTCTTATCAAACTCTCCGAATTTCGTGAGGGGCTCCAGAATTATCCCTTCCCCGATGACCTCGGCTTCACTAGTGGCCACCCTTTGCCTCTTGGGTGGTGGCGCTCCGGAAGTACCAGCTTCCTGCTCATTGCCCCCTTTGTTCACTTCTTCTTCTTCTCCTGTGGCAGATGAGTCTGTCTCCATCTGCGAAAACATAGGCCAGACCTCATAATTAGCCTTCCACTCCAGAAATGGCCTGGATTCATGAACGTAGGGCGCAGACCTGTTTCTCTTTCTTTTATTTGAGATAATTTCCCGTGGGTCATAAGCCCAACTCTCCCCTAATTTCAGGTCCATGTTCTGCAACATTTTTTCAACAATCGGGAGGGCATATCTAGAATTTACAACAAAGGGGCCAATATTGTCGGGAAGCTTCAGAATGTAGCCTTTCTTAGCGGGGACGAAATGAAGCTGGTCAGCCTTGAGGGCTTGCCGGATGTACTCAAGGGCGTAGAATCATCGGACAGGAAAAGCTGGGAGCTGGTAGGGGGCTACCTCGGCTCCATAGACACGGATTTCAGTATACTCTTCTGATAGGAACCAATCGCCGGTACACTGGTACTTCCCAGCCTGTAACCAGCGCTTCATCTCTGGGAAAACCCTAGGGGAAGGCACGTCTTGAATGATGGTATAGGCAATGGACATGAAGGTATTCACGAAATTGACATAACCTTCTCCCCTGGGGAGTTGACGAACAGAGCAATTCCAGTCGAAAACTGGCCTGGGCTGGGAATTTTCAGAATACATCCTGTCCAGCCCCAAATGATTAAACTTGTCCGCATGCTGGAACAGGAAGAGGTAGAACACCAACGAACAAAAACGAAACTTTCGGGCCTTGGCTAGCTCCCGAAATTGGGTCCGGATGGTAAAAGACAGGAAAACTGGAATATCCAGTGTAACTCCATTCTGTATCATAAGCCACAAAAATCAAACGCATACTGAAGAAATGTCTTCAGGGGTCCCTACTCCCAGGAGGCCGACAATGAGGGACAGAACTGGTCGGACTTCTTCATTAAACAGACTCAATGGGAAAGGCTCCAACGGAGGTAGGGCCGTCGCCTGATCAACGGTTATGGCAGCTAGGAAGGCACGGCGGGCTTCCCTCGACAGTTTATTAAACTGTGCGAGCAAGGTTTCATCTTTGAAACTGAAGTAGGCATCGCTGGAAGGGAAACGGAGAGCCTGCCTTATAATATCGGGAGAAAGGGAGAAAATTATGTTACCCTGAGGGGAAATGAAAGCATCCTGATGTGAATCGTAGGAGTCTCTAAGCCAGACAATGAAATCGACACAAGAGTGAACTTGGGGGGTGATGTGGTGATAAAAGCCGGACGCGACGACTCGAAAACGATCAGCACTTTTACAGTGACGGCCAAACAGCAGGGGCTTGACATTTCGTATGTCGAAAGGGTATTTCGGATCACAGATACCCGCCTGTAAGTCACAAAGGGGTTCAAAACCAGGGGGGTTCCTAGACTCGTGGAGCTGGGGAGTTTCAGGTTCGTTCTTCTTGGGCATTCCTCTCCCCATGGCAGTTATTCAACAAATCGGAAAAGAGAGAAAGGGAAAAACAATGAAAAAAACGGAAGATGGATTACCTGAGCAGAGGGTGACAATGCTTGGGAAAGCGACGAGGGGAACCGTGACAGTGACTTGGACAAACCCGGCGTTCTTCCCTACTTGGTATTCGCCGTAGAAAACTACCTGAAATGATTTACCAGAGAGAAATACGGGAGTTTTTACCATTCGGGAGGACTGTTTAGGTTAAAAGGTGAAAATGTAAGAGAACGGAGGGCAAGTGTCATAAGGACACTGACACTGAGACACGTGGCGCGTGGGGATTGGGTAAATCAGGGTGTAGGTGAGCGCCTCGTGTCGGGTTAAAAGCTGGTACGGGCCTTAGTACCAGCTGTCCTAATAGACTTACCTTACTGTTATTCCATATGCGCTATCCAATCTTTATCATGTAGGACTTCCCCTTTGCCGGACCTACACTTATCTTCCTCACCTGCGCGGGCTCACCTTAACTCCGCCACGAGACAGCGTCCCGCGGCCTATCCTTGTCATTCTATCTCTGCCGTGAAGTCTTACCATGCCACGTGTCGGAAGTCCGCGGGGGTAAGGGCCTCGTCCCTTCCCCACGGCTTGACCCCCTCGGACTTACTACGTATGCTGTCATGTATAATCAGAGGCCTTTTCCAATATATGAGTTGACATGTAACGCCACGTCTTCATTACCTTTGTGTTAGATGTTCACTATTGTTCTGCCTTTCGTCACTTAGTGCTATTTATCCATTGGTTTCAATATATGTGCGCTTCACCACCTTTTCTCTTTTCGGCCTGATTTGATTTAACACTTGCCACTTGATATACAACTTTAATGTGACCTGTTCGTCCTTTAGGTGCTTCCGTGGCTATTGCTAAGAATTGAACAACACTAAGTAACAATGTTTTTTTACTATTTAAAAAAAAACAAATTTTAGTACACCTATTCTTATATTATGTTTCAATTCAACTAACCAACAACAAAAATGATGGGACATGCTTGCTATAGAAGAAAATTACATCCAAGAGATGTCTCTTCTTTTCCCACATTTAGATCGAGCCAAGGATTATTGTTGTAATGAAAAACTTCTGGTTAAAATACCTAGTCTTTGTCCTCACATAAAGTTATCCACAAATCTATAACAATTAGACAACATATAAGTTTACTATTTACCATAGCCGTAAGTTTCATTTTTTAATGGTTAAATAGAACTAGAAGCGTCCCTAAGTACAAATGAATTCATTACCTTGCAAGTACCTAAATTGGTCATTATTTTGTTTCAATCCATCTTATATTTTTCGCTACTTGTAGACAATATTTTTGTGGGTGCTTCTCTCCCCCATTAAGCAACCATGACATATAATGCAATCACAACATTATCGATTTTGTAAATATATTCTAAAAGGAGGTGGTTGTCGAGCCTAGAGATAGATATGGTAGATAAACTAAAGGGAGGGGCAACAAAAACTTTATCACACCTCCTTACTAACTCCTCGTGTACCTCCTCTCTTCACAACTAGAGTGAGGATAACAACTTGAGGATATCACCAATGTATGATGGGCTTGGCCAAGCTTTATTTAAGATGGATTTAATCCATCTTCATATTATAGTGAGATTAGTATCATGGAGAGAGAGATCTACCCTTAACCCTGTACACTAAATGTTAGTTAAATTAGATATATAATATTAATGATTAACAACTTACAATACATTCTATAAAAATGACCTTTTTAAGTAGGAGGACCTAAAATTGGTTGCACCACTCTACTTTTCCAATATTTTCTCTTGGTGGCTTTCCATGTTTTGGTTTTTTGACCGAAGGGTTCTTTCCACCTTACTTTTTCTATATCACACCCTTTCATTTTTATGTATTTATTTTGTACCTTTTAGTGAAGTGGTAACTCACCTCACATATATAGGAATGGATTAGGAGCACCTTGGGGCATGGTGTTCCCATGGGGAATCGTGCCAAACTCTTGTAGGAAATACAAACGAATCACAAGGAATGATCAAGGAACAAGGAAACAAACTAACGTAGGATTGAATACAATGATTCAACATGGCATGAAATGAAACTTGCATCTCGAGCAAGTGACCAGTGTGGAGTCAATGGAACCCATTAAGCAAAGTAAGGAAAGTCAACTTGGAACAAAACAATGGGTTGGCTCAATCACCCACCCAAAAGGGCATGTCAATTTAATGCTTGGTTGGGCATGTATAAATGTGGGGGAGGTGAGATAAGTTGAATCAAAACAATCAAATTGAGAAATGTGCATAAGTGATCATCTGAGGGAGAATAATGCAAGAGGGGTAGCTTGCCTAAGGAGCCAAGGCACTCTTGTTTAGTTCCAAGTCCTGGGGGAAGAAACATGACAAATCATCTTGTGGTTCCTTGTGGTGAATTTTGAGTCAAGTTCATGATGAAACATGGATATGAGTCTTCGAAAATGGATTGCAAGTGAGCCAAGTTGATTTATGAGATGAGTTCCGTTGGGAAAATTATTATTGACACAAATTTAATAGACATCGTTTTGGAAGGTAATCCAATAGATGAGATGAGTGAGACAGGAAAATTAAAAGAGAACAAGTTGATATGTGGCTTTTTGTTAACACTGGAAAATCGTACAAGAAAAATACATTAGAAAATGTCAAGAAGAAGGTACAAATAAAGATCTACAAGGAAGAAATGCATTATACGAGCTGAAATTTTTAACTTTTCCTAAGGTTAAATAGAAAAATTTATTGAACTTCACATAGGAAGCACTGACCCCAAGCGATTATTGCGGCTTTTTCTTTGATAGTCGTGACGATCATCGCAGGTATCCCTCAAAGAGTTGTGTGGTCCTGCGGATGCAGAAAGTCACCATCCAAGACTACTTGGCACACTTGGAGAAAAATATTCTCACTCAAGCTAGCTAAGTACAGCCGCCTTGGAGCCACCTTGAGGCTTTAGTGCAGCACACAAAGGAATCATACCCCCACTCTTGTGTCAACATCCATCTTGTACCAAGAGAGGGGGGGGAGTTTTCAAATTTGTCTATAAAATCCAGCCATGGGAAGAGAAACATGAGAACACATTGTTATGTTGGCCAAATTTCTCGGGAGAAAACCAGCTTGTGTTGTCCAATAGCAAGAGGATTGGAAGGATTCACCTGTTGGCCATCCAACACATCAATCCAAGAGAGAAGAGTTCACCACATCTTTGTCGATCTACCATACTTTGAGAGGGAAGAGAGGCTTGTTGAAATCTTGAGGGGAAGAGACCCCCTTGTCTTGGATATTGGAGCTCTGTAGCTCTAAGGATCCACTACAAGAGATTTAACATTCTATCTTCTACTACTACCAGCACCCAATAAAGGGATAGAGCTCTCCATTTTTGAGTTATTAGTTTGTTTGCTTGATTGAGCATGTTCTTGTACATGTTATTTTGTTTTTATTTCTTTGTTTATGTAGCATGCTATGTTTCCATTTAAATTACCTTATTACATGTTGAAATTGTTCCACTAACATTTGACAAACCAATTGACATGTGACTTGCTTATAGGAAAGCAGCCTCCCTATTAAGCATAGTGTATTTCATCCACCCTTGTGACAACAGGAATGGCGACTCCACTAGATTATTTCTTTTTAGCTAATGGTTGTTGATGCAAGTCCTCTCTCCTACTCAGATTTGTGGCAAAAACAATCTTGCTTCCTCTCAGCACTTTTCAGTGACCCTCAATGAGAAATTTGGCTCAGAGAAGGCGAAATTTTTCAATCTCTACAATCTGTGTGCATTCAGTCCAGTCATACGCGTGATCTTTGCGCCTGTGTGAAGATAAGCCGCTCGGTAGGCAGTGAGCTCAATTTTAACTGTTTTTTCTGAATTTTTGGCAGTTGTAAGGTGTTGGAAACCCATAAGAAATTTTCCATCATTGTGCTCTAATATTTCAAGACTAGTTAGGACATTTTTTGTTGGATTTTAGCCTAACAAGTAGCTTGTTTTAAATTTAGTTTTTTATCATTGCAAATCACACATAGTTTAAGTAGGGGAAAGTAAGTGGCCTTCAATCCACATATGCTATCTGAACAAACAATTTTCTGGTAAAAGATACTGAACATATAGAGTAATTAGAAGATAATTAAGTGGCCCATACATCCACACATCTTTAGCTAATTCTTGTTTTCAATTTTTGCATTATATTAGTCCAATTTTTGCATTAGGATTCGGGACCGTGACCAAACTATCGAAAAGAAATCAAGTAATATCTACGACCCTTGTACCTCACAGTGAGTCTGGGTATGCATATGAACTCTTTCTTAAGATAATTTGGCATCTCCCTATAGTGAAAAACTTAGTCTAACTAGGCAAGGTGTAAGCGGCCCATAATCTACACATCGTTTATTTTTGCAAGGAACAATCACACATAGCGTAATTAGAGAAGGATTGTACAGGATCACTGCATATCCACATTTCATAACACTTGTGATTGTACACTTCAAAGCACACATGAAGCATCGGTAAGCATTGGACCAAAATGCACCCAGTGTGTTGGGACCTTTGTCCTCTTCTTACAGTTACTTCACCAAGGCACACCCTAAGAAAATTTAGACTCTCTAAAAATAACCACTAATCGAACTCACTAAATTCTCCCCACAGGGGCAACATAAGAAATTATAGTTTAGGTTAGGACCATCGTGGTTAGGCATCCAATAAGCCATTGTGGTCATTCTACATTTTGAAACATAGATGTTGAATTTTTAGGGAGATTAAAATCTGTCTATCTGCCCATGGAACAAATACCCAAGTATTACTAGAGACCCGTTTCAGAAGGGGTTAAGTTTAGGCCTAGTGCGTGTGGTACTTTTTGGGGCTACCTGACCCATCTAGTGCTCGGTACTGGTAGTTGAATACGAAGAAGCTCAAGACTCTAATTCTCACGTGGGACAACGGTACTTTAGTGGCCAAATCCAGGGCATCCTTCCCTATAGGTGACGGTGCAGGCAACACTAGATCCTCTTACCATTACCTTGGTCGATTCTTCAGCTGCTGGAATGCATCGCCAATTCTTTTGAAACGTTAGCCCCAATACCCATCAGAAGACATCTTCGCAAGGCCCAGTTACATTTGAGAGTGTAAGGATGATTAGGTCTATTTAGGATTTTGAGTATTATACGCAAAACAACCAAACAATATTTTCTGCTTGCTTGATCACATAGCAATAATATAAAGGAAGACTTACCTCTTATTTTTTCGCTTTGTTTTATGTATGTGATCATATTTGCTTTGATAATAATCTTCCATATGTAGTATCCATGTTAAGGAATCCTTGCATCAAACTTCATCATATCAATCTTTGGAATATGGTGGGTCTTCAATCCCACATTAGAGTTTATGAAATCATGATTAACGTTTATTTTGTTCTCATCTTGAGTTTCCTCTACTACCTTTTCCCCATTAGGAATCATTTCTTGTAGCAATTTTTTCAAACCTTCCTTCAAACCTTCCATGTGCTTTTAGTTTTTATTTTATACCATCGATCTCAACTTCCATTCCATTCTTCAAACCATCCATCTTAGCTTCCACGCCATTCATCTTAGCTTCCATGTCATTCTTCAAACCATCCATCTTAGCTTCCATGATATTCTTCAAACCATACATATTAGCTTCCACGCCATTTATCTCAGCTTCCATTCCTTTCTTAAAACGGTCCATTTTAGCTTCCATTTCATTTTAGGATACTTTTTGGGAGAGCGACATTTTTTGCACTTGGTCTCATTATTTTTATACATCCTGTTTCACTTCTTCCTCTTCATGCGTCATAGTAGAGATTTATGAGGGCTTAATGGGTGTGGAATTATTTTTGGGAGGCATTGTAAAATCTAATACTTATATCTATGCTTCAATATTTCGTTGGAATCACTTCAAAATGGTTTTTCAAACACACGTTATGCAATTTTAAGAAAACAAATACACACCTTTTTCTTTCTTTTTAGGAGGTCGATTTTGAACCTGAATTATATATGTGAGTTCAGATATTCAATATCTGAAATTTGGTCATGTAGTAGCCCTCTGAGTCTTCTTTCCAATGCCACAGGTCATATCTAACTTTTATTCTTCAAGGCCAAGTTATGCCCGATCTCCCACAGTGACCTAATTATGGGATGGTTCAATAGAGAGAACTTATACGGAGTGCCATGTATTACGGTTTCAACCTCCAACTCTAAAATCGATACACAAGAAACTACAGTTCGTGCAATTTCGGCCACTTTTTACATAATTCCAATATGATGCTTGAAACAAAAGTTATGATGATTTTACCTCGATCACCTGTTTGAGATGAAATTCCAGAGCCTGCCAAAACCTTAACTTCCACATATCATATCTCTGAAAGTATTAAGCACCAAGATCTGAAATTTTTACACGGCGTTCCTCGGAATTCCGGCTCAAATGGGTCTTTTTTTAGCTTCTAAACCTTCGTAGAAAAACAGTTATAGAGAAAATTCCACGATGACATGTTTGCATCTGTGAAACCCTAGAATCCAAACCTCTAATACCAAATGTTAAGAAACCAACTCATAAAATAGAAGAAAAGAGATATCAACGCCTTAGAAATCAGCCTCTTCGAGGGGAAACCTCCTTTAAATTACATAAATGAACAATTTTTGGATGATACAAATGACAAAACCTCCTTTCTATATATAGGAGTTCATCGGGTCACAATATAATCCTAGCCGACCTAACAATAATAATGTAAGGGCACAAGAATAACAATAGTGGGCTTTTATGGGCCAATAATAACAATATGGGGACTACAGGGGTACAACAATAACAATAAGGGGGCTACACTAACAACAATAAGGTACTACACTAGTAATATAGGGACCTAACATAGTGGTTTATATGGTGTCAAATATATGTTTTTCTCTAGAGTAGACAAATTATCGGTGTTGGATAAGGTTTTTTAGGTGTGAGATAATTTAGGTCTTCAGTAGCCATGGGAATGGTCCATAGTAGCAAAAAGAGGAGAAAAAAATAGCACAAAAGAAAGTAGTGCTTAAAGGGGCATGAGAGGGCATAATATGTGAAAATATCTTACAAGAAAAGGTAAGGAACTGTGTTATGGAATTTTGCCGTCACTTGCTCTAAATAAATATTTTTAATGTGGACATTTCTTATTTCAAATAATTATGAAGAGATGATGTTTTCTCCAATGTTTGAGGACCATGTGGCTTCTTCTATTCTTTTCTATTTTTACATTTGGGGCTCCCTTGTTTATGCCTCAAGTATGCATGAGTAGTATTTCAAGGTGATAATGGTTTTCTTGAATGATATTCTTTTATGTGTGTATAGAGGTGGGATATAGATGAAGAAAATTCAAATTATTCTTTTTTGTATTTTCAAATTTAAGGTGGGGATTTGATTAGTTTCATGAAATTAGAAAATGTATAGATCTTAAATTTAAAATCCAATAGGATAGATAATAATAAACCTTTATTATGATTATGATGTTGACAATGGGAATATGAGAAGTAGACCAAATCCATACCAATACTATTCTGAAGACTTTAAGGCCAATTGATGATAGATTGTACCTTAGTCTTTGATATTGTACTACATATGTTGTTTAACATTGAGTGCAACACACAACAAAGAGAGTCAACTCATGGGATGGAATTTGAAACCTCTTACATGAAAATCAAAGAATTCAACCACTTGAGTTAAATTCGACACCTCTACCATAAACTTGAAGAACTCAATAGCTTTAGTTAATTCATTGAACTATCCAATTTGTGTTATATATATATATATGGAAGGGTAGCATGGGAAACTGTGTAAAGAATGGCTCAAGCATATTTATCCCACTTTACTTCCTCAATGTGAATGTGTAAGTAATGGCATTAGGCATAGTTTTTTGGCTTTAGATTGATTTACTAATAATGTGTAAGCATGCTAACATTTTATAAAGTAAATTAATATTTATGGCTCAACATGTCACTTGTGGGAATTGAATTTGGGTAGGTGGGATAAAAATCAATCCTTCTCATCTCTCAAACAAGACTTAATTGATACTTTAGAATTTTTGTATGTTTTACATTTTGTAAATGTTTACATATTTAAACATGCAAAAAAATATGTTGAATATGCTACATTTATGTGTAGTTGTATTTGTATTAACTGTTAAATGTATTATAACAACATTCCATGTAAAAAATATTTAAGAACATAAATCACAAGATATGCCCCTAACATGGTCATTAATTACAAATACAAGTATAGAAAACCTTTTAAGATACTTAATTGTAAATATAATTATAGCATTGATATCTCTAACACCTAAGTGTCTTCTTCTTATTAAACTTTTCATCTTCCTTTTTTTATCTCTTCCATAATTTTTGCACAAAGCCTTCCAACACCCTTGTTTCACATGGCGCACCTTTAGATGCCACAACTCAACCTTGTGGTGATCATAAAACTTTTGTAGCTTACCAAAACTAACATAACCTCTTAATATTCTAAATGACTTGCAACCTTAGTCCCCGACCTTTGGGCTACAAGGACTATAGTAACTAGTTCACAAATTTTTCATTAGTCTTACTTGCAAATCAAGGTGCTTAACCTAAAGTTTTGACTTTGTATTTCATCAAACATTTTTTCCTATCTATCGAATACTTTAATTTAACAAAACATAAACTTTAAGGCTTTAATTGGTCTCATATCAAGGCAAAGGGACAATTTTCATGTCTAAACTCTTAGGAAAACTATTATATATTTACCCTTCATTATGGTGAGATAAATTAATATTAGAATTGATGTTAGCATTAATTCACAAACACTAAATTTTTTTGCTTATCCCATAGTTTACGACATATTTGTGGCACAATCATCGGGCTTATTACGTGTTCAGTAATGGAGTTTGATTTCCATATAGAATTTGTGTCGAGCTATGGCAACTTAGTTCCATGCAAAATTTACTTGGAGTTTTTCCATCGATTAGTTAGTATGATACTCCTTTGTTATTGTTCATCTAAATCGACCAAACCTATATTATTATGGATTGATAGGTGCTCCACTCTATACTTGATCACTTGTTGATAGCCATTTCCATTCACTAATTTATCACTTAGTAGCGCACTCCCCATTTTTCCTACCTGGCTTGCCCATGCTTCTACATGTTTTTTGGTCACATTTTCCAGTGCAGCTAGTTAATTTACTGCTTTACCACTCTAACTGATTATGCTTGGTTGAAAAAAACCTTCTTGATTCCAGCATGCACAAAAACATACATCTAAGTAACAATATTGTTTACTATTTTTAAAAAAATCAGATTTTAGTATTACACCTATTCTTATATTATGTTTCAAGTCAACTAACCAACAACAAAAATGATGGGACATGCTTACTATAGAAGAAAATTACATCCAATACATGTCTCTTCTTTTCCCACATTGAGATCGAGCCAAGGATTATTGTTGTAATGAAAGACTTCTGGTTAAAATACCTGGTCTTTGTCCTCACATAAATTTATCCACAAATCTATAACAATTAGACAACATATAAGTTTACTATTTACCATAACCATAAGTTTCATTTTTTAATGGTTAAAAAGAACTAGAAAAGTCCCTAAGTACAAATGAATTCATTACCTTGCAATTACCTAAATTGGTCATTATTTTGTTTCATTCCATCTTACATTTTTCGCTACTTGTAGACAATATTTTTGTGGGTGCTTCTCTCCCCCATTAAGAAACCATGAAATATAATGCAATCACAACATTCTTGATTTTGTAAATATATTCTAAAAGGAGGTGGTTGTCGAGCCTAGAGGTAGATATGGTAGATAAACTAAAGGGAGGGGCAACAAAAACTTTATCCCACCTCCTTACTAACTCCTCGTGTACCTCCTCTCTTCACAACTAGATTGAGGATAACAATTTGAGGATATCCCAAATGTATGATAGGCTTGGCCAAGCTTTATTTAGGATGGATTTAATCCATCATCATATTATAGTGATATGAGTATCATGGAGAGATAGATCTACCCTTAACCCTGTACGCTAAATGTTAGTTAAATTAGATATATAATATTACTGATTAACAACTTACAATACATTCTATAAAAATGACCTTTTTAAGCAGGAAGACCTGAATTTGGGAGCACTCTACTTGTCCAATATTTTCTCTTGGTGGCTTTCCATCTTTTGGTTTTTTGACTGAAGGGTTCTTTCCACCCTACTTTTTCTATATCACACCCTTTCATTTTTATGTATTGATTTTGTACCTTTTAGTGAAGTGGTAGCTCAACTCAGACATATAGGAATGGAGTAGGAGCACCTTGGGGCATGGTGTGCCCATGGGGACTCATGCCAAACTCTTGTAGGAAACATAAACGAATCACAAGGAATGATCAAGGAACAATGAAACAAATTGACGTGGGATTTAACACAATGATTCAACATGGCATGAAATGAAACTTGCATCTCGAGCAAGTGACCAATGTGGAGTCAATGGAACCCATTAGACAAAATAAGGAAATTCAGCTTGGAACAAAACAATGGGTTGGTTCAATCACCCACCCAAAAGGACATGTCAATCTAATGCTTGGTTGGGCATGTATAAATGTGGGGGAGGTGAGAGAAGTTGAATCAAAACAATCAAATTGAGCAATTTTCATAAGTGATCATCTAAGGCATAATCATGCAAGAGGGGGAGATTTCCTAAGGAGCCAAGGAACTCTTGTTTAGTGCCAAGTCCTGGGGGAAGCAACATGACAAATCATCTCGTGTTTCCTTGTGGTGAAGTTTGAGTCAAGTTCATGATGAAACATGGATATGAGTCTTAGCAAATGGATTGTGGGTGAGCCAAGTTGATTTATGAGATGAGATCATGTTGGGAAAATTATTCTTGACACAAATTCAATAGACATGGTTGTGGAAGGTAATTCAATAGATGAGACAAGTGAGATAGGAAAATTAAAATAGAACAAGTTCATATGTGGCATGTTGTTAACACTGGAAAATCGTACAAGCAAAAGACATTAAAAACTTTCAAGTAGAAGGTACAAATAAAGATCTGCAGCGTAGAAATACATTACATGAGCTGAAAATATTAACTTTTCCTAAGGTTAAGCAGGAAAATTTATTGAACTGCACATAGGAAGCACTGGCCCCGGGGGATCACTGCAGATTTTTCTTCGATATCCGCGAATATCATCCCGGTTATCCCTCAAAGAGTCGCGTGGTCCTCAGGATGCAGAAAGTCACCATCCGGGACCACTTGGCACACTTGGAGAAACAGATTCTCACTCAAGCTATCTAAGTACAACCGCCTGGGAGCCACCTTGAGGCTTTAGTGCAGCACACAAAGGAATCATACCCCCACTCTTATGTCAACATCCATCTTGTACCAAGAGAGGGAGGGAAATTTTGAAAATTTTCTATAAATTCTAGCCATGGGAAGAGAAACATGAGAACACATTGTTATGCATGCCAAATTTCTTAGGAGAAAATCAGCTTGTGTTCTCCAGTAGCAAGAGTATTGGAAGGATTCAGTTGTTGGCCATCCAACACCTCAATCCAAGAGAGAAGAGTTCACCACGTGTTTGTCGATCTACCATCCTGCGAGAGGGAAGAGAGGCTTGTTGAAATCTTGAGGGGAAGAGACCCCCTTGTCTTGGATATTGGAGCTTTGTAGCTCTAAGGATCCACTACAAGAGATTTAACATTCTATCTTCTACTACTACTAGCACCGAATAAAGGGAGAGAGCTCTCCATTGTTGAGTTATTAGTTTGTTTTCTCGATTGAGCGTGTTCTTGTACATGTTATTTTGTTTTTATTTCTTTGTTTATGTAGCATGTTATGTTTCCATTTAAATTAGCTTATTACATGTTGAACATGTTCCACTAACATTTGACAAACCAATTTACCTGTGACTTGCTTGTAGGAAATCAACCTCCCTATTAAGCACAGTGTATTTTGTCCGCCCATTCATCAATTACACTACAATAGGAATGGCGACTCCACTAGATTCTTTCTTTTGAGCTAATGGTTGTTGATGTAGGTCCTCTCTACTACCCAAACTTGCTGCAAAACCAATATTTCTTCCTCTCAGCACTTTTCAGTCACCCTCAGTGATAAATTTGGCTCAGAGAAGGTGAAAATTTTCATTCTCTACAATCTGCGCGTACACATTCTAGACAGACGTGAGATCTTCGTGCATGTGTGAAGTTAAGCCGCGCGGTAGGCAGTGAGCTCAATTTTCAGTGTTTTTTTTTGAATTTCTTGCAGTTGTAAGGTGTTGGAAACCCATAAGAAATTTTCCATCACTGTGGTCTGGTATTTCATGACTAGTTAGGAAAATTTTTGCTGGAGTTTAGCCTAGCAAGTAGCTTGTTTTAAATTTAGTTTTTTTATCATTGCAAATCACACATAGTTTGAGTAGGGGAAAGTAAGTGGCCTTCAATCCACATATGCTATCAGAACAAACGATTTGTTGGTAAAATATACCAAACAGATAGAGTAATTAGCAAATAAGTAAGTGGCCCATACATCCACACATCTTTAGCTAATTCTTGTTTTTCAATTTTTGCATTAGATTAGTTCAATTTTTGCATTAGGATTCGGGACCAGGACCAAACTATCGAAAATAAAGAAAGTATTCTTTGCCACCCTTGCACCTCACAATGAGCTTGGGTATACATATGAACGCTTTCTTAAGATAATTTTCCATCTCCCTATAGTGCAAAACTTAGTCTAACTAGGCAAGGTGTAAGCGGACCATAATCCGCATATCGTTTATTTTTGCAAGGAACAATCACACATAGCATAATTAGAGAGGGATTGTAAAGGATCACCACATATCCACATCTCATAACACTTGTGATTGTACACTCCAAAGCACACACAAAGCATCGGTAAGCATTGGACCAAAAGGCCCACAGTGTGTTGGGACCTTTGTGCTCTTCTTACAGTTACTTCACCAAGGCACACCCTAAGAAAATTTAGACTCTCTAAAAATAACCACTAATCGAAATCACTAAATTCTCCCCACAGGGGCCACATAATTAATTATGGTTCAGGTTAGGATCATCGTGGGTAGGCATCCAATAAGTCGTCGTGTTCATTCTATATTTTGAAACATAGATGTTGACTTTTTAGGGAGCTTAAAATACTTCTATCTACCTATGGAACAAATACTTGAGCGTTACCAGAAACCCGTTTCAGAGGGGGTTAAGTTTAGGCCCAGTGCGTACGGTACTTTTTGGGGCTACCTGACCCATCTAGTGCGTGGTACTGGTAGTTGAATACCAAGAATCTAAAGACTCTAATGCTCACGTGGGACGAGGATACTTTAGTGTCCAAATTGAGGGCATCCTTCCCTATAGGTGACAGTGCAGAAACACTAGATCCTCTTACCATTACCTTGGTCTATTCTTCGACTGCTAGAATGCGTCGCCAGTTCTTTTGAGACGTTAGCCCCAGTACCCATCAGAAGACATCTTCGCAAGGCCCAGTTACATATGAGAGTGTAAGGATGATTAATTCTATTTAGGCTTTTGAGTATCATACGCAAAACAACTAAACCATATTTTTTGCTTGCTTGACCACATAGCATTAATATAAAGTAAAACTTGCCTCTTCTTTTTTTGCTTTGTTTTATATATGTGATCATATTTGCTTTGATAATAATCTTCCTTCTCTTAGTGAACCAGAAATATTTCCAAGATTAATCTAGTCGATACCATAACGAACCCAACGGTACCTCCTCGATCTAGGCATTTTTTTTACCTCCCCCCATTATAGGGAGGAGTGTCAGGTCTTTCGCCATTTAGGTGTCAAAGATGACACACCGCCACCATTATCGGTTCATCCTTTATCGGGGCATATTTGGTTGGAAACCCCCAGGGGTCACCCAACACCACACGAGTGGAAACCCCAGCAGGGTCACCACACTCAACTCCTCCCACAACCCCCATAGGGCAGAGGAGAGCTACCCCTTCGAGGAGTCATTAGAACACATTATAAGGTACGTCACAAGGTAATATTCCATAGGAACCCCCCATAAACCATTACACTGAGACACCTATGTCTCCACAATACACAATGGCAGTCAATACTTAGTTGCCCTTTTAGCATATTAAACCTTCCAGATCTATCAAAGCGAACTGATGACCCCATTTCACATAGCCTAAATTGGCCCCCCATGGCCACGAAGCTCCCCACGGACATACCAAAATTCGAGGGGAAGCAAGCGGAAGACCCTGGAAATCATATTATGACTTTCCATTTATGGTGTTCGTCCAATAGTATTATTGATGATACTATTCGACTGAGACTGTTTCAACGCACCCTAACTAGGCCTATTGCGAAATAGTATGTTGACCAGCCCTCTGCTTCGCATGGAACCTTTAGCGCCCTCACTACCACGTTCCTCACTTATTTTCATCTACCCAACCAACATGATTAGGGGATGGAATAGCTGACTCATTTTAAGGAAACGCCAGTTGTCCATATCTCAGACCATCTCCACGAATGACGATGACTTCGTAGTTTGCGCAAAGCCAAACTCGACAATAGAGTTTTACTGGACTTGTTTTTGAAAACTCTCGCAGCAGAGATCTCAAAATATTTGGCAACACAAGGAACTACCTCCAAGGAGGACGCCATTTGCAAATCCCAACAGCTCAAACTCATCTATACCCAGTTAGGATATATCTACAATGTTTTGCCAAATGCCTCGCGCCTAGAAAATTATAGAGAATTTCCAAGCGCGTTGAATACCACAGAGGTCTTGATCGGGCCATCGACCCAAGATCACCTAGGTAGCAGTATCTAGTACCCAGGTTATTCGTATGATTCTACCCATAACATGACTCAACCTGGCTACCACCAAAGTCAATCTACACTTTTGAAAAATACGACGAATAGGGTTTCATCATACCATCAACAACAGGGAGGCTCGTACCCTCCCTCACAGGGAACCCAGTACTCAGCTAAGAATTCTGATGGAAGATATTCCCCCCAGCAACCATACACCAACCCGGGACAAGGAAACAATTATTCTCCTTTCCCTGTGCCAAATTCACCACCGCAGAACAATTCATCGATGAACTTAGTGCAACCATCTCAGGCTTAGCAGCGCCAATCTTATGACCAGGAGAACCGTAATAATCCTCCTAACCCTGGAAGGAATAAGCCTAAGAATAAACAAAAGGGAGACTTTAGACAGGGGGGCAATAACCAGCAACGCCCCCTGCGATCTCAGTTTGGGAGCAACCCTAACCGAAATCAAAACCAGGAGCCAAACAACAACTATGAAGAGTAGAAAAAGAGATCCAGTCTAAGGAAAAATCATTCATGTGCCATATGTGGTGAGTATGGTCATTACACTCACCAATGTCCCAAACTCCCTGATCTGAAAAAAATTCAGGGTAATTGTGGACAAGGGGGACCTACACAACAAACCACTGTAATGCAGGAGCCCTTCCCCCACCAAGGAGTGGTTAACACCCAACAACAACAACCAACCCAAAACGATACCAGGAGTGGCAATCACAAAATTTACATGACTGGCGAAGAAATGTTCTTCCAAACAAGGAACAGGAACTATGATGCCCCTCCAGACACTAACCCATCAGGTACGAGCATGAGTGCACCTAATGCATCGTTGACCATATCCAAAGTACCTATTGAGCCCCTTCTAAAGATGGTTAAGGGGCCAACCAGGTGCGTAGAACACTACTCAAAAGCTTCCCATAACTACAACATAGTGGATGATTAAGCACAATCACCTGCTACCATGTCATCCTTAGAATTCCTATAATCATGCCCAAAATTGCGGAAAGCCTCACTTTCCGCATTAGGCGCAATCGACCCCTCCGATTCGCGCCTAATGGATTTTGACCTAGACAAAGCCACCCCCAAGCTTCCTTCTCTAGTCACCTTCTAGATACCAGTGTCAGTCCAAAATATCACCATACATTGATGCATCACTGCCGAAAGAGAATCTGCATGCATCATGTCCAAATCCGTTTGGTAGAAGTTGGGATCGCCTAAACTGAAACCATCTGACATCATGCTTAGAGCATAGGATAGTCGACCTTCAGCTCTTGTCGGTCTATATCAGAATGTCCCTGTAAACTTGGCCAGAAAGACGGCACTTATAGACATTGAATTCTTGGACACACAACTTGACTACAATATACTCCTTGGGCGGAGTTATATGTATGGCATGACTGCAATAGCATCCTTTGTCTTTCGAGTGACGATGTTCCTCCATGAAGATCGAATCATCACTGTTGACCAACTTACATACAATGATAAGAAACCCATGACGACTCTTGATGTCATTTTATCTTACATAGACACAACTACGAAATCGCTCATGCGGTATCAAGAATTTGGCCCCGGTTAATTCAAACCATCATCGATCCTAGGATCATTCATAGGAGATCCCCTTATCATACCAGAGGTAGCCCCAGAAATCATGGGGGCACCAATGTGCATGATGCTATCATCAAACACTGAGACCAGCCCAGAGATGGAAACTAGTAGTACGGAAATCGAAGCCACTGACATGGATTTCCTACCCTACGCCATTGCCCAAACCCAATTTTTATACCCCCCACTTGGTTTTGTGTGAAAGCAATTCTTAGCAACTATTACATTACCGAACATGTCTTTCGCAATATCTATCTAGTATTTCCTGGGAAGTCCTGGCATCACTTCTACAGGGATAACCCCTATCACCCCTTAGGAGGCTACATTGGTTAATGAAACTCCCGTAGTAGCGCCAGCTAATGCAACCAATAAAACCAACAAAAAAGGGAAGAAAATTGAAAACCCAAACATACCTAGGGCATTAAAACCTTGTGCATTATGTGATATCATAGGCAATCCTACCAATATTTTCCCGGAGTTAGATGAATTAAAACCTCTTTTAAGAACCGAAATAAATGTTGCGACCTCAAGTTCCCATAAAAAAAACAGGCCATGAAAAATCAAGGGAAAGCATTGTGCACCAACCACGCATGTGCCATATGTGACCATTATGGAAATTACACCCATCATTGCCCAGAGATTCCATGATATAGGGATGCCCTGCAAGCCCTATAGTAATCATACCAACAGGATCCCCCAAATCCACCCATGCAGATGGACGAGGGAGAGCCTAGAACCATACTGTACCTATGAGAGGAGCCTACAACATGCTCATAGATAGTCACTCCAACATACCAAAGACGACAAACGGAGGTCACTCAGCTGGCCCTAGTCTGTGCACTATGCGATGAGCCTAACCACTTAGTCACACAGTGTCTCGAATTAAGGGCATTCACTCGTTGGTACCAAATCCCTCACATTTCCTAAAGCAAATTAGTCTGACATCAACGGCATACATGTCAAATTTTCAGAAGCAACCACTATGTGCATCGTTGTCCCCACATCCATCGGTTCTGGTCCATGTTGGATTTCATGCAACGATTCATCATTGAAAATTCTAACTTAGCAGACTCGGACACGGAATCTGCGAACAAAATTACCATTCGAGGGATGGAAACAACAAGGACCATATTATATGTGTCCGAGGAGAGGCTGACACCTGAACGACCAACTACCCCCCCATTATCACCATCAAACTCCTATCCAGATCTACGCACTCTAGGATGAACGTGGTCACTTCATCGTTGACTGTGCAGCCCTAGAGTTGTTTCAGAGATGGTATCTTGTCAACCCCATATACTATGACGGCTTACGAGCAATCCAGGATTAAGGTCGGGTGTGTTCAAGAAACCACCCGGTTCGCCATTGTCCCTATATCCCCTGATTTCGTTCGGCGTCAAACAGTTTATGTCAGGCCATAGCACGCCTCACCGTAGTAGACAGATCAGATTCAGAATCCGTGGAAAGTTCAACAACGCAAGAAAATGTGACAACTAGGTCCATTTTATTAACGTCAATAGAAAAACGACCAACAAAGGGGAACATCATCACCCCTAACCACCCTCCATGGATAAGACCAACCTGCATATTATGCACATAACCACTTGGTCGCCCAATGTCAGATCTAAAATCATTCTACAAATGGTACCCAATCACTCCAGTAGTCCAAAGGGAATAGAGTACCAAGAAAAGACAGTCTTGTCTAGTTTATCAAGGCAACAATCAGACTCGACATTGTAATTACATCTCCCAAGTACACCCTTTGTTAGAGACCATACGCTCATTGGATGCTAATCCCCGAATATAATTGGTCTAGAGCCAAGAAAACCTAACACAAGGAAACCTGCCCCGAGGCAACGTACCCACCATCATTACCAAAACTTTAGGAATGCTAAAATAACCCATCGTCCTAACAGGGCCCAAAACGAACCAAGGATGGCATGTGAGTTGTGCGATAGAAGCGACCATAGAGTCAATCAATGTAAGGAACTAAAGAAACTTATTTACAGTCTTCGCATGGTCACCCCCATCCCACAGATCAATCTCTCCAATAAAGAGAAGATCACACGATGCTATTGCAGGATTTTCTCACAATTCCACCACACAATGGATTTTGAGTACCTCCCAAGGCTACGAGCGGCAATGGCAGCTTTGAGTTTGAACTCCCCAAAAGAGTTAGACCAACCAAAACTGAAAACTCAGAGATGTCAGAAGTGCAAACATGCCCCAACGCTCAATCATCTTCGAGCATCCACTTCGGGCACAAAAAGTATCGTTGGTTCTCATACCATCTACTCGATAAGCACCTTGACACTGTGAACCATTTGCACAAGTCACAATAACGAAACAGATTTGTTCCCCTTAATGGAAACATTTAGGCATCTCTGAACTCATCGCAACTTCCAAATCCAGGAAAGTGCGAGTACCCTTAGTACGCCACGTGATAAACATAAGCTTGCTCTCATACAAGCCACCACAATGGAAATTCCTCCACCATCCAACGTCGACGACACACAACACCACATACGATTCAGCTCATCATGCATGGAACCATGACTCGTGTTGTCTGCTCATTTTTCATTGGTGTCGAGACCGCTACAACTACCATCGACTATTTTACCAAGTGGGCGGAAGCCATGCCCACATATGACAACACGGTAGAAACCGTTGCATGATTTATGTTCAATCATGTCATCGCATGATTCGATGCGCCTAAGGATTTAGTCTCTGATCACAGAAATCATTTCAAAAACGAAATATTCCAGGAGTTGTCTCATCACCTAGGATTCACACATGAATTCGCATCACCATACTATCCTCAATCCAATGGACAGGTAGAAGTTGTCAAAAAAGTGCTTAAAACAATGTTATTGCGTATGGTGAATAACCATAGGACAAACTGGCACCACATGGTTTTTTTAGCCCTGAGGACAAACCACACAACAATTAAAAACTCAACAGGATTCACACCTTTCCAACTAGTGTACAGGGTAGAAGTTGTGATTCCCATTGAACCAGAAATCCCCAACTTACACTCAAACTCCTCGATGATACCCAGACTTTAGAACAACGATTGGTATAGTTAGAACTCATCGAAAAAAATCAACGAGATTCGCTCGAACATAATGAGGCACATAAAAAATGGGTAAAAGCATCATTCGACCGCAACATCACCCCTCGTTCCTTTACCGGGGGAGAGTTAGTCCTCCGCTAATATGTCGCGAAAGAGGCCCTAGGACCCGAGAAGTTAAAAACATTATGAAAAGGTCCTTACATCATAAAAAATTTCCTCCTAAAGGGGGCTTACATCTTGTCAGAGCCCAATAGGACATGCCTAGCTAACCCCGTCAATGGGCTCTACCTCACAAAATTTCACCCATAAGGGCAGGAGGTCTCAGCCTTAGTGATAAGATTCATGTAGCATAATTTGTTTTTGAGATGATCACAATCATCAAAGAATTGCTCTAAAAAATGCTTTGGTGTCACAAATCGATCATCCCCCCCTCCACTATTTTGGATTCGTTGATGGAGCCTTGCGATGGTCTCAAAATCTAGCAACAGTCGCTTGGGCCATTTACTATCCTGACCGATCACCACTCTTCACCAACGGAGTATGCATCAGATCAGCCACCAATACTCAAGCAGAATATGATGTGGTCATTGGGCTGTTGAGCAATGCCTTCAACCAAGGCATTCACCATCTACACTTATACCTTGATTCCCAATTAGTGGTATCACAGTTAAACCAAGATTTTGAAGTACGGAATTCACAACTATTTAGGAATTATTTGCATGCACGAAGATTAAGTTGTCAGTTTTATAATATTACATTCACACATATACCAAGAAATCAAAACCAGACAGTTGATCGCATAGTTAATCACATCCTAGACTGGAATGCATCTCGTATAAACCATCATCCATAGAAAAGAAAAAAAACATGAAAAATTAGATATTCATCATAGGTACATAACATCCATCAACAAAATAGCCATAGACACATCATAAGAGCTTCAAAAAATACACATCTTGCATATATACACCAAAAAAAAAATGTGAGTCACAATATACAAGTCATGTCCCTAACCAGAATGTCAGTAAAAAATAATTCTACATGTCATCAAAAAATAGGGAATCATCCTCATATCGAACGTTTTCCCTGAACATACAAAATCTCTAAGGCTGAGCCCCACCAGGTGGGTCCTCTAGTCCCACAGCTACACCTGATTCCAGTACAAGTGCAACAGCTAAAATAGCAAGTGGCACGCGGCGCAATGTCGGGCGATGCGCCCTCTCTCGAGCCATCCATGCCTCGAGCCATGTGGCATCCAAGTCATCAACAAACCCTTGGGTTGGCATACCTCGGGTCAACCTCTCTAGCCGAATCCATGAGTCAACTAAATATGTTACACGAACATCTGCAGCCTAGACCCGAGCCTGAGCAGCAATCCTCGAGCATCGTCGCCTGAGCCTCAGCTGCCTTGGCGCGAGCAAGAAGGGTAGCATCCCCCCCAGCAGTGGAAGCACTGCTGCCCTACCCTGAAGGGCCAGCACCACCTCCCTGCTCCCCAACCTGGGCCTGATCAGCCTCATCTGGGCCCCTCCTTGGTGGTTGATGCCCCACAAGCGGTCAAGAGGACACCCGACCGCCACCACATCTGTAAGAGAAATAAGGATAGTGTCAGTGTCACCATAACAGACATATAAATATACACATCATAAAATCCTCAAAAAATGTAGAAAAACATCAAAGGTCGTACCCACTGGACCCCATACATAGCTGACAGGAAGACCCATATCTGGGTCCCCCTGGAAATCCATTGCCAAGTATGGATAGTCTAGCAACATCTACGGGCTTTCTTGGGACCAAGCCTCAACGGTTGCATCCCAATAACGACCAGCCTCCCCTCCTCCACCATGAGGCATGATGGGTGCCCACCGCCGCATCCGCGGATCCCTGCGAGGAACAATGGGCACTGGCACAAAAGGTCGAAGCATCACTACTCTCTCAAACATGAAGTTTCATAAGATGCTCGCGTAAGTAAAAACCCTGGAAGATCCTCCCCGGAACTTCCTTAACTGTGATACCATGCCATCATACACATGACACGCCCAGTCATAGAAGTGATCGGCCTGAAGCCAGTGCAAGACACCAATATGAGGTCTATATGCCCTATTGGGTGATGACGACCCCATCAGGCGAACTATCATCTCCAGGGCTCCCCTCTCTACCAAATCAGTCATTGAATCAATGCGGACACAACCCTATATAAGCGGCTCGCCACTGCAATGCTGCTTAGCCCAGCGCCAGATACTCACCTTCCCAGGAGGGAGTGGGTGTGGTAGAGCCTTGCCCTGAGGTAGTGAGTTATTCACAATGTAAACATCCATTCGGACGGATGACTATGTCTCTACGCCGCAACACCAGTAATCGTCATCTCCTGTTCCAACAGCGGACCAGAAAACATAGCAGACTATCATGTGATCTCAAGATGTTGTTCTCCAGAAATTTCAAAAAACCCCACTACGCCAAGAGCCTCCGAGCATTGGCATCTTGCACCACAGCTATGTGAAGATCAGGCCAATCCTACTCGCACCACAACATCCTATTACCATAGAAAAAACCAAAAAATCAATGGCTAGAATCAGGAAACAATAAAATTTCAAAAATGTTGCCCATCATCGCGCATGTTTTCTACACAGGCACGACAACCACGCATCTGTATCAAAATCATATGTGCGCTTCATCACGCAAAAGCTTTGCCAAGCGCGATGACCTCGCGGGAAGCTTCCTTCTCTATGAGGTCCGCACAACTCAGACTCGATCTTCCGCATGATAGAGGCAAAAAATAGGTAAGTAATCCGTACAAATCACATTTTTATGGACCCCCCCCCCCCCCTAAAGACAAAAAAAGGACAAAATTGAAAACCAGGACGTTTAGGGCCCTACCTGACATTGAAGGCGTGAATCTCGAATGCTCAAGCTTACCGCAACTGTAAGAAAGGCTCGCCAGCAAGGGCTCAGCTCCGACCTCAGACTCTCAAATGACACAAATGAATTTAAATGAGTCATATTGGCCTATATATCGCCCTTTTCTCATTATTCGACAATCCATAACTGGAGCTCAGAACGCCCAATTGCAAAACCTCAAGAAACATAGTGATCAACACCTGATCACGTTAAAAATATGTTTCATACATCCACACCTTAGAAAATTCATTTTTTTAGTTACGATAGGTATGCTCTCTCTTATCGCCTTCCATTCAACATTATTTCAATATGTTTGAATAGAAAAGATTCTTTTACTTGGGTTTGCAAGTATTACATGCACGCAAAATCACCTGTTTCCCAGACACTAAAGGTACAAGAGCGGGTATAATTCTATCCCTAGCATGATAGGATCCCCACAGAAGCTTTGCATATCCTAACATCATTTCTCCATAGAAATCAACCATAGGTTCCAGTCACCCGACCATGTTTATCATCACCTCACCTCGCATGTGATAAAAATTCTCGCATGTCGGTAAAGCCTCACCCTCCATGGCATCCATCGCTCAAGTAGACCATACACCAAATATCTAGAGCCATGGCCATAACATCCAAGTCTGGGAAACACTTCATGTTCATTCATCCATCATACATCAAGTTAAGTTTTACCTATGTCACGATAAAACCCCTTTCCCGGAATACCATTATCATTAGTAGATCGAATACGCACCATCGAGTCTCGCATTTGGCCTACCACACCCCCATCAGCATAGCCCATCTATGACACTTTTCATCCACTTCATCACCCTCACACCAATACCAACCAATGGGGCCCCCACCCTCAGCAAAACTCCCTCCTCACACCATAGTGATGGATTATTTTCATGTTTATTAGGCACCCATCTCCGTGCTTGTACATCCAAACCCATTCTATATTCTTTTGGCAAGTGTACAAATATTTTTTAGGAGAGAAATCCCACCCATCCACCCACATTTCTCACTTGGAAGCAGTCCCTAATCACCCTTGGTCGGAGCTTCGCATTCTTTACCAAACCCCACCATGACACTCATACAACCACACACCCACCCTGGACATCCTACCGACTCCAGGGATTTCCTCACCAAAAATTTTTATGACTGTCACCACTTGCATTTACAAGCTCCAACCTTGGGCCACTACACTACCATCATCAGTTACAGCCATTTCTCGTCATCATGCCTGAATTAACCTATCACACCCTGCCCCGCTACATTAGATACCATGGTCCCTTGCATTAGTACTCCTCTCAATCGGTTGGTGCTTCCTTCTAGTCTACTTCAACAACCATTTTCCAAGAAGGAGGCAATACCTTGGATGTCTCCTCACCTCAAAAAGGGCATCCTCAGATGGCACTATGGGAGTCACCATTGCCCATTGATGTCATCTATCCTCTTGATATTCGACTTCAACATAAACTTTCATGTCCAATATGGTATCGTACTTCATAACCGTTGCACTCTGTCAGAATTCATCGAAGACCCCATGACATGATAAGCATCTCTTTCAGTAATGCTCACACGGGGAGGTCCCCCACAGTTAGAGACCCATGCATAAAATGAGCATTTGTTATAAAAACAAACATGCCATACCAATATTATGTGTGTGGGCACCACATTCAACCTATTGTCAAAGAAAAAACACCCCTGAGGGCATCAGCAACCGTATTCATCAACCAATAGCAGGTCATTACCACAAAAGTAACACAGACAGAACCTCTATCTGTCAGATAAGCTTAACTAGTAAAAACATCACGAGCATGGGACATGCCCATCTCGTAGAAATATTTTATTTGTTTTATCTCTTGCAGGTTTCCAACAAAGCACGATATCTCTTTTACTCGCGCCAAGGGGTGTCCAACCTCATTTTTCAAGCAAGTTACTCTCTCTATCTCAAAAGGATTACACATAAAAAGAAACTATAATGTATTTCGGCTATACAGTTCTTCCTAGAACTCATACATTAGGGGGCAACTGTTAACACTAGAAAATCGTACAAGAAAAATAAATTAGAAAATGTCAAGAAGAAGGTACAAATAAATATCTACATGGAATAAATAGATTACAGGAGCTGTAAATTTTAAATTTTCCTAAGGTTAAAAAGGCAGATTTAACTGCTCACAGGAAGCACTAACCCCAGGTGATCATTGTGGCTTTTTCTTCGATATCCGCAAAGATCATTGTGACTATCACTCAAAGAGCTGCGCAGTCCTGAGGATGCGGTAAGTCACCATCCAGGACCACTTGGAACACTTGAAGAAAACTATTCTCACTCAAGCTAGCTAAGTACAGCCACCTTGAGGATTTAGTGCAACACACAAAGGAATCATACCCCCACTTTTGTGTCAACATCCATCTTGTACCAAGAGAGGGAGGGAATATTTGAAATTTGTCTATAAAAGCCAGCCATGGGAAGAGAAATATGAGAACACATTGTTATGATGGCCAAATTGCTCATGAGAAAACCAGCTTGTGTTGTCTAGCAGTAAGAGGATTGGAATGATTCATTTGTTGGCTATCCAACACCTCAATCCAAGAGAGAAGAGTTCACCACGTGTTCGTCGATCTACCATCCTTCAAGAGGGAAGAGAGGCTTTCTGAAAACTTGAGGGGATGATACCCCCTTGTCTTGGATATTGGAGCTCCATAGCTCTAAGGATCCACTACAAGAGATTTAGCTTTCTATCTTCTACTACTACCAGCACCTAATAAAGGGAGAGAGCTCTCCATTGTTGAGTTATTAGTGTGTTTTCTCGATTGAGCGTGTTCTTGTACATGTTATTTTGTTTTTATTTATTTTTTTATGTATCATGCTATGTTTCCATTAGCTTATTACATGTTGAACTTGTTCCACTAACGTTTGAAAAACCAATTTACCTGTGACTTGCTCGTAGGAAAGAAACCTCCCTATTAAGCACAATGTATTTCGTCCACCCATGCGTCAAATACACTACAACAATTGTGATCACCTATATTGCGGTAAAATGTGTGAGCTACAATGTAGAATGACTCGGTACAACAACGGTCAATGAGTGGGCCTACATGAGGGAGGTGAGTCAAAGTCAACCAGGATCATTGCATGTTGATGTAAATGTATTGGGCTTTGGTGAGGAAGTCACGTGACTAGCCAACTCTATATTGTTTGTATGAGTGATGTACTCCTTTATAGACTATTCTAAAGCATTATATGATAAATAAGGGTGTAGGGCAGAGTTTTTACTACTTGACCAAAACTATGCAAAGTTCCTTGTTTCATGTACAATTATGTTTATATAAATAATTTTTGGTTATCATATTTACTTGCTTTGGAATTATTGTAAACAAGTCAAAGTGAGAGGGGCTCGACTCATCATAGCCTTAGAATGGAGTATGAATATGTTTGGAGTGAAGAGACATAGTCTGGGTTGAGTACACTTGGGTTGGCTAAGCCACCAAGCTAGAAATGTCATAGTGTCACATGTCCTAAGGGGAAACAGATCACTGCAATTTGGGAATAACCTTCAAGGCCATGAAAAATGGTATCAAAGCACAATCACATACTAAAGGAACTTTTTTGGCATACTCTACCATGATGTGCAAGGAAGTAGTCAGTACATAACATGACCTAATAGACTTGATGTATTTTGTGCAAATTTGGGGTTGCTGACATAACTCATAATATTCGATGACCCATTGGGTATATTCAGAAATTATAACATGAAAATGGGGTATGTGATGGGTTTCTACGTGACAAGAAACCAAAATTGCATGACCAGTTGGGACAAGGGTAGCTCAAATGCCTTAGCATAGTGAATAGACAAGCCACACTATAAATGAAGCAAAAGTGAGTGGTTATGGGTTGTGATGAAGTGGATGTTTCATTGTGTAGACTTAGGGTAGAGCCAAAGAATTATGCAAGGAGGAACTTGAATGAGTTGGACATCCATAGAGTGGAATGAATTAAGGTAGCATTGTAGAGTTTGGGTTGTAAACTTGTGCAAGATGACTTCGGTACACTTCACCAAGACATCTATGCGCCAAGCTTCAACAAGTTAGTTGTTCAAACCATTTTGTTATTGGATGAGCTTGAATGGTCGTGGAATTTGAAGGAAAGACAAACTTACAACAATATATCAATTTGACCATTGACAGGTAATGGGTTTTGGGCCTTCATGCAAAGAAGATCAAGGAATAGAGAATGGAATGGTTGGAGGAAAACTGAGCTAGGCACATGAAAGGTTTGATACTTAGACAAAGTGACAAGAAGACTTGGTTTTGGCATGTGGTGGGTGCCAATACAAGTTCATACAAATGGTTATTAGTTGGGATGACTTGAGGACCTGGGTAGTAACCTGAATTAATCCACGAATGCATTAAAGGGTGCCATCACACAAGGTAATTTTCATTTCATTATGTATCTAAAGTGTGGAAAGGGGTTCTTTGGAGGATAAAGAAGGTAGATTGTATTAAGCCTAAATGCAACCCATTTATGATATACTTGGGGCTAACCTAATTTTTGTGACTTCATGGGAACATTGGGGATTTTGGATGCCTTGGGTAGAATGATTAAGGAAGTAACTTAGTCATTTCAAGACATGTAGAGATGCACACAAAAAACATGACTATTGATTGAAGTAATGTCATGAAGACAATTTGGATGTGTAGCAGATTGGTTAACTATCAAGAATTTGGGCCAAGTTGTCATGGAAGATTTGGTTTAAGAGGTCACATTGTCCTAACATTGCAAGGATGGATCAAATTGTGGATGCGGGTGACCAACTTTCAACATGGGATATGTGCATTCACCAAGGATGTGATGATTGGATAGGGTATTTAACCGGTCCCACACACAAGAAAGTCAGTGCAAGGAATCATGGTGAAGGGGTCATAACCACAAACATGAAGTAGATTCAAAAGTGAAACATTTGGGCATTATAGTGGACTCTTTAATAAATATTAAACAAATAAAATAGTAGGGCATGGGTAACATTGCCTTGGTGTTTGATGTCGAGCAATGTGATGGAAATGTGAGCATAAAGGGCTAAGTTAGACATGGAGAAGTGAATTTTCAAGAACTGGATGCAATAGTTTAATCATATACCTAATTAGTGTAGGCCCTGAGGGACCTTTTTTGCTGCTACAACACCCTCCAAAATTTTTCCTACCTTCAAATTTTGGATCCTCCTTATGATCATGCCATATTTCGTTTCAAGTAATCAAGGTCAAGTTTGGTCATGTTGTTTAAGTGTTAAAATATTCCTTTAGGAATATTGAGTGTTGAGCTACTTACTTTCACATGCCCAGCTCTTGATGTCTTCACAAACACACATCTAAAGACAAGCTAAGCATACTTCACAATGAAAATCTTGTGCAATCTATGTCAGCAGTGACTATGCAAATATTTGTGCCAGTGACTACGAAGTTCCTAGTGATATTGATTACGCAACTCTTAGCCAAAGTGATTGTGCAGTCCTCAATGCCATTCACTGCACAATTCTTAGAGACAGTGATTTCGTAGTTCCCAAGGTTGTCAATGCACACTCTTTGTGAATAAATGATTGCGTAGTTCCCTATGGTAGTGATTGCGAAGTTCTAATTGAAAATGTAAGGGCATACCCTACAGATAGTGATTGCACACACTTGGTCAACAATGAGAGTGTACTTCTCCAAGTTAGTTAATTCACTCTTGGCTTGTAGTTTCCAAGCATGCACTAAGAGAACCCACCATTATTAACCCTAGTTGCATATTTTCTCTCCCTGTATAAAGAGTCCATTCCAAATCTCACCTTTATATTCATATTTCACTTTTAGGCTATGTGCATTGTTGAATTATAAGGAGAATTCACTCACTCGTGGTTGTAAATGCCCCATCTTCTCAGTGAGTTTCTTAACTTTCACTTTTTCTTTTAAAAGTGTTACTTTTGCTTTTTGTTGCTCTTATATGTGTCATTTTTTCTTGCTCTATCTTTCACAAGTGTTGCTTTTCCCCGCCTTCACTCTTACAGGTGTCGCTTGTGTTTTATTTATGATTGTATGTGTCACTTTCATTCTTGAATGTGACACTTTCACTTATTTTCACACATCTTAAGAGCACCATGGCACACCTTCTAGAGGAAACTCCAACATAATCTCTTGCATTAGTTGATGTTATTTAACATTAGAACAAGTTTTGGACACTTTCGTATGGCATAACACACCTTTTGATTGCAGTCAACACTTATGTCATAAAGGTACAGTTAAGTGTTGCACTTGAAGACAAGTGCCATTTTATTATTGTTTCATTATATACATGTTGATTTTTGGAACTATATATATTATGGTCATGTGATTGGTTGTATGTGTGTGTGTGCTCATGTTCAGAACTTGTTGTACACTCTTAATCTTACTCTTTTTGTCTCATTCATCGCACAATTAGTCAATTTTTGAGTTCTCTTGGTCCTCGCAACTTGTGCAATCCATGACTAATATTTATCCCTCAGCCAAGGGTACTTCACACTGCGCATTCCTAAGCCATAGTGGTGGATTTATTACCTCTTGGAGCTGCACACTGTGCAATCATAGAAGACAATCTCCTTTAATTGTGCATTTATCAATCTCAAATCATAGTCACTCCTTCATGTTGGTTGCACTTTCTCAACTGCGCAATCTTGATCAACCATGACATTGCACACTATGTATTCTCAGCAGCTAGTGGGGACATCTTTGGACCCTTGCAGTGCTCAATTGTGCAATCCCTAGAGCCTCCTACTCAACTACAGTGCACTACGCAGTTATAGTGCCCAAGCTTGTCACTCTTGTCTCCTGCAAAGATCAATTGCACAATACCTTGGTCGGCCTTTCCCTTATTGTACATTGCACAGTTACAGTGGAAATTTAGGCCATATTTCATCCCTTGCAGTGCTTAACTATGCAATACATGGGTCCTATTCCTCAAGCATTTCACATTGTGCAGTCATAGTTCCTAAGTTGGTTATCCTTGCCTCCTGGACTTTCCCAATGCACAACTCGTGTCTTTCCTCTCCCTTTCCACTATGCATTGTGGAATCATAGTGCCCATTCCTTCACTTCCCACCTCTTAACTCTATGCATTGAACATCCCCAATCTCCTCTCTGAGTCTTTGTGCATTGTCCCATCATAATCATTTTTACAAGGGCAAACAAATATAGAATAAGTGATTTCGGGATTGGTGTTGTCTTGTCGTGAGTGAACTACATTTATAGGTTTTATCAACCTAACATGACAAGGCGATGCTCAAAAAAGTCATCAAGGAGAAGTTGTGAAATAAACTTGTGGAATTGAAACACAAAGGGACCATCAAACAATTATACAAAGGAAATTTTAACTACAATAGATGGATGAAGACTGAGATGGCATGGAAGACTCAAATAATTATCCAGACCCTTTTGAGGGCGAAGATGAAGCACACAATAGATCAATCATCAAGAGTTAAAGACATAGCAGTGGAGAAAGGAACCGCACATCAATACATTTCCATCAAGCCACATGTCACAGTCACCAAATTATGGTCATTCAAAGTGTCAACACAAGAGTGTTTTTTGGTCCCATGTATTTTTGCCACATTATTGGTGGAATGTAATATTTTATTTTCAAAAAATAAGAAAATGTAAAATGTGTGGAAGCCCAAGGGTCACGCATGGAATGTGAAAAGTCACTAGAAAGTATTAGAGTCATGTAGAAGCTCAAAGGTCACATAAAAGTTTGAAATGTCACATGGAAGCTCAAGAGTCATGATGGAGGTCAAGGGTCACATGGGAGGTGGAGAGTCACCTCATTTGTTATAAATACACCTTCATAGCTCAAGCAAAGGACTTCTCACCATGGCTTCTCTAGCTTGGCATAAGAGATAAGATCGTTCTAATTTGGAGAAGCAAGTGGTGACTTAGTGTTCCACTATTGGAGCTAGGGTTGCATCATTGTAAATGTGTATCTTGGAACTTTCACTTAATATTGGAAGCTCTCAAAGCCAACACACTTTCATGCATGTATTGTATAAGATTGTTCTTTTAATGTTTGCGGTATATTTTTATGTCCATACATACTAGAGAAAATGAACTATTTCGTTGGATTTAGTATATATCTTGTTGAATGCGCGTTGTTACTTTCTTTCATGATCATTGTTACTATGTGAACTATTTTGTAGGTTAACTAATGCTTCTTTCTATGATATTATTCGTCTTTACTATAATAGTACTATTAATTTTCACTTAAAGGCTCACTCTTTCGACTATGTTCGTGGAAGAACCTTATATACAATGTAATTGTATGCTTCACGGTGTCAACTTACTTGCTTCTCTTAAAGTTTGGGCATAATCTCTTATGTTGATAATCGCAACCAAGGAAAATCTCTAAGAATAATGGTGGTCGGGCCTATTATCCGGATGGGGCTCCTACTCCAAACGATGTGAGGTTTGGTTGGGATTTCATGCTAGAGAGACCCCTTGTGTTGGAAGACTTCCAGCACTGCCAACAGGGACATCAATGCATAGACACATGACAGATGTAGATGGAGTGTAGGAATAAAAGTCATGACAATTCAGCACTTGGACAATTTTGATGAGATGTATCAAAATAAGAGGATGTGGCATGGGAGTATGATTGGTTGAAGAGGGAATTTTTAGCTTCAAGAATTGCAAAAAAAGTTGGGAGGGATACATCCTTCCAGGGCAATGGGAAAACATGGTCACAAAAAAAAATTTGTTAGAGGGTAATGTAGATGGTTACACATTGTTATTGATGATTGTATTGAACTTTGGAAATTCAGGGTTTCCATAACAATGAATCTTGGGGTTTCTAATAAACCTGGTCACAAATGGAAGCACATGTTTGGGTAGAGATTAGAGATGGAAAATTTCATGAACAGTTCTTAGATAAAAACAACTTAGATCGGGGGAAGTTGTAAGACCTCCAACACATGAGCGGGGTGTGCACTCGCATGATCAACCATACGAAAAGTTCGATTATGGAATGAATGAGCAGATAGTGTGCTTCGGCATAACACAAAGTAAAGTGGTGACTCGCCTCACACTTGTAGGGACATAATTGGACTTCCTTGGGGCATGGTGTGCCTAAGGGGATCAGTGCCAAACTCTTACATAAAATGAAAATAGGTCACAAGGAATACTTGAAGCAGAAGGAATGAATTGATTTGGGATTGATGGAATAATTCAACGTGGAATGGAATGGAACTTGTATATCAGGCAAGCCATTAACATGGAGTTAGCACAATCCATTTGACAAAGTAAGGCTTGGAGTTGTGACAAGGGTAGATATAATTCTTTGGCACAATGGATCGAGAAGGTGCACTATAAATGAAGCAAATGTGAGTGGTTAGGGGTTGCGATGAAGTGGATGTTCCATTATGTATACTCAGGGTAGGGTAAAATAATCATGCAATGATGAACTTAAACGAGTTGGACATCCATAGAGTGGCATGACTAAGGGTGGCATCGCAAAGTTTTAGTAGCAAAATTGTGCAATAAAACTTAGGTGCAAATCACCAAGACATCTTTGCGCCAAGCTTCACCAAATTAGTTGATCAAACTTATTTTTTGTTAGATGAGCTAGACATACAAAAATAGATTGATTTGATCATTAACAGAGTAAGGGATTTGGGCCTTGGTGTGAAGACAAATAAGGGAAAAAAAATGAAATGGTTATATAAAAATGGATTTGGGTGATGAAAAGTTTGCAATGTAGGCAATCTGATAAGTGAACTTGGTTTTTGTGTGTGGTGGATGTCAAGAGAGTTCACACATATAATTGTTGATTGAGATGCGATGAGGATCCTATAGCAACCTGACTTGATTCGTGGGTGTAGCCATGGGTGCCATCATGCAAGGTATGTCATTTTGATTTCATTACATTTATAAAGTGTGGCAAGGGGTTCTTTGGAGGAGAAATCAAGTGGATTGGATTAGCTTGTAACACCATCCTCCCACACTTACCCAAGTTCACCAGTCCACTGGGGTAAATATGTGATGAAGATTTACTACGACATTACTCAACCTCCTAGATCACCTTAATGAAGTGGAATCGACAAAACCAAAACCTTACTGACTTCCCTTAGGTTCTATAGTACCCCCAAGGGCTAAACCACCCTTCCAGGTGCCCAAACCCTGATTTAACTTGCTTTTTCATTGATATGGACTCCCAAATGTTGGCACAATACTGCATAAATTCGACTATAACCCTTCAGTCGCATGCATAAGTCTACAAAGGAGCGACTACAGTCTTTTTCACCCAGTTCTATGCCTAGGAGCACGAAATCTAGGCCATCTTTTCAGAGCTAGTCTCCATTCCACCGCCCAAAACTTAAAGAAAATCTTAGAAATTATAAATGACACAGGGACAAGGCCTTCTATACAAAAATTAGACAAGAACTTGACCTAACCAAGCCTAACCATGACAGTTATTCCATCAAACACACCATGAACATGTAATCTACAGGTCATAATTACATATATGAACATAGGGATCTCATACTTATATGAGAATTTTCAAGAAAGTATGATGCCCTGTCACAATAGTTTCCTTATCATCTATTAGGTCGTACCTTCATTAACCATTCATTTACTAATCCAAACATGATGAGAGCCATAACTAAAGTTTGGCATAAAGCCATGCTTATAACTAGCATATAACCAAAATAAAAACAGTGATAGAACAACCACATAATAACAAGTACAAATACTCATGAAATATAAGAGGAAAGGAATTATTAACATATGCAAAGGCTGACCAAGTCAGGGACTTCCACGCACCACCCGACCATAGATTGGGCTGAACCAAATATTTCTTTCAACCAATCACCCTCGTGCCATATTCCAAGCAAGACTGTGGAGCTCACAACAAAACAACCAGGGATTCCTCAAGATTTACCGTGTATCTCACCATTACCGGTCAAGGGATTCCTAGGCCCAAAACCCTCATCTATACAACCAGGCTTTACCCTGTATCCTGTCCTTACTAGTCAAGGAATTCCTAGGCCCAAAACCCTCATCTATACAACCAGGATTTATCGTGTATCCCACCATTATAGGTCAAGGGATTCCTAGGACCAAACAACAAACATACACTACCAGGATTTCCCGCAATCCCACCAAAACCTGTCAAGGGATCACTAAGCCATAAACAAGAATGGATGCCTCCAGATTTATTCACTAATACCTTGAGGAATTTTCCCGTCTCCACCCTCAAGATTTATCGTGTATCCTGCCATTACAGGTCAAGGGATTCCTAGGCCCTTTGGAATTTTCCTGAGACCACCTCACCCAATTCCAAAACCATCCAACAATCCAGCTCAACCAAATGAAAGAAACACATCACGCCTTGGTTATCCATAAATGGCAAGGCGAGGCTGAAAACCACTATCACACCTGGAAAAACCCATGTCATAGACTACAAGAGAACCAAATACACACATGCATATGACACGCATGCCAAAACTAGCAAGGAAATCATACATGCAACTTGATATGTGCAAGTAATCGCGTCGTAGCCGCTTGATCCAACTCTTCCTTGCTTGATCTTTGCTTCCCTTTGCTTTCTTGTCCTTCCTTTGTCTTCCTTTCTCCAATGCTATAGTGCTCCAAGAATGCTCTAAGAATGCAAGAGTATGGGAGAGAGAGAGCTCCAAACTAAAACTGACAAAAATCTATGAACTGATCCTTAGAAGCCTTTTTATCAATGAGGCCTCTATTTCTTCAATTTCCATTATTTTCCTTCAATTTCCTCCTCACTTGCAACCTATGACCTTTCACCTTCCTTTTCTCCCAATTTCTTTTATTTTCATAAATAAGATGCTAATTAATGCCTCTTTGCCTTTTCAAAGCCTTTGTCATTGCCTTTTCCAATTTCCTTAGCCATAATAAACCAAATGAACACCCCTCTAGGATGTTTTTTCCCAACATTCAACTTGGAATACATGTCCCATGACCTTGGTCTTATTTTTTCTTTATTAACTTTATTACATGGATTTTTAACCAGGGTTGTTACAAAACCCTCCCCCTTGGGGTAACACCGTTCTCGATGTTCAATGACACCTACAACTAACAAACTGGTGAAAACCAAGACATACTGCCCATAGAGCTTTATAACTTATCTCAATGCGGTATTTGTAATGAATAACCCGCTGAAACACAAAACCAACATGACATCCATAACAACCTAACAACCATAGCACTTATTGGAGATTTATAACACATCTCGATGTGTTATTTACATCATACATATGCATATATAAACATAACCAAAACACAACATGAAAACATATGCCAGAAGACATCTTATCAACCAAAAAATATAGAAGGATACATAGCCCACATCTGACCAACCATCTCCCATGTAGCTTCATCGGGCCCAAAGTGCTTCCACTACACTTTAACTTGCTTGATTTCGAAGCATGAGATGTTTTCGTTGTAAAATGCATTGAGGTTTCGGCAGTAATTCTCCTTTTTGCTCCACCTAAAATACACACCATTCAATCACATGATCAACATCTTTCACATACTTCTTACGCAATGACACATGGAAAACATCATGGAATTTCACTGTCGCGGGAAGTGCAAGTTGGTAAGTCATTGGTCCAATCCTCTCAAGAATCTTGAAAATCCCACAATATCGAGGTGGCATCTTGGCATGATCCAATGCTTAATGGGCTCTTCTTGGGCTTGATGCACAACCACACCTATTCCCCAACCTTAAACTCCTAAAATATCATGTGTTGATCTGCATAAATTTTTTATCTATCCTGTTGTTGATCATGTCAAACCCCTATTAAATTTTTGGCAGGCCATTCCATTTGAACCCTTAAAAATTCTTTTAATAGCCTCAGTAATCCTTTTGCTGCCTATCGTTTCCCTTTACCCGCCTCAAAATTGCATAAAAGGGCCGAAAATTAACATTTGAAAATATTCAAGGCTTAGCCCCTTTCGGCCCTAGCCCTTTAGTCGTTTCCTCCACGTAAACCAGTGCTGGAACCAGGCGCAAAAGCACTAGGCACTTATCAAAGTATATCGGGCACATTCTGAGCCGTCCGATCAAACCATAGATCAACGTACCGCAACCCTCCCACCGTTGTGGTCCCCGTGCCCAAAAACACTGTTCAAAAATGCTCGGTATTCATCGCACCGCCTTTCGGCGGTGGGCGGTAATTCTCGTTTGGCCAGCGATTCCATACAGTGTTTGCCACGTGTCCCAGCATACGTCTCCAAAACCGTCGTTCATCACGCATTATTGTTTGATCAAATTCACGGCGCGATATTCATGATAGCCGTCCGATCTGGAGGTCTTCATCCAACGGTTTTCGTACTCTGAAGCTGCACGAGGGTTAGTCCATGTCAACAGTGCCCCTGGCCCACCGTCTCATTGCCCTCCGATGCATTTTCGACCGTCGATCTCATTTTGAAATCGAACGGTCCAGATCATCTGCATATCCTGCCATTGACTCGGTCCTCCTCCACGTCATCACCCCACGTGTTTATCGCATTTTTCCCTCCGTCATTCATATGTTATACTTTTATGTTTCGCATTATAGTTTTTTCCATCCCATCCACCATTTCTCCACTACATTTTTCATCGTCACCTCTCATCCTTCTGCCATCTCGTCATGCCGCGTTGCTACATAGTCATCCCCACTGCATCTCCATCTCCATGCATGGTTTTCTTAACATTTTTTCGGGTTTTGCAGGGTTTTCTGGTGATGAAAACTGCTATGATTCACAGCCCCCATTATAGAAGCGGAGATCACAGAAAGGACCATTTTTCATAGCAGAATTATGAAGAAAGGCCTAAGGAGGTAAATCGACAAGACTTCAATTAAAGAAGCAGGGTTCAAATCTGTTAAACCCTATAGGGACATTCAAGGCGCTGATTTTGCAGGTGAAGATATTAATGGAGCAGCTGAGAAAGAACAGTGGATGATTAAGGAATTCAACGATCAGCATTGAAGGTTTCAGGCCTTAATTCAAGGTTAAAAGACATAGGGTACCATGCACAGGAAACAATATCCTCCAGGTTTCATTTCAGCAGGATTTTTCTTTCAGGAAAGGATAGAATGTTCATATGGTTTTACCTCTATACCGTGTTCCTGAAGAGTCTTCCACCCAGTGCATTTATTTCATAAAGCAGGCTACTGAGAACGTACAGCACCACAAAGTCATCAAGCAGTATGGGTGTGCATGTCTCCTCCATTTTTTTTTATGATACAAGTAAATTTTTATCACCTACTTCATTTATTAAGTTTTCTCCTTCTCTATAAAACCCCCGAAGAACAGATTATTGAGGGTTCCAGATTTTATTAGAAAATGATGCAGTGAAAGGCTTTTTGTATACATTTTGTAAAACTCTTGTATGAAGGCTCAGAGCCCATAAGGTCTTAGTGAGGAGGAGTTCTATCTGTTAAAGAGGATTCTGGTCTTTGGTATTTCACAGTGTGTAACCTTTTCTCTTATGTGTTATATTAATAGATCATTTCATTTCATCCATCTTTCTTGTATCATGTTTTGGAATGCGAGTGGCTCACTGATTTTTGGTATGGATTCATCCTAGTTGATGCCTATGCTCGGATCAGTCAAGCGCTTTAAATATGACTCATGCATGATATTTTGTTCCATTACTCATCTAAACCGTATTTCTGCTATATTAGCTTCTTTGGGAGGGTGCTTTTAAAATTCTATTGTCATGTATGGATTCTTAGATTGGTAAGCCCATGCATGATGGTATTGTATATCTGGGTATCAGCTCAATGTTAGCTAATATCTCCTCAACATTTCTTTCATTACATACATCTTCTGATAATTGATATCTGTGACATATTACTTGAACTGGCCCGCTTTGCAGTAAACTGTCTCTGAATTGTCTGTTGCTTTCATATTAGATTTATGCACTTTGCCTCTGCATTATCCCTTTCTCTGTGTCAGTTTCTGAGGGTCTTGGTACCATTTAAATCATATTTCCCTGTTTACAGGAGATAGCATGTGAGCTGAAGCTAACAACTTCATACATTATATTATACGCTCCTTGCTATGCTAAGATGTCCTAGGCACTGGTCTATCACAACTCTAGGCTGTCTCTAGGAGCGACAACATCTTTCTAGCGTCATTGTCGGAAATCGAAGTTGAGAAAAATTATAAATCCCTGGGCCTCGACAAATCATATTCACTCTCTAAGTAGGTGGGCACAGAGAGTTGAGATTTGTAGATCCCTCACCTTGGCGACTCCACATTTGTTTATTTGATAAATCTATTTGCAGTCCTGGCTCCTCTAAAGCCACACCTGAGGTCAGATATGTCTAAGCCAAAGACACCTTCAGTGTATGACCCCGAAAATATCATACATAGAAGAAATTGAAGGGAAATGAAACTAGTCCATTCTGAGATTCCCGAATTCTCTCAAGAAGACTTTATGTCCTCCTCCTCTCAAGATTCTCAATTGAAAATTCCCAACTCCACTATTGGAGATACTGATTACTATTCAGATAGTCCACCCCGAGGAGGTGTCCAATTTAAAGACAGTCTTCATCCTACTCCTGAGGTCGAAGAGGTCAAGGAAGTCACTAAAGTATCTGCTGTCAATAGACCATTATTCCCCTCAACACCTCAAGTTGCAGTTGAGTATATCCCTATTATTATTGATACTCCACTTCCACCTCCTCCTCCACCTTTTACTCATCAAAATATTGCACTACCTCCACCCCCTCCAATGGAAAATGTTCCAGGATTCTTGCTAAATAAATATGCTCCTCTGGCATTACCTCAAGTGTTGAATGATATGCCCCAAGATTATCTAAAGATCTTACCCAGATTCAATGGGGAAAATGAGATTGATGCTCAAAAACATCTTGAGACTTTCTGCTCTTTTGCAGAGAACTTTAATGTTGAACACTTAGATGTGGTCTTAAGGCTTTTTGTCCAGTCTCTTGATGGTGAAGCTCGAAAATGGTTTAAGACATTGGCAGGTCGTTCTATTACCACTTGGGATAATATGGAAGATACTTTTCTCAGAAAATGGGGGGAGAATAAAGATCATGGACAATGTCTTACTGAGTTTAATACACTCAAGAAAATACATAATGAAGGGGTATCAGAATTTATTAAGAGATTTAATAAATTGTATCTGAGTCTCCCTGCTGATATGAAACCTCATCAAACTGCTGCTAAAGTTTTTTTTGTAGCAGCCTTTGATTCAGAATTTGGTTTCTCTCTCAGAGAAAGAAAGCCTGCTACTCTGGATGATGCTCAGTCAGATGCACTAGAAATTGAGGCAAATTTTGCCTCCACTGGCAAATCAAAGGGAAAAACTGAACAAGATACCAGAATAAGGGGCAAAGAGGAGGTATCTACCTCCTACTAAGACAGAGACTTGGCTAATGACAGAATTGAAGAAATGAGCAAAATGATTAAGAACCTTTCTGGTAAACTGGTCAAGCTTGAGTTGGAGGCCAAGAATTCAGCCCCCAAGAATTTCCACAATGCTCAAAACAGAGGTTACAATCCTCAGTACAAGAAACCACCCCTGCAAATATTGCCAAGGGAAACAAAAGAACAACAAGATCAAGTACCATACCCATTGTACTTAGAAGGTCCAGTAGATGATTCTACTGAAGATACTGCTTATGGACTGGAGGATGCGAATCTTGCCTTTTCAAATAGTGATGGAGAAGAATACCCTTTGCAAGGAAATGATGGAGCCGAGTGCTCATTGCAAGAAGAAGAAAGGACCAGAGACACATAAGAAGCAGAAATTGATCATTATTGTAAACAATTTGATGATTTCATGCAAGCACATTTCAATAGAAGATATGATCTCAGATCTTCTAGGAAGAGGACTCATACTCAAGATCAAGAAGAGGAGCCTCCCCAGAAGGAAGCACCTGCTCAGAAGGAATCAACGATGCAGACAGCCACAGAAAAAGGTAAGGGCTCTCTAAACAAACCTTTGCAGTCTAATGATCAAATCCCTTCCTCTTCAAAAGTAGTCATTCCTCCTAATACCAAGTCTGCGTCAAAAGAAATCAAACCCCCAGCTGAAACTAAAGAGTCAAAAGAAGTTGTAATGGAAAAGTCTTCTCCTGTTTTCAGTCTGCAAAAGGAACTTGAAAAATTCAAAATTCCAGTCTCCTTGACTGAACTATTAAAGCAACCTGCATATCAATCCCAAGTCACCTCATTCATGCTCCCTCCGGAAGCTATACTCACTCCAAATAGCCTCAACCTTCAAGAAGAAAGACCCATGGTTGTTTTTGGTCCACATGTTGAGGAATTAGATGCTTCTACCCCTCCCTTTTATGTGTCTCTAGTGATTCATGACCTGCTATTACATAATTTTCTGTTAGATTATGGAGCTTCCCATAATCTTATACCTCTGTCAGTCATGGAACATCTAGGATTACAAAACACCTGGCCATACAAGGACCTTTATTCATTTGACTCCAAAAGAGTTAAATTCTTGGGGATGATCAAGGATTTGGTGGTTAATTTGGCCCAGATACCAGCAAAAAGTGTGGTAATGGACATCGTGGTGGCTGACATCCCAGCCCGTTTTGGTATGTTGCTATCAAGGTCCTGGGGAACAAAAATCGGTAGATCACTCAAGATGGATTTAACATATTCCACCATCCCGGTTTTTGGTGGCCAAGAGAGGAGGTTGTACAGGGAGACTAGATTTTTCAAGATGGTGACTAAGGTTGATAACTCTGTAAATTCACCAGTTTACAGTAAAGAAGGAGATTTCTCATGCTTTATGCTGGAAGAAGATCAAGATTATGCTCATGAACCATCCTTCTGTCAGATCAAGACTGAGCAGCACTCAGAGAGCCATGAAGCAGGGATCTGGACACTCCATTTCGATGGAGCAAATTCAAGAGAAGGTAATGGAGCTGGAATATTATTAATTTCTCCTACAGGGAAATGGGTCCCATTGTCCTTCAAACTGGAATATGAAGCCACTAATAATGTGGCTGAATATGAAGCACTTCTGTTAGGATTGCATACAGCCAAGAACATGAACATACAAAGCTTAAAATTTCTGGGAGATTCAAAACTGGTGGTCAGATAAGTCAGGGATCAGTGTCAGACCAAACATCCTAGGCTAAGGGCTTATAGGAATGAAGTTTGGGACATGGTAGAAAATTTCTTCTTGGCATTCAATATCCATTTCATGCCCCGAGAACAGAATAGGATGGTCGATTCCCTTGTTGTAGCTGCTAGTACATTTCGACCGCCTCAGAACCCTCTTTTAAGATACGAAGTCGAGGTGCGTTATCGGCCTTCAATCCCAGATAACATCAAACACTGGCAGGTATTTGAAGATGAAGAACAGATGAAGAGATTCCTGGAAACAGTGGGAGAATTCTCCAATTTGGAGATTGATGTTGATGAAGAAGAGGCAGAGTCTGAAGATACTTCAGAAAGAAATTGGGAGGAGAAAGTGGCAGGTAATAAGGTGTTGTAGTTAAAGGGAAACATTATACCTAGAGGGCTGGTGCCTCTAGAAAGATTATTTGACAAGAATGATGTCCCACTGCATCCAAGCAAAGTGGTAGAAGAAAGTCAGGTAGAGGACCTAAATCTTGGTACTGAAGCTGACCCCAAAATTGTAAAACTGTCCAGGAAGATCCTTGGAGAATATAAAAAGCTATATCAGAAATTATTTTAGTATTACAAAGATGTGTTTGCATGGTCCTATCAGGACTTGAAAACTTTTGATATCAGTATTATGCAGCACAAAATTCCACTGAAGGGAGAGGCAAAGCCCCATAAGCAGAAACTTAGGCAAATAAATCCCCTGTTGTTGCCTTCTATTGAGAAGGAAATTAAGAAGCTATTAAAGGCCAAAATAATTGTACCATTGAGGTACTATGAATGGGTGGCAAACCTTATCCCTGTACGAAAGAAGAATGGATAAATAAGGCTGTGTGTGGATTTTAGAAATTTAAACAGAGCATCCTTAAAGGATAATTATCCACTACCTAAGATGGATCACATCCTGCAGAAAGTAGTTGGCGCTTCTCGGATGTCAATGATGGATGGGTTCTCTGGTTATAACCAGGTGGCTGTACTTCCAGAGGATCAAAAGAAGACTGCTTTCACCACACCATGGGGTGCATTTATGTATGCCAGGTTGCCTTTTGGATTGATTAATGCAGGGGCCACTTTTCAGAGGGAAATGGACATTGCTTTTGTTGGGGAGCAAGATAAATTTCTGGTAGTCTACCTTGATAATATCATTGTATTTTCCAAGAGTGATACTAAGCATATTGAACATCTGCGAAGAACCTTTGAGAAGTGCAGAAGGTATGGTCTCTCTCTGAATCCTCAAAAGTCTTTATTTGCATTAGAAGAGGGAAAGCTTTTGGGCCATATTGTGACTAAAGATGGGGTGAAGATAGATCCTAAGAGGGTAGAGGTTATAAATGGTATTGCTTTTCCTAGAAATAAGAAAGAGGTACAAGTATTCCTAGGGCACATTAATTTCTTGAGAAGGTTTATTCCTAACTATATTGAGATAGTTAGGCATATAACAGACATGCTGAAGAAGAATAATGAAGTGAAATGGTCCCAGGAATCACAAGAAGCATTTACCAGAACAAAAAATTCTTTTGCAGAAGCCCCTGTGCTAGCTAGACCAGATTATGATAAACCTTTCATGATTTTTTCTTTTGCATCGCCTCATACTATAGTAGGAGTTTTATTGTAGAAAAATGAGGAAGGGTATGAGCAGCCTATTGCCTTTTTCAGTCAGGTGCTCCGTGATGCAGAATTAAAGTACAACATATTGGAAAAGCAAGCATACGCCCTAGTGAAATCCCTCAAAGCATTCCGTGTATATATCTTACAATCACATATCACTGCATTTGTGCCTGCAGCTGCTGTAAAAGATATTCTTATCCAAGGGGACAGTGAAGGAAAAAGGGGAAGGTGGATTGCCAAAATACAGGAGTATGATCTAGACATCCGTCCTACCAAGCTGATCAAAGGACAGGGGCTTGCTAAAATCTTATCTGAATCAAACTATCAAGCTTTGGGCATAAATTTGTCCATAATAGAAAATGAGGAACCTGAGGAGAAAGAAGAACGGCAAGGAATCGGAGTAGCTACTCCATAAACACATATAAAGTACCTCACCAGTCAATGGTACAAAGAGATAGTAGAATATCTCCTCACACTCAGCTGCCCACCAAGCTGTGATAAAGCTAAGTACATAACATTAAGATTAAAATCACAGAAGTATATAGTTTCCAATGGCCGGCTATACTGGCGAGATCCCTTAGGCATCTTACTCCTGTGTCTCACAAAGGATGAGGTAGAGAGTATTATAGCAGAGTTTCATGAAGGAATCTGTGGGGGTCACTATAGCTGGAGGGCTACTTCTCACAAAATCCTGAGGGCTGGTTTTTATTGGCCCAAGTTTTTTGGAGATGTCTTTGCCCAGGTTAGAACATGTGATAAATGTCAGAAATTTGCTGAAAGACAGAAGATGGCACCTCTTCCCATGATTCCCGTGCACGTAGATGAACCTTTCAGACAATGGGGAATTGATTTTATAGGTGAGATACATCCCCCATCAAGTGGTCAACATAAGTGGATTTTAACGGCGACAGATTATTTCACCAAATGGGTGGAAGCCATACCTGCGAGGAATGTAAAAGATACTGTGATCATAAAGTTCATGGAAGAAAACATCATATCCAGGTTTGGCTGCCCTGCCAGAATAGTGACTAATAATGCACAGGCCTTCAAGTCTACAAAGTTCATAAGCTTCTGTCAGCATTATAACATCACACTAAGTCACTCTACAGCCTATTATCCATAGGGAAATGGCTTGGCAGAGTCTTCCAATAAAACCCTGGTGAGGGCCCTGAAGAAGACTATCAATGAAAATCAGAAAAATTGGGATTCCCAATTGAAATTTGCTCTGTGGGCTAATAGAATTACTAGCAAGAGAGAAACTGGGAAATCCCCATATGAACTAGTATATGGGAGGGCAGCAGTATTTCCTATTCAATTAGCCCTACCAATAGCTAGATTCATGCAAGAAACTCAGGAAGAGCCTGATGATATGATCAGGAGAATAAACCGGCTAGTGGAATTGGAAGAAACATGCAATCAGGTAAAACAAAGGCTGACAGAGTATCAGGAGAAGATGAAACACCTTTTTGATCAGCATGCTAAAGACAGGAATCTGCAGATTGGTGATTTAGTACTCAAGTGGGATATCCGGAGGGCTGAAAAAGGAAAACATGGTAAATTCGATCCACTTTGGTTCGGCCCCTTCAAAATTGTGGAACAGGGAGGTAATAACACTTTCAAGCTGGAGAACTTACAGGGAGACTTACTTGACACCCCTGTAAATGGTCAATTTCTCAAGCCCTACTTTCAGCTCTTATTCAGGCAAAGGCAGCCTGATGTATTATATTGTATACTAGTTTCCTTTTTGGTTGTTGTTTCAATAAGGTGGGTGTTGTGATGAATCATAAAGTGAAAAGTAAGGGTGCCAAAGGGCAGAGTTCACACAGAAGAGTATCTGATGGTCTGCAAAGTTCTCGACACGTTCAAGGATGAACGTGCCGTCCCCAGGTGGAGCCGATGTTGATCATGTTGAACCCCTATTAAATTTTTGGCAGGCCATTCCATTTGAACCCTTCAAAATTCTTTTGATAGCCTAAGTAATCCTTTTGCTGCCTATCGTTGCCCTTTTCCCGCCTCAAAATTTCATAAAAGGGCCGAAAATTCACATTTGAAAATATTCAAGGCTTAGCCCCTTTCGGCCCTAGCCCCTCAATCGTTTCCTCCACGTAAACCAGTACTGGAACTAGGCGCTTATCAAAGTATATCGGGCGCATTCTGATCCGTCCGATCAAACCATAGATCAATGTACCGCAGCCCTCCCACCGTTGTGGTCCCTGCGCCCAAAAACATTGTTCAAAACTGTCCGGTATTCATCGCACCGCCTTTCGGCGGTGGGCAGTAATTCTCGTTTGGCCAGCGATTCCATACAGTGTTTGCCACGCGTCCCAGCGTATGGCTCCAAAACCGCCGTTCATCGCGCATTATTGTTCGATCAAAGTCACGATGCGATATTCATGATAGCCGTCTGATCTGGAGGTCTTCATCCAACGGTTGTCGTACTCTGAAGCTGCGCGAGGGTTAGTCCATGTCAACGGTGCCCCTGGCCCACCGTCTCATTGCCCTCCGATGTGTTTTCGACCGTAGATCTCGTTTTGAAATCGAACGGTCCAGATCATCCGCATATCCTGCCATTGACTCGGTCCTCCTCCACGTCATCACCCCACGTGTTTATCGCATTTTTCCCTCCGTCATTCATATATTTCATTCATATGTTATACTTTTATGTTTCGCATTATAATTTTGGCTAGCCCATCTGCCATTGCTCCACTGAATTTTTCATCGTCACCTCTCATCCTTCCGCCATCTCGTCATGCCGCGTTGCTACACAATCATCCCCACTGCATCTCCATCTCCATACATGGTTTTTCTTAACATGTTTTCGGGTTTTGCAGGGTTGTCTGGTGATGAAAACCGCTATGATTCACAGCCCCCATTCTAGAAGCGGAGATCACAGAAAGGACCATTTTTCATAGCAGAATTATGAAGAAAGGCCTAAGGAGGTAAATCGACAAGACTTCAATTAAAGAAGCAGGGTTCAAATCTGTCAAACCCTGTAGGGACATTCAAGGCGTCGATTTCGCAGGTGAAGATATTAATGGAGCAGCTGAGAAAGATCAGTGGATGATTAAGGAATTCAACGATCAGCATTGAAGGTTTCAGGCCTTAATTCAAGGTTAAAAGACATAGGGTACCATGCACAGGAAACAATATCCTCCAGGTTTCATTTCAGCAAGATTTTTCTTTCAGGAAAGGACAGAATGTTCATATGGTTTTACCTCTATACCGTGTTCCTGAAGAGTCTTCCACCCAGTGCATTTATTTCAGAAAGCAGGCTACTGAGAACGTACAACACCACAAAGTCATCAAGCAGTATGGGTGTGCACGTCTCCTCCATTTTTTTTTTATGATACAATTAAATGTTCATCACCTACTTCATTTATTAAGTTTTATCCTTCTCTATAAAACCCCCGAAGAACAGATTATTGAGGGTTCCATATTTTATTAGAAAATGATGCAGTGAAAGGCTTTTTGTATACATTTTGTAAAACTCTTGTATGAAGGCTCAGAGCCCATAGGGTCTCAGTGAGGAGGAGTTCTATCTTTAAAGAGGATTCTGGTCTTTGGTATTTCACAGTGTGTAATCTTTTCTCTTATGTGTTATATTAATAGATCATTTCATTTCATCCATCTTTCTTGTATCATGTTTTGGAATGCGAGTGGCTCATTGATTTTTGGTATGGATTCATCTTAGTTGATGCCTATGCTCGGATCAGTCAAGCGCTTTAAATATGGCTCATGCATGATATTCTGTTCCATTACTCATCTAAACCGTATTTCTGCTATATTAGCTTCTTTGGGAGGGTGCTTTTAAAATGCTATTGTCATGTTTTGATTCTTAGATTGGTAAGCCCATGCATGATGGTATTGTATATCTGGGTATCAGCTCAATGTTAGCTAATATCTCCTCAAAATTTCTTTCATTACATACATCTTCTGATAATTGATATCTGTGACATATTACTTGAACTGGCCCACTTTGCAGTAAACTGTCTATGAATTGTCTGTTGCTTTCATATTAGATTTATGCACTTTGCCTCTGCAGTATCCCTTTCTCTGTGTCAGTTTCTGAGGGTCTTGGTACCATTTAAATCATATTTCCCTGTTTACAGGAGATAGCATGTGAGCTGAATCTGACAACTTCATACATTATATTATACGCTCCTTGCTATGCTAAGATGTCCTAGGCACTGATCTATCACAACTCTAGGCTGTCTCTAGGAGCGACAACACCTGTGTTGCCTTTAGATTCTTCTTGATGACCTGCATTTCCTGTTTCATCTCTGCCAACATGTTTGGTCCTATCGACACCCTGTTCACTGGATCACTCCAATTGATGGGAGTATTGCAATTCCACCCATAAAGTGCCTCAAACGGACTCATCCTTAGTGACTCATGATACCCGTTGTTGTAAGCAAACTTAACCAGTGGAAGATATTCTTCCCACTTTCGTTGTTAATGCATAACATACATTCTCAAAATTTCCTCTAAAATCATGTTGACCCTCTTTGTATGTCCATCTATTTGCAGATGATAAGCTATACTGAAGGACAAATTTATACCCAAACCTGCAAATAACTCTTTCTAGAACCTGGAAGTGAACTTGGCATCTTTGTTTGACACAATCTTCTTATGAATACCATGCAACCTCACTATCTCTCTAATGAAGATAGGTGCTACCTCACTAGCTGAATGAGTAGACTTTACTGGAATGAATTAAGCTACCTTAATCAACCTTTCCACTACAACAATGATAGAATCATGTTGTCTAGATGTCCTCGGAAAACCTGTGATGAAATACATAGAAATGACCTCCCATTTCCACTTTGGAATCAAAATCAGTTGTAGTAACCCACCTGGATGCTTACACTCTGCTTTTACCTGTTGACAATCCAAGCACCTTGTGACGAACTCAGCTACCTCTTTCCTCATATTCGACCAATAGTATAATTTCTTCACCACTGTCATTGTCTTCTGATATCCCGGATGACATGAATACAAATTTACATGAAATTCCCTCAAGATAAGCTTATTGAGCTCACTTTTATCTAACACATAGATCCTATCCCTAAATCTCACCAAACCATCAGTTGTGAGATGATAATCCACATCCTCTTCACCTATACCCTGATGTTGTAACATGTGCCTAAGCTCCTTGTACTTGTCATCCTGATGTCCTACATGTAAGGTCTGATCCTTTAAATTTGTCTCATATGAACTCATAGTTGCAATGTGATTTACCTATACTCTTCTATTAAGAGCATCTGCGACCTTGTTCTACTTTACCCTGTTCTCCTTTCCCTTAATGTACCTAATCTCGAAGTCAAACTCATTGATCATAGCCAACCATCTAGCTTGCATGGCATTCAAGTTCAGTTGTTCAAAAAAATTTCTCATCCCATTGTGATCACTCATTAAAATGAATCACATGACAAGAAGATAGTGCCTCCACATCTTCAATGCATGAATGATCGTTGCCAACTCAATATCAAGTGTCACAAAGTCCTGCTCATGCTTATTAAGTTTCCTTGACTCATAACATACCACATGTCCCTCCTGCATCAGCACTCCACCAAGTCCTCTCTTGCAAGCATCTGTACACACCACAAATTCTTTATCTGGATCTACAACCTTTAGAACTAGATAATTTATAAGCAATTGCTTCAACTTCTCAAAATTGGTTGCACATTCCGTTGTCCATTCAAATTTCTTTCCTTTTCGCTTCTATGATCTAATAGGATAGGCAATCCATGAGAAGTTCCTGATGAACCTCTTGTAGTAACCTGCTAACCCCATGAATGATTTGACCTCATCCACATTCCTAGGATTTTCCCATTCCAAGATAGTTCTGATCTTTTCTGGATCCACTGCTATGCATTCCTTGGAAACAACATGCCCCAAGTAATGCACCTTTGTCTAAAAGAAACTAAATTTGCTAAGCTTGGCATACAATTGATGCTATCTTAGCAATCTCAATATTGTTGCTAAATGTTCGGCATTCTCTTCCTCATTCTTAGAATATATCAATATATCATCAATGAATACAATAACAAACTTGCCACATAAGGACGCAACACACTATTCATCAAGCACATAAAAGTAGCTGGAGCATTAGTCAAACCAAAAGGAACCACAACAAACTCATAATTCCCATACCTGGTCTAGAAAGCAGTCTTTAAATGTCATTTTCTTTGATGCGTACTTGGTGATATCCTGATCTCAGATCAATCTTCGAGAATATTGTTTCTCCCTTCAATTGATCAAACAAGTCATCAATCCTTGGAAACGTATATTTGTTCTTGATGGTTTCCCTATTCAACTACCTATAATAAATGCGCAACCTAAGAGTGCCATCCTTCTTCTTCACAAAAAATATAGGTGCACCCCAAGGCGATACACTTGGACTAATGTAACCCTTGTCAAGTATTTCCTTCAACTACAACTTCAATTCTATTAACTCTATAGTGCTCATCCTGTGAGGTGTCTTTGATGTTGGTGTTGCCTGGTACCAACTCAATAGAAAAGTCCACTTCCTTGTGAGGCGGAAACTTTGAAACCTCTGCAGGGAATACATCCTGAAACTGTTGTAAAACTAGGTCCATGTTCAAGACCTCAACATCCTTACCTTTATCACTGGAAATATGCACTGCAAATAACACACACCCTTTTTTGCGACTGTTCTTTTCCTGCATAGTTTTAACCATTCTGACTGATGTAGCTTTATTCTTACCCTGTAAGATTATTTGTTCTCCATTTTCATCCAAGCACTCAATAGCCTTCTCATAACCATCCACCTTATTCATGTGAATATACAACCAATCCATACCTAGAAGCATATTGTATGATCCCATTGGAAGTACATTGAAATGCGCTGATGTAGGTATACCATTAAACTCAAATGCACAAGCTCTTACCTAGTGATGAACTATTTTCTTTGTACATGTATCCAATTGCACTAACCAAAATTATGCGTGTACTTATTTATTCAAACCACACTTATCCACCAAGGCAAGGTTAACATAACTATTATTGGATCCGGGGTCAATCAAAATAGAAACAACTGGATAAAAAATATTACTATATATCTCGATAATAGATGCCTGGTGATTCACCTAGATGTTATCCAATGCTACATAGATCCGAGGAATGCTCTGTCCAACATCCCCAATTGTCTACACTTCCTATGCAATTTATATATGAGGCCTACCACCCTAATATGACGAGTAATCCCTCTTAAGATTCTCCTTTCCGCATATCCAACACTGCAATTGTCCCTTACCCTTACCTTTATTCTGCTTCCCTCCAGATTGTGACCCATGTCCCTTTTCAATTGCATTAAACTTCTATTAAGGAACAACATTTCCTTTTTCACCTGCATCCTGAGGTCTTGTTTTCTTTGGTTTCTATTTACCTTTAGCTTTGTCCTTCCATTTCCAACATTGTTGAGACTTTGTCTTACGCTTTGATTGCTCATAACATTACTTCAAATTTCCAATGACTTCTTCAAGTGACTTAGGCTCACCATACTCAATCCAATCTTTAAATGCTAATGGTAATCCACTGATGAATCTTTGAACTTTGGCCTTCTCATCCTTAAGATATGGTACATACCTCAATAAATCCAATAAATTATTCATGTACTCCTCATCTATCATTGATCCCATCTTTAGAAAATAGAACTCTTGGATTTTCCCTCATAGTACCTCTCTGACAAGTACTTCTTCTTGAAAAGTCTCTTGAATTCATGCCAACTCAACTCCTCTGTCCTCATGTCTCTGACCCACTTCACATCTTCCCACTAGATGTTTGCTTTCCCTTTGAGACTAAAAGTATCTATCTTGCCCTTCATGTTCTCTGTATAGTCATGCAACTCAAAGAAATTATTCATCCCCAGTAACCATGCCTATGCATCTTTCGACTTCTTCAACTCTCCATCAAATGTAGGTGGCTTAGCTTTCTTGAACTCATACAACAAATATCTCATGTCATTCCTTCTGTAATGATGACAGTGATGGTGACCATGATACCTGTTAGCCACCTATGAATTTTTTTGCAAGCAAACAGGTGGCTAAATTGTTCTTGAGCCTTCAAGGAATGCATCTCCTCCGAAAACACATCATCTTTGAAGCCCCTGTGTGTTCATTGTCTTCAAAAAGATCCTCACTATTGTTCTCACTCGCTAAGCCTCACTGCCTGTGGAAAATTGTGCTCGGAAGGTCCCCCATCTGCCCTTATACCTCTGCAATTTTCCCCTTTATTAATCTTTTTCCCACCCTTAAAATTTCCCCTTTTGTTTCCCAAAATCCCTCCAAAATCCCCTAAACCATCCATTTCATCCTTAGAACCAAGTGAAAATCCTTCATTTGATTTTAAATCCCTATTTTACCTCTACCGAAAACCTCCTTTTAGCCTTAAAACGTTGTCCCTAAGGCTAAAAAACCCATTTTCCTCTATAAACAGGGTAGCCCCCTTCGACCCAGCCCCAAAAAACCACTTCCCCACATGACCCCAGCACTAAGACCAAGCGCTAGCCCGTAAGGCGCTTATCGTAATCGGAGAGGCGGACGGAAGCGCCTTCCTGTGTCAAACAAAGAAAAACTCTGATGCGATGACATTGTTCTATGATTCTCGGGAGTGATCTCCACCGTCAATCTTATTAAGATCTGACGGCCCGCGCAAAATCTCTCGCGCGCCCCGCAGCAGCCCTTTGTGAACCGCCAATGATAATCTCCACCGTTGATTCTGATTCCGATCCGACGGTCACCACACCGTCACCCGATCGCTAATCACAAATCATAAACGGTGCCACCCTCCGCCCTTTGCCATAAACGGTGCCACCCTCCGCCCTTTGCCATAAACGGTGCCACCCTCCGCCCTTTGCGATTGCGATCCTCCGATTGATATCTCTGTCGTCAATTCCCCTTTAATCCAACGGTCATTGCAAGCCCCATCGCGCTCGCATCTCCCTTTCGTCACCCTGCCGATTGCATGCTTACCATCGATTCACTTTTAATCTGACGGCTCTCGCATCCTCGCTCTGATCGCAATCGCAAATTCCAAATGGAGGCACCTTCCGTTCCTCCCGATTGCAATCCTCTGACGAAATCTCAACCGTTGATCTCACATAAGATCCAACAGTCATAAGTCAATCACACCATCGCTCATCAGAGTTTTGACCCTCCCCTCGCTCCCCTCCGATTAGACCGCAGTCATCGATCTCCTCCTGAGATCCGACGGTCCTGATTGAATCGCCCTCCACCCACGACCGGGTCCCACCATACCTACCCATTTCATACGTTTTCTGCACATTTTCTATGTATTTCATTCAAAGGCCCAAAACTTGGGTTTTACATTTAACATCGTATCATCCCGCCAAGCATTATAATTTTAATGTTTTACATTAAAGTTTTTGCATTTCGCTCAACTTCCACATGCATTTTCCCACTGTTTCACTACATGTTCCCTCTACTTTCCATTGCATCCATAGCATTCGCTCCTATTGCGCTGCCATCATCCAAGAATTCCACTACATCCACCCTTCCCCATGCATGGATTTCTTAACAGAGTTGCGTGTTTTGCAGGGTACAGGCGGTGAACGCCACCATCATCCACAGTCACTGTTACAGTGGCACAGAACCAAAGGAAGACCATTTTTAGAGCCTAAAATTACAGAGAAGAGCCTGGGAGGGTGCTAGAGTGTAATTTTCATTAAAAATACAGAGTTTGACTGTGTGAAACCTTCCCAGCGCCATCAAAGCTCAGATCTCACAGACAAAGGCAATCATGAAGCGGCAAAGAGCATCAGTACAAAGTTAAGGAGTTCTAATGCACTTTATTAAAGATGTTAAGCCTTAATTCAATGTTTTAAAGGCAAAGCACTAGATTGAAGACCTCAGGACTCACATGTAGGGCTTAATAAGGTCCAGTGCGCGGAAAAAAAAAAACCATCAAGGTTTCACATCAGCAGAAGTCTCCTCTCGAGCAAGGACATAGTACTCATACGGTTTAATCTACATTATGTCCATGAGAAGGTTTCCACCCTGACAACAGTCCTAATTCTAGCCAAAAGCAATTGTTACACAGTATGGAAAACCTGAAGTCATTTATCTGCCTCTTGTTTATTCACCAGAGTACTATAGAGTACTACGATCGAGAGTACATCAAAGACATACATGGAGTAAATTTTAGCCTGTCGAAGACCACTCTTTCACCCAAAGAGTACTGAAGATTAGTGCATAGACATTAAAACAGAATGGGCCTCGAGCCCCTCTTCTGACTCTATTTTAATGTTTCATTTAGTGTTTCATCTACGCCCTCTACCTCTCTTTCAGATATAAAAACTCACGAGAAAACGTTGTTGGTTGTTGATCGGATATCTGTGAATTGTAAGCGGTTTCTCTTGAGATATAGGTCTCTGTGTAAAGTTGCAAGATAGGCTGAGGAAGATGTTTTCAGACTGAATATCAAGCTGTTGGAAATGTTGTACATGACTGGTGTTGCTCTTTAATATGAGAAGCACATTTTTTTGGATCCTGATTTAAAGCAGCGGTGATGTTTTCTTACTTTGTCTCTGTTTTCCTTTGTAATTCACCACATTTCATTTCTCTGGTAGGCATCAGAAATCTGGTTTAGGATATACCCTCGCATGGTACCCTAAGCTTCTGCTCTCACTACCTCTAATGTTTTCTGCTATATGTGTTACCTGAGCACTGATTCAAGTTAATTTAACCAGTGTAGTGGCTAATATTTACTGCTAGCTGATGTATGAATTAATGAATCTGTTCTTAGATGTTCTTGTTAGGCTTTAATTGAATGAATTGGGATACTGGGAGTTTAGAACTTTGTCTCTGTCTCACTAGGGTCCTTTTCAATTAATTGAACCTTTCTAAGTTCCCTTAAGTTGGATGCCAAAGCATTGAGAGTTCAAAATCTCTCTCTGATCTCAGGTTTTCACCTATTGTTTTTAAATCTTTAATGTTTCCTTGTCTGAAGAGTTAACCTTTTGGGTTTGGATCACAGGTCGTCCAATGGCATGCCCTGTCCCTGGATCTGAATCCTGAAAGGTCACCTTGGAGGTTTCCTTTCCTTTCACCTTATTTCTACCATTTCAAGCCACACTATCATCTTTAAGATCCAACGCTTTAGATGACTAGCCCAACTGAAAGCCTGCATATTGAATAGCAAGTAAACCCTTTCCTGACTCCATTGCCCAATGGTCTTGAGTGCTCTCTGAAATATTTCCTCCTTTGTCTAGAATCCTCTTTATACAGCCTTGTCTCATATTGAACCCTTCTTTCCCGTTTCCCAACAACCAAACAAAATTCAAACAAACAAACTCGTGCCTATAACTAGCCTAATATCTTAACATAGAGTTTCAAAGACATAAAACCTTTACCTATATAGAGAGATCCCTCTCTGGACCCAGGAGGGCTAGATCTTGAGGTCTGAAAGTGGTTCTGATGTTGTCTCAGCTTTTGGTATTGCCAAACTTGCCAAAACATAGGAACCCCAACAATACCTATCTAAACCAGAACTAGAGTAGAACCCATGTCCATCACCTCTCCTATCTCTTGTATCCAATAACCTGTCATCTTTGGTTGTGTCATCTGTATCCGACCTATTCCCACCATGAGACCTACTTCCATATTCCCCATTAGTTTTGTCCTCTTGTCCATAACTGATCTGTGGTTGTCTATGTTTCTGCAAGTCTCACAAAATCTGAAGAATAACTACATTGACCTATGCTTGTTTCTCCCATGCCTTGTTAATTCTCTCCTGTGACTAAATGATTTTTTCATTGTCTGCTTTGTAACTGCTTATTTCTGCCTTCAAACTTCTCAAAGTGTCTGATATGTGAGGGGAGTACTCATCACCATGTTGCTCATCTGATCCGTGGGGAGAGTCTCGTGAACTGTAATCCACCATTTTTCTAGTCATCTTTGATCTTCTTCTTGTAACCATACTATGTTAACTAAACCAAAATATAAACATAATAAACACGCCTCAGTATAGTTCAGGGGAGACTATATCATTTCTAAGATCAACTAGATTAGCACGATACATGTATAATCATAATCATGCATAACAAATACATATACAACAATGACCATCACCATGCCTACATAGCAAACGGATATACATCCTACATGCAAGTGACAAACACATTCAACCCATCTAGTCCAAGTGTTGAACCATGCTCGGATACCACTATGTAACATCATCCTCCCACACATACCCAAGTTCACTAGTCCATCGTGGTAAATATGTGACGAAGAGTTACTATGACATGACTCAACCTCCTAGATCACCTCAAGGAAGTGGAATCGACAAAACCAAAAACTTACTGACTTCCCTCAGGTGCTATAGGACCCTCAAGGGCTAAACCACCCTTCTAGGTGCCCAAACCCTAAGTTAACTTGCTTTTTCACTGATCTGGACTCCTAGACACAGACACAACACTGCAGAAATTTGATTGTAACCCTCCAGTCACATGCATAAGCCTGCAAGGGAGCATCTGCAATATTTTTCATCTAGTTCTATGCCTGCGAGCGTGAGATCTAAGCCACTTTTTCAGAGTTAGTTTCCAATCCACTTCCTAGAACTTAATGAAACTCTCAGAAATGATAAATGACATATGGATAAGGCATTCCATACAAAACTTAGACAATAACTTGACCCAACTAGGCCTAACCAGGACAATCATTTCGTCAAACACATCATGAACATGTGATCTACATATCATAATTACATATTTGAACATAGGGATCTCGTACTTATTTGAGAATCGTCAAGAAGATCTAATGCCCTCTTACAATAGTTTCATTATCATATATTAGGTCATACCTCCATTAACCATTCATTTACTAATACAAACATGATGAGAGTCATAACTGAAGTATGCCATAAAACCATGCTTATAACCATAATAATAACAGTGATAGAACAACCATCAAAGCCACATAATAACAAGTATAAATACTCATGAAATACAAGAGGAAAGGAGCTCTTATTAACATATGCAAAGGCCAACCAAGTCAGGGACTTCCACGTACCACCCAACCATAGATTGGGCTGAACCAAATCTTTCTTTCAGCCAATCACCCTCGTGCCATATTCCAAGCATGAATGTGGGACTCACAATAAAACAACCAAGGCTTCCTCAGGCATTACTGTTTATCCCGCCATTACCAATCAAGAGATTCCTAGGCCCAAAACCCGCATCTATATAATCAGACTTTATATTGTATCCCACCATTATGAGTCAAGTGATTCCTAGACCTGAAACCCTCATATATACAACCAGGTTTTACCATATATCCCACCATTATCGATCAAGGTATTGTTAGGCCAAAACAATTAACATACACTACTAGGCTTTACCACAATCCCTCCAAAATTGGTCAAGGGATCACTAGGCCCTAAACAAGCATGGATGGCTCCAGATTTATTCATCAATACCTTGAGGAATTTTCTTGTCTCCACCCTTATGATTTACCATGTATCCCACCATTACCGATCAAGGGATTCCTGGGCCCTTGGGAATTTTTTGAGACCACCTCACTCAGTTCCAAAACCATATGGCAATCCAGCTAAACCAGATGAAAGAACCCCATCACACCATGACTATCCGGAAATGGCAAGGCAAAGTGACATTGTCACACCTAGAAAAAACTATGCCAATGAAAACAGGAGAACCAAATACACACATGCATTCCAAAACTAGCAAGTAAATCATACATGCAACTCGATACCTACAGGTAATCCCGTCGTAGCTGCTTGATCCAACTCTTCCTTGCTTGATCTTTGGTTCCCTTTGCTTTCTTGTCCCTCATTTTCCTTTCTTTTTCCAAGAATGCTCTAAGTGTGCAAGAATATGAGAGAGAGAGAGATCGCTAAGTGTGCAAGAATATGAGAGAGAGAGAGATCGCTAAGTGTGCAAGAATATGAGAGAGAGAGAGATCTCCAAGCTAAAATTGTTAAAAAGTTATTAACCGATCCTCATAAGCCTTTTTATCAATGAGGTCTCTATTTTCTTCAATTTCCATCATTTTCCATCATTTTCCTCCTCACATGCAACATGTGACCTTTCACCTTCCTTTTCTCCCATTTTCCTTTATCTTCATAAATAAAATGCCAATTAATGCCTCTTTGCCTTTTCAAGTCCTTTGGCATTGTCTTTTCCAATTTCCTTAGCCATAATAAGCCAAATGAACACCTCTCTAGGATGTTTTTCCCAACATTCAGCTTGGAATATTTATCCCATGACCTTGGTCTTATTTTGCCTTTATTAACTTTATTGCATGGATTATTAACCAGGGTTGTTAGATAGCCCAAGCATAACCCATTTTCGACATACTTAGGGCCATCCTAATTCATGCAACTTCTAGGGAGCCTAGGGAATTTTGGATGCCTTACTGGGGAAAATGTGAAAACAAAAGTGAATTCTTAAGAACTTGATGCAATAGTTGGATTACTTAATTAGTGTAAGACTCAAGGGACATCAATGCATAAACACATGGTAGATGTAGTTGGAGTATGGGCACAATAGAAGTCATGACAGTTCAACACTTGGACAATTTTGATGAGTTGTAGTAGAAAAAATTAATGTGACATGGTAGTATGATTGGTTTAAGAGGGTATTTTTAGCTTCAAGCATTGCAAATAGAGTTGGGAAGGATACATCCTTCCAAGGAAATGGGAAAACATGGTTTCACAAAAAATTTTGATAGATACTAGTGCAAACAGTTGCACATGGTTGTCGATGATTGTATTGAACTTTTGAAATTCAAGGTTTCCATCACAATAAAACTTGGGGTTTCCAATGAATTTGGTCACAAATTGAAGCAAAAGTTTGGGCATAGATTAGAGGTGACAAATTTCATGAACATTGCTAAGATGACAACAACTTAGAGTGGGAAAGATGTAAGGCCTCCAATGCACAAGCGGGATGCGCGCTCACATCACAATCCATAACACAAGTTTGATTGTGGAATGAACGAGTAGATAGTGTGCTTGGACAAAACAAAAAGTAAATTTGTGACTCACTTCACACTTGTAGGCACATAGTTGGACTTCCTTGGGGCATTATGTGCCCAAGGGGATCGGTGCCAAAGTCTTGCACAAAATGAAAATAGGTCACAAGGAATACTTGAAGCACCAGGGAATGTATCGATGTGGGATTGAATGGAACAATTCAACGTGGCATGGAACGGGACTTGCATCTTGGGAAAGCCATTGACATGGATTTAGCGTGACCCATTTGAAAAAGTAAGGCTTGGAGTTGGGACAAGGGTAGATATAATGCCTTAGCACAATGGATTGCTAAGGTGCACTACGAATGAAGCAGATGTGAATGCTTATTGGTTGTAATGAAGTGGATGTTCCATCAAGTATACTCAGGGCAGGGCAAAAGAATCATGCGATGAGGAACTTAAATGAGTTGTACATCCATGAGTAGCATGACTCACGGTGGCATTACAAAGTTTGAGTTGCAGACTCATGTAAGAAAACTTGGGTACAATTCACCAAGACATCTTTGCACCAAGCTTCACCAAATTAGTTGATCAAAATGTTTTTTGTTAAGCGAGCTAGACTTACAACAATAGATTGATTTGATCATTAGTAGAGTAGGATATTTGGGCCTTGGTGCGAAGACAACCAAGGGATAGAGAATGAAATGTTTGGAGGCATGAAATTTAGTTGGGTAATGAAAGTTTTGAATTTAGACAATGTGAGAAGCGAACTTGGTTTTGGTGTGTGGTGGAGGCCAAGAGAGTTCACACAGAAAATTGTCGACTGGGATGAGATGAGGAGCTAGTAGTAACCTCACTTGACCCGAGGGTGTAGCCATGGGTGCCATCGTGCAAGGTATGTCATTTTGATTTCATTGCATTTCTAAAATGTGGTGAGGGGTTATTTGGAGGATAAATCTGGTGGCTTGGAGTAAGGCCAAGCATAACTCATTCTCGACAAACTTAGGGCCATCCTAAGTCATGCAAATTCAAGGGAGCTTTGGGAATTTTGGATGCTTTGATGGGGTAAATGTGTAAACAAAACCTTGGGTGAAATACTTGCACACATCTTATGATGGTTTAGGTAGGCTTGGATTGTAGATTGTGGAGGTGACTAGGAGCACAAGCTCCTTAAAAATTTTTTGGGTCATGTGATGACTTGATTGTCGCAAGGGAAAGGCAAAGCATGAAATGCTTGCTTAAGTACAACACGAAAATTTATTGCAAGAGACAAATGGAGGTAGTAACGAAGTCAACCAAGAGAACCATTGATAAGAAGCCTAAATGGGCAAGACACAAACCATGTGACTTAAGTGATGCTCTAGACATGACATGTTGTGTTGTGTTGCCTTGTTGTGAATATATGAAGTCAACTAGGACGATTGCACATTTATGTATATGTATTGGGACTTGGTGAGGTAATCACATGACTAACTAACTTGATCTATCTATATACGAGTTGTACAATCCTTTGCAATTTGTTGTTAAGCATTGTATAATAATAAAGGGTGTTAGGCATAGTTTCTTGTGCCTAGCCAAAACTATATGTCATGCCTTGTTTCATGTACATTTTCATTGACATGAATAATTGTTGGTTATTGTATTACTTGTTTTGAAATGATTGTAAATGAGTTAAGTGAGAGGGGCTTGACTCACTGTAGCTTGGAAAGGAGTATGGGTATATTCCAAGCAAAGAGGCTTAATCCAGGTGGAGTACCCTTCGGTTGGCCAAACCACAAATTGGAAATTTCATGCTGCCACATGTCCTAAGGGATGACAAATCATTGTGATTTGGGCATGACCTTGTGACATTAAGGTTGTGCATATGTGTTTTTCTGTAACTCATAATAATTGAAACACCTTAGAAGAGTAGAATTGAAGGTGGGGCATGCACACACATGAAAACCTCAACCCTACAAATGTGGGAAATGGTGGGATGAGGGTATGCACGTGTGTGTATAAATTACACGCATACACCCCTAGGAGGGTTGGTGCACACACATGCATAACCTTAAACTATAAGGTGTAAATACATATACACCCGACCCTTAATGCCCATCCACCTAAGGGTTAATTAAAGGTTTGCATGTGTATGTGTACAACTAACCACCCCTAGGGAGGTGGGCATACACACATGCACATGTTATATGTCGAAGAGGTGGGTGCTTGGGTGTGAGGATGTGCATGTTTATGTACTCGACCAACCTTCATTCTTCATCCCTTGTCCCCAACTCCCCACCAAAAAAAAAAAGGAAACTCACATCGAGGGTTGTGTGTGCTTCGTAGGGGTGTGAGCAAGTGCATGTTTGTTCAAGAAAAGGGTAGGTGCTATAAGGGAGAGTGTGCATATGTTTGCGAAAGAATGGTGAGGGTGAAGGTGTGCATGTGTATGTGAAAGAATGGTGAAAGTTAAGGTATGCAAGTCTCTATGAAAGAATGTTGAGAATAAAGGTGTGCATGTGTGTACAACCCAACCTCATCCTCCCCCTCCCCAATCTAAATGTGAGCGCTGCTTTTACTCTTTCCTAGAGATGTGAGAGTGTGCATATGAGTATGAGGAAATAATGCATGTTACGAAAAAAATGTTTATGTGTATGCAAGAGAATAATAAACATGGAAAAATATGTGTAAGAAAATTGTGAATATTGGAGAGTGAAAATGTACATATACATGTACAATCCATCTTCACCTATCAAAAAAAGTTGTTGTACACCTATACACTTTATATATACTTCCGAAAAAAATGAGAAAGAAGATACACATTTAATATACAAATATAAAATGAAAATATCGATGAAAATATACAAATAATGAAAATATAAAATCAAAATGGAAGCGTGTGTTCAATATTTGTGTAAGAATACGTACGTCACCCCTTGCCAAACTCTGCAATGCCCGTACATTATGACACGCTAGCAAAGTGGAAGCCAACATAGGTTATCCACAATGGGAAATCCTTGGCCGTTCCGTATTTGTATAATTCAAGTTCTCCACGACGAGGAGAAACTATTCACCACGGTACAAGAGAGACAGGGTTCTTGGTTTGATATTCCACCTAAGTCCAACCTCAGTAGGCTGCTAATATTTGAGATTACAAATAGCGTGACACTTGGTGTATTACCGCTCAACTCCTCATTGACTAAAGCACACAATTTCTAATGATAACAAGCAAAATATTACTAAAAACTAATAAACAAATATGGTCTACTCTCAACGCCATTGCTTCCGCTTTTAGCATTGCCTTTTCATTTTCATACGCCACAATGATTTCTTGATACCCTATTCCGACCGCCTCAAACTTAAATATATTTATATTTAATTCTTTGAAGGGTTTTTTATTTTGGATTTGTTAAGCGGTTTGGGAGATTATATGACAGTGGTTTGAGGAATCGTACTTATGGGATATTCAAGTTGTCAAAATCACTAGAGATTCGCACTTAGTTTGGGTTATATCAACTCTAAATATGATTTATTTTTTGCCCATAAAATTTCCAACTAGTAATCTTCACATCACATAATAACTTAAAAATACACTTCATCAACCTTAAACATGACTTGATTTTTGTTCATAAAATTTCAAACCAATAATATTTACATCACAAAATAACTTAAAAATACACCCACCTAGTAACCATTCTTTTAATTGATTACCTCTTAGACATCTTTTAAATAATCTTTTAATATCAACGTGATATTAATTGACGTTTACAGTTTGATCTATTCACGGAAAATATTTTATTTTTCTATTATTTAAATAACCATTGGCAACGTGATTCAACTGAATGCTTCGCTCATTTGCAAGACGCCATTGACAAAAAGATGAAAACGTTGTTCATATAGAAAGCATAACTAAGTCAAAACAAAATAAGATAAGATAGAGATGATGTGAACTTAAAATTAATTAAAATAATTTATTTATTTTTATTAGGAAGGTATAACTAAAATCAAAGTACAATTAAAATGAATTAGTTAAATAAATTAAAAGTTTAAATTAAAATATTGCTATGAGGTAACTGGTGTGAATTTTTTTAATGAATAGAAATATCATTATATAGAGTATAATGAGTATGTTGGTAATTAAGAAAACAATATAGTGGAAAAATAATAAGTTATTAGTCTAGATTGTTTGTGATAAATTTAATATTAAATAAGTGTTGAGTGAGCTATTTATATGATGTTAATATTATAATAAAATTGAAATAATTATAGAAATAATTAGTTTATAGTATGAAAAATTGTAACAAGAGAGAGTTGGTGGTTCTTGTTTTCAAAGAAATTTTCAAAGAAAACATTATTGGTAGGAGTTTCAAATTTTGGATATGACAACTTGGAGTTCATCTTTTCAAATTGGAGTTGCACTTCATCAAGCTAGGACATAGTTTTATTTGTGGCTTCATCCTTATTTAGCTTAGTTTTGCTCACTAATTTTTTGATACATCAATATATGTCAATTATGTGCTAATATGTGATATCCCATGCCTTGGAGTATTATGTATCCAAGATCCAATTGCCTCCCATGCCTTGGAGCATCCCGTATCCAGTATCCAATTGCCTCTCATGCCTTGGAGCATCCTATATCTAGGATCCAACTACCTAGCTCCTTATCAATAACCTAGTTGTGGATGATCTTGTGCTTGCCTCAAACCTTTGCTTCCACATTTGTAATGTCTTCCTTGATATGCAGGAGAGTCTATTCTAATTTGTTCCCAATATTCTTTCTTTGCATCTTAAGCAACCCTTTGAACCTGAGAGTTATAAGGTCCCAACATACCTCGTCCATGTTATCGATTAGCTCTCCCAAAGGGCACGATGAAGAGTCAAAGGCCAAAGCACAACGGGTGGGAAAACATAACAATTAATGACTAAGGTAAGTTGTAAGTGACAAAGACATAGGAGGGGTGCAAGTGTCCCTTTATTGTCAATAAATGAAAAACCAATAGAAACAGACAAGCTTGATAACACTTATACATATGACTGGGTAGATTTACCTATCTAAAACTGTGAGCTTAAAGGCCTACCTTGGGTGGCCACATCCTTCTTTGATGTAATATGGTCATTTTGAAAATTGTGAAGAGACCACCTTTACTCGGGCATATTACTACATTCATTGCCTGCTTCATTTCACAACGAACACTTCTACTAGTAGTTGTTTAGATCTCAACATACAATGGATGTGATGTTTCATTGCCATGTGTTACCTTGAATTTCACAAACAAGATGGCCTAAAGATCTAGCATAAATATTGCAAGCCTCATGCACAAGAAATCTTGTTTTCCTATCACACCATCTAAGAAAATTCAATTTTATGTGCATGTGTGTAACTAGAGGAACTAACAACTGGGTTGGTTTCGTACTCATGTGATACATGTCGATTATAGTTGCTAACAGTATAATCCCTAAATAATTGCATATACCTCTTTCGCAAACACAAGTAACTCAAGAGAATTTGAACTTCAAATCTCTTGTTATGTATCACTTCATTTTCATAATATATATAAAATAAACTACCTTGAAAAATAAACCATAATAAATATTATTAAAAAAATAATTATAAAAAAGATATAAAACTAAACATAATTATGAAAAAATAAAGATAAATTTAAAAAAAGTAAATATAAAATTATAAAAGTAAAAGATACGCATAAAAAAAGTAATAATGGAGAAAAGGATAAAAGGCATTGAACTTTGGAATGAATTACACTCATGTACAAGCTAGTAAGAAAATAGAAGTGAAATGTAAAACAAAAGGAAAAAGGTTGAAAATGAGGTCATCGGCTTTAACGATAATTTATTATTTTTATTTATGTTTTTTAATAGTAATTTGTTGTGGTTTTCACTCAATAATCCATAAAAAGGATTACTAATATTATTTAAATATATTATAATATTAAATATTTAATAAATTATTTATTATTATAGTTTATTAATTTAATATATTATATTTATTATTTTTGTTTTTTAATTATTTAATATAATATTGGAAATTTAGTTATGTATTATAAAAAATTTTAAGTTATTATATTATGCATAATAATAATATAAAGTAGTTGGAAATCTTACTCCAACTATATAACAATCAAGTTTATTAAATTAGTTATAACAATTATAACAATTAAAACCATGAATTTTCTTAAAAAATGGACCAAGGCTAAATTATCTAAGATTAATTTACAACAATTAAGAAATATTCATCTTTACAAAATAAGTTGCAAGTTTAAGGATCATCATAACAATATTACACCTAGCCAAAAAAATTGTTTCATAAAAACAATTTGCAATAAGCTTGCACTTGCACTAGCATTTGCATTGGTTAGCCATAAAGGTATTAATTAAATTTACCATGCCTAAAAATTGGTGTTTAAGTTTGAAACACTTGGTCATCCCATGCACGACTCATCCAATTCTTGATTGAACCATTGAATGCATGAACAAAATGTCTAATGCCTCCAACCAAATTTGAAATGAACTCTCGAGTCTTCAATTTATGCCTAGCATTGTTATTTATATATTTTTCCTCAAACTAAGTTGACCCACATGTTCACCTCAAAACATGGTTAACTTGTTTCCTCTCTAGCCCATTGGGTGGTTCTTTGTGCACTTTTAAATGCACCATTTTCTTGAAATCAAACCTTCACTTATTTTAACAAGCTCAATAGCGTGAAGCCAACTCTAAAGAAGTCATTGCATGAAGTGGTCTAATTGCTTGTTTCTACAATCATAGCTCCAAGGAGTATGTTGAGACCATGCTCATCAATTCCCACTCACCTTTTCTAGTAAGGGTCTTGCACCCAAGGCAAGCTTCATTGTTCATTATGTTAGGAAAATGCACCCAAGTCATTATTAAGAGTCGCCTGACAATTACTAAAGGTGGGTTCTTCAATCCATTATCCCATCATGCACCTACACCAACCCACCTTAGTTAAAACTTTAGCAAGCCCAAGCATTGACAAGAATCCTAATTTGCTCAAAATATATGCGATGCTTGGTGTCACTAAAATTATCATCAAAGGAATTTTGCATTGTGATAATTTATGGTTTGTGTCAATATTATGCTCTTTGAATCTTGTTTTTACATAGCATCATGCTTGATCTACATACAAGACTTATGAAAGCATGTAATTTATAAACATTTCCACATAAGAGGGGATTGGTTTTATCTTTCACATTGTTGAAGATGTTTCCGAAGGTTATATGGGATTGGAGTATTGTTATGAGGTTTTATTTATGATTTTTTTATAAGGTTAGTCAAAGAATTATATCATTTATGCTACTATTGGCTTGCCACTTGAGAAACTAGATTAATATCACATAAATATTGCTTTTGTCCACACTATTGGGAATTAAGTTATACTATTCAAAATTTATGAAATACCTAATGGTGTCCAAAATAAATCTATAAGATTGCATCTTATCTAGCTTGTAACTAGCAACCATGTTGCTTCTAAAACATAAAACATAAACATCTAAGTTGATAGACAATCAACATGTATGGTGGTTGGTTCTTCAATATCGTCATTAGAATGGGTGAATTCCATATTTGCTACTTTCTTTGCCAAGATAGATATCTTATCATCCAATTTTTTAATTTTCCAATGAACCTTATCCATGCATCAAAGATTTTGTCGTTGAGTCTCTAATCTCTCCACAAGAAATTTCCCTGTGATAGTTTTAAGTTCCAATAAAAATCAATAATTTGCATATATCGAGTTTTCCTTGTGTGAATATTTTCGGTCTTAGGTATTCGATTGCTTCTTTCTTCCTGAATTTTGACATAAGAGATAAACCTTCTCTCTACTAGAGTTTCTTTCTCCGCATAGCAAATTTTTCTATGTAATTCCACAAGAATACTGATAACATAAGTCATAGTAGAATGCTCTGTTGCAGTCCAAGGCCTCGAAGTGGAGGTGGGGCAGGCCCCTATGATTAGAGAGGTAATGAATTTTGGGCATGGTGCAAAGCACAAATAAGAGGAGAAATGTGAGGTTAGAGGAGACGATGTCCCAAAAATAACAACGCTACCTTATCCTACAACAAGAGTAGAGGTAACTTGAGACAACAATGAGCCCAAACAAAGGATCTTGAAGGGAATGTGGCTAAGTTGTTCCTCTCATAAAGATACAAACAAGAAGAACCAACTAGCCAAGAGTTATATGAGAATTATGAGGGAAGATAGATAAGCCCTTTAATACCACAACTAAAAGCCCATACTTTGAGACGACTTCACTCACATATGTGACCCAAATGAAACAAATGAAACTAAATATGACAACAATGGGCGAAGGAAAAGTTAAGGGAATCAATAAACACTTTAAATAAAGCAAATGTGATAGAGAAAACAACAAACTACAACAAAGGGTCTCAAAGGGAGTGCGATTTAACAAATCCTCTAATAATAACCCAAGCCAATAAACCTTCCAACCCAGAGCTCATGGAAGATTAGAAAGGAAAATAGTTGAACCCTTTAATGTAACAAGGAAATGACAAAACTTAGGGATGACCTCACTCCCACAGGCAACCAAAAGGAAATAACAAATACTAAAATTAACAAACATGAGCAGAGGGATAATTAAGTAAACCACAATACTAATTGAGATAGACTAGAAGGAGAGGGGACAATTGGACCAACATTCAAAGAACTCTATAGATTGTTGCCCATATGAAGCTAGCTAAGATAGGAGAAACAATGTGAACTGTGAAGCGAAGCAATCCTCCCTTTGAGACCAACTGTTTATGTCGACCCTCGACTGCCTCCTGCACCGATTTCTAGGTTGAGTCTTAGAGCACCGTAAATATAACACCTCACAATTTCCTTTATCATTAACATATAACATAAGTAACCAAAAAAGTCACATATAAGGAAAGCAATAATTCCAACTCGACCCATATTTATTTTCACATGATTTTCCTCAATTATTCTTCATCCCTTGGGTCACCAACTCTCTAGCCATGATTGTGAGGCCTTTGCAATATGTACTAGCATGAAGGGTGAAGAATTCCAAGGTTCCCGAATTATCAAACCAACCACTATTCTCATTGAAACCTTGCATTAATGCCAATGCATGCATCATAATATTATACAGTGGCCAAGTGTGCAGGACATTCAATCTCCACTCCCTACCATCTTGTCTTTTATAACACTTCATCATAGTTGAGTGACACCCCTCATGGGGATTAAATTGAAGGATATGGGGTGGAATTTGATCCATTTATTTGTGCATGATTTGCAAGATGATTTAATATAATCTTTATAGGTGCAACCACACTTGGCCACTACTTCAAGGTGCTATGTGTTAGGCCCTTACACGAATTAAATCTTGCCCAACTATTAAAAAACTCCTTACTTTCCACCATTAAATCTAACTCCTTTAAACTTTATTTAAATTTTTTTTGATAATATATATATTAGCGTTGCAAAAGTCAGCGAAAAATCACAAAAAGTCAACAACATGTTGGGTAAAAATCACGTTTTTTTCCAATTTTGAAAAATTAAATATATTTTGTATTTTGTATTTTTTGTCTCTCTTGATTGTACTATATTTTACTCAATAGAAATAGATTAATTTTACTGAGAAAAAAGTTGGAGTTTGCTAATTTTTACCCTTTTTACCTATATTGCTAAAAATATGTTTTCTAAACCGGTACAATTTTTTTTTGTTGATACCAATTTTTTTTATACTAATTAATTAATTAAAATAAAACTAAGATAATTAATTTTATAAAAACTCTATTTATTTATGTTTTAATATCTCATGGCTTTAAAGAATTAAAAAAATTAATGATTTTTATTTATTTATTTTAGTTATGAATATAATTTAATAATTAAAAAATGAATTTATGAATTATCTGGTGGTAGTGAGATTACATATAAAGATATCTATCAACATTTATAGATTGATTGATGGAACAAAGAACCATCCATTTTTTTCATAACTAAATTTATGAAAAAAATATTGCAAATATTTTAAATAAATCAAATATCTTTATCTATAAAATAACTTGAAATTATTAAAAATCATATAATTAAATGATATAAAATTAATAATCAACAAATGGACACACATTTTACGTACACACATTTCCAAATCTCATCTCATCTCACAAAATGGTGTGGACGCAAATGTTCGGTTGACCCTGTAACTTAAAATAAATGAAAGCCATGGTTTATGGGTTTTAGCAGCCTTTAGTTTTTATAAAAAAAAATAAAAAAAAAAATGTAAAGAACATAGCCATGGTCTTTCGGGATAAAATATTCGCATTTTTGCGGGGCCCGCCAAAGCATCTTGGAGCTTCCTTGATGGCTCTGTAAAGGGACATTTAATACGCAAACAATTGTACGTGGTAAAACTACATCGTAAATAAAAATCACCGCGTTGCGGCAGTTAATTTTAATTTTAATTTCCGTTTTACGACGACGAGCGGAAAAGGACATCTTCGCAGGGTTGCATTCTCTACCGTCCGATTTCTGGAAACGGTACGGTTCTCGAAGACCTTCTGATGACACGTGTCATGCGGTCCCGGACGATGACGTGGCACCGCTAGAAAGTCCTTTCTTTCACCGCTGTTTTCTCACCTCCAGATTTTAGCGTTACACCTGCTGGTAACTTTAATCTGCCTTTTTATTTCACCGTCGGCATGTCTGCTTTTTCCACGTCAGGTGACGTACATTTTTTTTTTACCGTTCGTCGGGGGAAGCAGCCAGGGGGATGGGGTTATATTCCGTGCCTTCGGCTTCCGAAGGTTTTAGTGCGGGCAGCATTCTTCAGGTGTGTGCGCGCAGAAAATACGAAATACGAAGCGTAAGCGGTGCGGATCGACACCGGATTCGCGTTCTGCGTCGTCAGGGCTATCCATTGACACCGGTTTTGGTGCATTCGGACGAAGTTTCCAAGCAAAAAAAACGACTGCAGTACGTTGCTCGCGTGCCATTCCATCCCCGAGGTTCGAATTGCGGGTTGATGGGAAGAAATTCGGTCAGTTTGAACTTATTGAAGTCTTTCTATCTTCAAAATTTCTGCTTTCCGACCGTCCTTGGCTCTGTTTTGTTGTTTGTTTGGGGACATGGAAGCAAAGAAGAGCGGTGGAGAGGTCTGTGCCAGGAATTCTAGGGCTTAGGAGGGAATTGAAGAGAGTCGGATTGAAGCTATGGGAAATAAGTTAACCCGGAAGCGTCATGTGGTGGACGAGAAGTATACGAAGCCGCAGGGTTTGTACCAGAACAGGGATGTTGATCACAAAAAGCTTAGGAAGTTGATTCTTGATGCCAAATTGGCTCCTTGTTATCCTGGAGGAGAGGAATCCACTTTTGATCTCGACGAGTGTCCCATTTGTTTTCTTGTAAGTATACAGAAATTCAATATTACGTCTCTACTTTTTGGGCATTTATGATTGATCTATTGCTTTTGGTTGCTGTGCTGATGTTTTTGTTGATGGATAGAGATGGAATTTGGGGGTTTTGCGGGTTTAGGGTTCGATTATAAGAGAAAAACTGGAGTAAAGTTTAGCTTACATTCTAAGATGCGAAAGGTGATGTGGGAAAAGACTTCGTTTACAGGGTCATATTCGCTTGTTTCTTAAATACTCCCTGTTTAACGTTGTCTGTTGAATCCAAGTTGGAATGAAATTCGATTGTTGTCTAGTACCCCCGACTGTTGCTATTGGGGGTATGCTGCGATGTCTGTTCATGGAATGCCGCTTGATCAAATCCCCTTGTTCTCTCATGGAATTAAGCCCTGGTCACGTAGTCTTGTGCGTTCAAATGGTTTATTTTACACCATTTGAGATAGCTCCAGAGGAGTATTTGTTGAGGCGTTATGGTATATGTAGTATTTTATGAAAAAAGATCATGCTTTGATTTTAGTGGGATGCTAGTATTCAGGTCATTGCTAATGGGATTGGCGCGTAAGTTTTGGTACTGAAATTGCAAGATTCTGGGGGGATGTGATCGTCACCGAACGCTTTACATATGGCATTAAGGTCCGGGGAATAGAAGTCGATGCCAAGTAGGTCCGATTGTGGCATAAGATGTATGCAGGCTTTTTCTGTAAGACTGGAAGTCTTGTAATTTATAAGAGGTTCACTTGACATTTCAATTTAAACTATTTACGGAGAGTTCTAGCCTCTAGGGGTATCTGTAGTTTTACTTGTTGAACTGATTTCTCCATGGATTCAGCTTGTTCACTTTACATATTGACTGACTAGCAGCTTATTGAAGATATGTTATTTCAGTATACTTTCGTTGCATTGAAATCGGTGATTTCTGTTCGGAGAATCCTACTATGTTGTTTTTGTTATTAAAACTGCTCTGCAGAAACAAGGGCCTTGTCCCACTTAAAAAATGTGGCCAACATGTTGACATATTATGATAAAAAATCATATTTCTAATTCTGATGCATTCATTTTTTAGAGTTGTGAAGATTGAGCTCCCAACTACCAGATTATGTTTTTTACTTTCTGATCTGATTGTTAAGTGCAATATTGGAAGAAAGGGGGCAAATATTGACTGTCAACCTTGTTGCCCATGCGTTGCCGAAGGACAACACAATAGAACATCATTACTGACTCTAGATTAACAAGTGTGGACTGTATGGATTAAAGGGCCCATTATGACATGGTGCTTTCGGACAGTAACCTCTCATTATATGTTTTCATGTAACTGTTGGATTGATGGGTACCTCATTTTCAGCAAACAAAGACACCGTTTTTATACACTGTATTCACAAAACGAGTATTTTGTTTTGATAGAAATGGAGCCCATCTATTTTATTGGGGTGTAGAAAGACCGTGCTCCATTAACAAAAAGAGAAACCATATTTTCAAATATTGTTAGTGGTGGAGGTGCATGTAAGTATTTTTGTTCAAGAAATTATCCCATTTTCACCAGAATTTTTTCTCTAATCTAGGAGTGCTATGTGAGAAGGTTGAGCTTCCCCATAACCCTGTATTTAGATTTTTCTGACTGACTGGAGGTGAACAAGTGTGGACTGTAGGGATTAAAGGGTCCATTGTGACTTAGTGCTTTTGGACAATAATGCATCATTATATATTTTCATGTAACTGTTGGATTGCTGGGTGCCCCATTTTCATCAAACAAAGTCACCCTTTTCAAACACTGTATCACAGAAGGATCTTCTTTTTTATCAAAATGGTACCCACTTATTTTATCGAGGTGAAGAATGACCATGCTCCATTAACAAAAAGAGCAACCATATTTTCAATTATTGGTAATTTTGTTCCAGAAAATTATCCTATTTTGATTTAGAGTTTCTCCCCTAATCCGGGAGTGCTGTGTGAGGAGGTGGAGCTTCCAATAACCCTGTATTTAGATTTTTTAAAATTTTCATTGAAATTTCATACTTGTTCAGCTCTCTGTTTTAGTGTTTATTATTCAATCCCATTTGTTTTGATTTTCTGTATGGATGGATACCTTTATTTAAACCTTTGAATTTCTGTTATTATTTAGCAGAAGCACCTCTTCTTTTTAACCCACGTTGACTATTTCACTTTCCCTGTCATAAAGGGGACAATATTGTATGAGGTCAATCGCAATTTTCTTCTCTAGAGATCTACATCTTGCATTATGGTTTGATGTAATTCATATTCTATTGACAGCACAGGCTATGTCTCACTGCAAAAAGAAGAATAAAATTAGATTTCATTTATATAAGATAGCTGTGTGACATTCTGACTCCCCTTAAATGTGGTGCTTATTTACAGTACTATCCAAGCCTTAATAGGTCAAGATGTTGCCTGAAAGGCATTTGTACAGGTATGTAATATAGATCTTGCAGGTTGGCAATCTCAATTTTATATTCCATAAAGAGTATGCCCTGCAGTTCAATACTGGATCTAGTTGTTCACTGACTATATCATATATGGATGTTGCAGAATGTTTTTTGCAGATGAAGCCCCCAAATTGTAATCGCCCTACACAGTATCCTTGGACCATATATAATTTTTACCATTTAATATAGCTCGAGAATTGCAGACATTTAGACCATTATGCACAAAATTAAGTTTTATTCATATGCTTTTTCTTAATAGTTTAAGATGTCCCTTTTGCAAAACGTCAAACTATGCTGTGGAGTATAGAGGTGCTAAAACACAAGAGGAGAAAGGCATTGAACAAGCTGTAAGTTTTCATGTAGAACCAGCCTTCTGGGAATTCATTCATTTGCTTATGTGTATCTTATTTTGTTATTCATTTGTGTAATTTATTTCTTGGGTTTCTAGAAATAGACACATAAAATGACTTGTTCTTTTGTGTTTAGGAAGAGCAAAAAGTGATTGAAGCAAAAATAAGGATGCGACAACAAGAGCTTCAAGCCGAGGAGCAGAGAATGCATAGAAGACAAGAGGCTATGCATGCTGGACTGACACTACCTTCTGAAGAAGTTGACAGACATGATCTTCCTGTTTGCAATGCAATATCAGGTAGTGCAGAGAACTCCTGGTGTGAAGTGACAGCTGTCTGTAATTGGTTTGTTGTTGAGTTGGTCTTAAAACATGTGTGAAAAAATGTTGATTTTTAGCAGATGCTAATGGGGTCAATGCCACTCACGGTTCCTCGTCAGATCCAAATGGGATTCATTCAACTCATGGTTCATCTGGGGTTGCTGATACAAGGTCCCAACCTTTGCCTGGTCGATACAACAGGTACATAGTGGCCTTCTATTGTTATGTGCTAAATGCTTGTTTTTATTAGTTTGTTCTAATAGAGCTATTGTTTGTAACACTGTCCAAGATACGTGCTACTCTGCACTTTCGTCTTTGTCAAGAAAGGTTTAATGAATAAAGTATCTGTGTAAGTAAACAAATTAGTTTGTATCACCCATATTTAATTTAGTGAGGTCATGCTAGATTTAAGCAGTCACATCCAAGCAGTTAGAATTAGTGATAGTAGGCCTATATACTTTCTTTTGGGGTCTGCCACATGTATGATGATCAAGCAAGAAGCAAAACTATGCTTGGGATAAAGACGTTGAAATTTCCTAGTTTGTCTGCTCACGTGTCTTGTGGTATGCTGTAGGGAAAGGATCATATAGATTGAAACTTCACCCTTTTAAGTTAGTTCTTATATGTTGGGGTATCTGGATATAATAATGCATTGGAGAGTACAAACTCATGCAAACTAATGATAAGATACCTGTACAGATGCTTGGTTATGATTTTTGTTTTTTGTAGTGATTGTGACCAACTTGTAAGAACTTGAATGGGAAACTTTGTGTGCAAGGAGAGAGAAGTTGATGAATTTGTCAACTTGAGGTCTTCTTAGGAAATCGTGGCTTTGAGGAATTGGAAATTTGATGTTCGAGAACGTTTATCTTTAGTTGCAAAGATGGCAATTAAATTATTCTTGTATCCATCTTTGGTCTTCCTTATTCAATCTTTTAGATCATTCATATATCACTTGCTGTTTTTTCCAATAAAGGCAAAAGGATTGTTATTCTATTTGTTTTTCTTGTTAAATCTTTTTAAATCATGTTATGCAAAGTTGCTTGCTACTAGATATGAACGCTAAATATTTTATATACCTTGCATATTCTTTATTGTCCTTTCTTCCCTTTAAGAGAGTTGTGTCTTGGCTTTCTTGAAGGGATTTTGTGGTTCTTGGCCCTTAGCAATCTAGAGTCTTAGGTAACACTTTCTTTTCTTAGTTATTAGAGTGTAGTACTTAAGGTTAGATTTGCATTGGGTAGCAGGCTAGCAGCAAAACATGTGCTTAAGGTACTTGAGGGGAGCGTTGGAGTATGATTTGAGATATCTTAGAGATGTGGAATGAAGTTGCAGGGGTATTCAGATTTAGATTGGGCAAGTAATGCAGCAGAAATGAAGAACACCTCAGGATGTTGCTTTAGCTCAATTTTAGTATGAAGCAAACTTCAGTGGCACTTAGCTTGATAGAGGCAAAATACATGGTAGGCTAGTACTGCTAGTCGTGAGGTCAATTGGCTTCCCAAGTTACCTCTAGGATTGTTTGATTAGGAGTTGTATTCCACGGTAACTTACTGTGGTCGTTAGAGTTGCTTCAAACTTTTTTTTGAAAATTTGGTATTTTTTGACAAGTCTAAGCACTTTGAGATTAGAGATCACTTCATGTGATACATGATTTAGAAGGAAGAAGTGGAGTTCCGATATAGTCCCATAGGTCAGCAAGGAGTTGATATTTTGATGAAGCCCTTAGCAAAAAGGAAGTTCGAAACATTTGCAGACAATATTGGGTTGGTGCCGAATTCCTTCCTTGCTAAAAGGGAGTGTTGAGAAATATAGCTTGGACAGGAACTTCCACACAAGTTCAGTGTGAATATGTTGGAAGTGGTTTGAGATATTTTGAAAGGTAACTCTATTTTGTGACTCATTTTAGGAAAAAGTGAAAAAGTCTTATATTTAGTTTTTGAGTCTAATAGTGTATTAATGCATTAATGACTTAGACTAGGTTTAATCTCAATTATACATCTCATCTAGAGATTAGGGTTTTAGTAGATTAGAGTGTCTGCTAAAAGTATAAAGATAGGTCAAGATAGGGAGCTTAGACAATTTTTGTTTGACAAAGTTGAAGAAAGGAGAGGAGCAAGTGAAACTATGCATACAATAGCCGTACATCAGATATGTACAATCATATGTAGTTGTACAATCTTCCTTGTAGGTTATTTCTTCTTGATTTTTGTACGTATCTCTTTTTGAGCTGATTTTGATAACTGTGCATTCTTTAGCACCTTATGGAGGTTTCCTTGTATAAGCTTTGAATAAGGAATGAAAAGCTGATTTTTAAAGGAGAAATTACATGTGTATGCATGAAACTATTTTGTGCTTTCACTATTTTCTTTTCCAATTGTTTTGTGATTGATGTTATGGTTTGAGATTAATTTTTGCATTAGTCAATTTTAGAAATCGATTTGCTTAATTGAGATCATATGGACAACATGTATGAAACTATTTTGTGCTTTCACTATTTTCTTTTTCAACTATTATGTGATTGATACTATGGTTTGAGATTAATTTTTGCATTAGTCAATTTTAGAAATCTATTTGTTTAATTGAGATAATATGGACAATAATGATCTATGGTACCTACTTGGTGAATAGTTAGTATCACGTCACGATTAGATATAAACCACATAAGTCTAAGCTTCTAGTTGAGCTATCATTAAACATACACATTTGTCTTGTGTAATCGAGGGGTCAAAATTAGGGTATTATATATATTCTTATAGATAGGATTATCAAATCTTGCTCATGAGGATTGGGAACCATGGCATGCGCCTATCATTCCCTTAGACAAGGATCTTCCAAAGATGAGAAGACTTCATTAAGCTAAAGTTGGAGAACTTGGGATAAAGTCTAGGAACAATAAAATAATTACTCCCTAGCCCTAATTATTGACCCCCTCCCTTATGCTTCTATCCTTTTAGTGGTTTTGATATTATATTCACGATGTACTAGCTTAGACCAAAATACTTGTAAGGAATGGTTACCTACTTCGTGAGTAGTTAGTATTATGTCACACTATTTGCTTAACAATATTTTATGTTTAAGAAATTACCCAATTGCATGGAGAGGGTGATGGAGTTGCACATTCCATCTCTTACATAATTTTCTAGATATGATTTGATCGTAAGCAATCTTTATGGTCTCTTTGGCCCAATACCACAATGGATGATGATAAAGAGAAAGTCATAATGGATACCTGGTCAAGAAGGGTGATATATTATCATATTCTAAATCTAGCAAATATCTTAAAAGGGATTCATAATTTATTAAAGGGTTTTTATATCACCCATATTATCAAGTTGAGGTATAAAAGTCAGTTGAGAAGGGATAAATTGGAATATATAATTCCAAGACCAAGGGCGTATTATATATCAAGTTAAACAGGGAATATATTCAAAAGTTAAAACTCATTAGTCTCCAATCAATTCAAGTGATTTTATTCTAACAAAATGATAAAAATTGGAAGTGAAAAGTTTTTTTTAATATCTCTATAATTGGACTCTCATAGAAAGGAAGGTTGGTTTTTTATAAAGGTCTTTCAACCATGTGCTTTAGAGCATTAAAATTTAAAGGGACTATTTTAAAGAAAGAGATATAACACAACATTTTAAAATGCTTCAACAAAGGCTATTACTATACTCTAGGGGACCTTGGGTATTACTATAAAATATTTTAACTTTAGGTATACTATGAAAGGGTTATAAAAGTGATCTTTGAGTTCCAATTTCAAAACTTTAAAGAGGGAATATATTCAAAAGTTAAAATTCATTAGTATTCAAAATTCAAAATTGGAAATAATAGCTATTAAGTTTCAAAAAAAGGCTATTAATAGTATTACTATTAAGTTTTAAAAAAGGCTATTATTGTAGTCTAGGGGATCTTAGGTATTACTATAAAATAGCTTAACTTTAGGTATTACTATAAAATATCTTAACTTTAGGTAATAGTATAAGTGCGTTATAAAAGTTCAACTAGGAAATAGCTTCAAAAGTTAAAACTCTCTAGTCTCCATTTAATTCAAGTCATAAAATTTGGAAGTGAAAAAGTTGTGTTCTTTTCTAAATATATTTTAATAAAAATGAAGAAAGGTATTTTATAAAGGTCTTTCAACCATGTGCTTGTGAATAATAAAATTCATAGGGTCCATTTAAAAAAAGAGATTAACATCATTAACATCTTTCTTTCTTAGTATGAGAAGGAAAATTACATTGACATAGATCTTAGTGAATTGAAAAGAAAAAACATTTTGATCTACAACTAACAATCGATGATTATAAATTTATGTCCCAATTCATTTTTACAACTATGTATAACGGAAACATTGACATAATTATATGTTCACCTTGGATGGAAACGTTCGGGATGTTCTTCTTAAACATAAAGAAGAGACTTTTGTCGTTCTCCTATAAGAACAAGAACATAACATAATGAAGTTGGGTCTATCAACTTCCTTATTAAAATACCTTACAAATATCTCAGAGATGATCCTTTAGAGTAATCAAATGTCAGTGCAAAATATGTAGAAAAAAGTTGAAAAGGTTATAATAGATAAATATGCAGAAGTTTCTTGTCTTAAGAGCCACAATGAAAGCTTGGTTGCACAAATGAAGTAGTTGAAGAATGAAAAGAAGTCACAAAAAGAAATGTTAGAACAATTTACTAGCAAGGAACCATTGATTATGAAAGAAACAATGATCAAACCTATGAAATTAGAGAAGTCTTCAGACATAAAAATCCAAGTTGTGGAGAAATCAACCAGTAAAGATCCAATTCACATCCTTACTTGGTAAGATGCAAATATAGTTGAAGTGAGGATATCATTAGTTATAGAAGTACAAACAATGAAATCCAAGTGTACTTATTAATAGAAATTCAATGATAAAAAACGGGACTTAGGTATACGAAGAAAACAAAAACAAAATTTAACGAAGGAAACACCACAAGCATGAGAATGAAAGATTGGGTTATAAAGACACTTTATTGACATCTTAATCACTAGAGCTAATGCTCAAACCAATCAATGTCCAAACATTGTACATATATTGTTGGAAAGAAAGACAATACTCAAACTAATTCCAATTAATATTAATTCAAGTATAATTCAGTCTCAAAAGTAGAAGTAATCTTGGAAATCACAATACAACATGTTTTCTTCCAAGAATTCTATAAACACACAATTCCCATAGAAGATGGAATTAGAGTGGTTTGAACCTTGCACAATTTGACAATTCTGCTTAGCACTAAGAAGATCATATTGTCTTGTATCATCAATAATTCCAGTTTCAAAGAACAAAGAATCATGAGGTGTTACAAGTTAGAATAAAAGATAAAGTTTTTCGATAAATTTGCTTTGAGGGCAAAGCTTCTAAGGGGAAGGCAATGTCCTAATTGAAGGGGCATGCCTTTTTTCCTTTTTTTCCAAGAAAGATATCACACTCGTATTCAAGAGAGAATATTGAACACATTCTCTATGTTCCAAAGAACACAATACATCAACTAGGGGTTAATTAGTATCCTCCCAAGTCCAATTCTTTTTGCCACTAACTATTTGGTCGCCATTTTTCATCTTATACATCAGAAACTACTAATCACATCCAAATGTTCAATCATAGTTACAATCTTCTTGATACCAAAAATAAATAAGGTTCAACCACACATTCAGATTCTTTAAAAACCTTTAATTATCCAAGTACTTGTTTAATCAAACATAAAGTCTACTTGTCTCTCCTTAAAGAAATAGGTTTTCTACACCTCCTTTCTTTAATTATTACTGTTGCTATTTTGTCTATGCACTTTACCTTTTGTTCTTTCATTGTCTTCTAATAAAGGTTGCAGGTGAAGACAAGATCTATCTAAGCTTGACTAACAGATGGAAGAATTGGAAGAATGTAGCAAAGCACGAAGACAAGAAGAAAGAAGTTTGAAGAATGAAAAAGTCAATTAGATGACAGCATGGAGAACAAGGCTTAATGAAAGAAAAAAATTGCCTACTTTAGCAGGAAAGAGGGAGCTCTGATTGGTTCGATTCAGGGGCACATTGATTGGGTTGACAGTACTGATGCTGATAAAGATGCTACTGATGATTGGGAGCTGAGATGATTTCTTGGAAAAGCATGAAGAAGAATTTTGTTGCTATATGAAGAAAGAAGACGTGAAGGCTTGTGCTATTAGTTGTGAAGAAGTTTTTTCTCCATAAGGTGTTTGATGAACTACTTAATGACATATTGGATTCAACTATAATCGCAACTGCATGAAGATAGTTAGAGAACCAGGAAGATTGAGGTGCTTTATGATTCGAAAGTGTGATGCATATGGGAGCTAGGAAGCTACAACAAATCTCCATGGAAGAACATATAGCCGATGCATTGATGAGTATTTTTGAGACAAGCTTAGGTTTGTGGTTATTTCTTCTTGTTTGAAAGGGAGTGAGGGTGGACACTGTATTCTCCATGTGTCATGTACTATGGCCAAGTCTTATTGCCGTAAGCCTAGTAAAGACACTGGTAGGGAGAATGGTGGATTGGATAAGCATCTAGGGCCGATATTCTTTGAGGATTTGTACTTTGACCAGGACTAATTTCTGTAAGTCAAGTACATTAATCCGATCTAAGAATAGTCCCAGGGATCGATATTTCATTGTGTCAAATATTGTGACAATGGATTAGGAAATAGTCTTGTAAGGACATACCTGGTGAACACCTGGGTGGGGTATGTGCCTAAGAGGTGGTGGTGTCCAAATTTATGCCTCCCAACATTGTGCTTTGATGTAGTGGAGAGATAGAGCTTGTTAGTCAAGGCCTTTCTATTTTGAAAATGCTGGCTATGATGATATAAATCATCATTTATGCTTATCAATCTGAATCCTTTCTTATATGAATATTTAAACTTGAGAGTATCGTGTTGTACCTCTCTAGTTAAGAGAGCGTTGAAAATGTAACTAGTGTCGGTCTTCATAGTGTAATAAAATGAAATGTTTATATTTATTTTTGGTCAAAGAATGTTCTTCATGCTTATAGAGGCAAAGAGTCAAAAAGAATTTATTACAAGTCAAAAAGAAAAATGTATTCGAGTCAAGTTCCATTTGGACTTTTGCAAAGAAAAGAAAATTAATTTATATTGAGTCAAAGTCCACCAAAATTGTCAAGGCGACCCCCCATTGGGAACAATTTGAACCTAATGAAAGAGAAGTGAAGGATGAATAAACATAAAGAGAAAGTCAAGCTACAAGACATGAAGATCATTCTTTTTGATGACCGAATTTTCTGATGTGATAACTCAGACATGTGAGGACAAAGTTCTGTAAAAAGGCCAATTTTTTTTGTGCTATTGCAAGCCTGAAATTTCAAGGAATTGACAGTTTGACTTATGTTGACTATGTTTTCGGAGGTGACTTGGATGAGGGCTGGACTTAGAGTTTTGGTGGCAGTTCTGGTCTTGGCCTTGGTCTTGGTCTTGGATATCTCATTTTGATATGATTCTATAAGAGGAGGATTATGTTTGGGTTTTCCCCCTTGTGTGGGGTTTTTCCCTTAGCTTGGAGCCCAATTTATGGTGTCTTTTGTCTTCTGTGCACTATGATCTCTATTTCTTGTTTTGAATGGTAATTGCTTGATGAATAATAAACAAAAAACAGAAGAACATTAAATAACTTCACAAGTAATTATCATGTTAAGACATTTCAATACACCTTTGCATTGCTTCATCACATAATCATCTCGCAAGAAGAGAAGAGGCTCCATAAAGGTATTTACCCTCCAATGTGATGAATATCACAATGTGAAAATATGAGAGGTGCATGAAAAGTTTGTCTAGCACATTAGAGAGTGCATTGATGGGTGTAGGAGATGATGCAAGAGAATCATAAGTTTAATGAGTGGTATCATGACAAACAATGAATCGACAAAGGAATTTAAATTAAGGGTTTGACAAGCATCAAATCAACAAATTAACTTAAGGGGAAGAATTTATAGCTGAGATATTATGTCTTTGGTTATTCAAAGTGCAAAATAGATGGGAGGAAATGCCTTTAAAGTTTAAATTGGACTTGTTGCCAGAAAAGTATATAAACTTTTCAGTCAAACTTCATGACAGGGGTTGCTGGATTAGCCAAGCCATGTTGGATGAAGACAGAACAAATAGTCAAAAAATGGGCTTCCCTTCATGGGGTAACCAGCCCTTAATGAGTTCAGAGATTCAAAAAATAGGCTGCCCTTCCAGGGGAAACCAACCATTAGCGTAAGCATAAGTGACAAAGTATGTAGACAGAGATAAAAATAGACATAAAATCTATGAAGGAGCATATGTAAACTGAAGAGGAGGAGCTCTAAGGAGTTGCAACTATCGGTTCTGGACTTCATGGTTCTCTTGATGAGGATTCTCCTCAATTATGAAGCAGGCATAGTTGGACATGGTCTCTAAGTCCTTCTTTGAAGGCTGGGGGGCCCTCTTCGAATTTGAAGTGGAGACCATATCGTTTTGCTTTGCCAAAACTGAGTGGGTCGCATGATCCTCTTCATTTTTTTGTCGCGAGTCCTCCGGTGGGCTGCTCCCACCGCTATCCGAATCTTCTAATTGCTTGACCGAGAAGTCGTCAAATTTTCGTGGTAGTGGGGAAGAGTGCGAAAGAGTGGATTTGCGGAGGCGTTTTCTACTGCCAGAGCGGGAGAGGTGGAGCTGCTCCTACAGGAGGTGAATAGAGAACTAGGCAGAGAGAAAATGTGGAGGGAGGCCCTCTCTGAATTTGAAGTGGAGACCATATCGTTTTGCTTTGCCGAAACTGAGCGTGCTGCATGATCCTCTTCATTTTTTTGACGTGAGTCCTCTGTTGGGTTGCTCCCACCGCTATTCGAATCTTCCAATTGCTTGACCGGGAAGCTGACAGTTTTCCGTGGTAGTGCGGAGGAGGAGTGCGAAAGAGTGGATTTGCGGAGGCGTTTTCTGCTGCCAGAGCCGGAGAGGTGGATCTGCTCCTCTGGGAGGTGAATAAAGAACTGGGCAGAGAGAAAATGCGATTCGAGAACCTTCGGTTCATCCATTGCAACAAAAATGGACAGGGAGCTCACAGGCATTGCTGGAATTGGAGGGCGGGAAGGAGAGCATCTGCCGCGTCCTCGATGACACCGCATCCGGTGCCTTCTGGGCATTGTCTCCGCTGGATGGGGGGATTGCTGGCCTGGAGCAGAAGGCTCAGAGTGAGACAGAGGAGGAGCAGAGTAGTAGACAAAGCTGTGATAGAGGAAGGCGGTAGAGAATGAGAAACGAATGCGCAGATGAGAATGAAGATAGGAGCCATGAGCCATAAATGGCCAAGAGGCAGGTTGCAGGAGCAGAGGTCGAGGGGGAGGCGTAAATGTTGCAGGTGTCGATGTCCTCTGCTCATTTAAAATCTTCACGCGGGAGGCAGGTGCTGCCATGTGGAGAGGCTAGGTGCCCTTGTGATGTGAGAGCAGGTGGCAGCCTGTTGCGTCCGAGTTAATCACCCGCATCCGGGGGAAGACATATCAACTTTGGTAGAAAATCACCATATCTTTAATTGAAGAACGTAAACAATTATTGAAGACTGCACCAAGTCAGTTGCAAGGGCAGTTTCTTTGAAACCATAATAGATGGTTGGCAGCAGAGCAACTCTAAAGATAATTTCCTCCATTGTAGTACGAGAATTTTCTCCTTTCATTATTTAAAGTGGGAAGCTTATTCTGTCCTAGTATCAACATTAACTTAAATCAGTTGACTTGACTTTTATGGATCAATATTAACATCGTTATAGATCATTTGACTGGGGACTCAGGTTGACTTTAACTCAGCTAAATCATTTGACAACTTGACCTTGGTAGACTTTGACTTGATTAAGTAATTCAACATGGGCATCCACTCTATCAAAATCAAAATCAAATTCAACTCAACATGTCATTTCCGTTCAATTGTTTGAATCTTTGATTGGTAGATATGTCAACTTTTGTGATAACCGCAGGCTTAAATTTTGGAGGCTGCTGTGAAAGACGTTGCTTGTAACTGAATACAGGTGTACTTGTTTAACCTCACTGTATGGATTCCCTGTTTTAATTACGGCCGAGTAATAAATTCAGAAAATAAATCGATGTGTTTATCATTCTTTCTCTGTACACTCCTTAAGTGAGGCTCTGACAGAGTAAGCAGACAAAGTCCATATTTCAGTCAGGTTGGTATGTAATTCCTACACTGTTGATTTGTCTTTGGAATTTAAAAGTTTGTATAGTCAGGAAAATTGGTTATGTAATTGCAGTTCATATTGATCAATACTATTTGCAATTTTGTTTTCTTCATGTGATTCTGTTAAAACTCTATTGTTTAATGAGAGTGATGAATCTATAATGACACCTTGAATTTTGACTCAATTTGATTACTAGGATTAGACCTTAGATCCGTTGGAGCTCAGACCTTCACTCAAAGATATTTAAGTCGCTCAAAGAAGGACAACATTAGAGGCACTTAGGAAGGTTGCACACTGCCATAACAACTTGTACTCCCACTTTAATCAGGTTCTTTTCCAGCACAAGGGAGGGAAACCCTAGAAAAGATTGTTTATGATATCCTTCAGAAATAAAGGGGCAGTGGAACTTGCCAAGACCACTAATGTGAACCCTAGGATTAGACCTTAAATCCGATGGAGCTCAGACCTTCACTCAAAGATATTTAAGTCGCTCAAAGGACAACATTACAGGCACTTAGGAAGGTTGCACACTGCCATAACAACTCGTACTCCCACTTTAATTAGGTTCTTTTCCAGCACAATGGAGGGAAACCCTAGAAAAGTTTGTTTATGATATCCTTCAGAAATAAAGGGGCAGTGGAACTTGCCAAGACCAGTGCCTAAGCCATTAAGCTATGGAGTGAAGATCTAGGAACAAGAGGGTTTGAATATTATTGGGAAGACATAATTATGCCATAATTAGTTGAAAACAGATTTTTCAGGTTATGCAGGAACAAGTGAGAGCCCTTGTACAAGATGCATGATTACAACTGTGAAATTACAGTCAAGTAATAAGTGCAACTGTATGAACAATTAAAGAAATAGCCACAATATGAAATCCAAGATGAAATAGACAAAGTATAGGACAGCCATTGTATAGAACGAACAGCCAACAATACATCATATCTTCACATTTAATTCATCCCAAGAGAGCAATGAATTACCACCAATAATCTTCTTCCTTAGTTAAAACAGCCCTCAAACATGGAATGAACAGCCCTAACCAGAAAATTAAATCATCAAACTCCTTCAGTTATCCAATGTTACATAAGGTATTAGGGAGGTTTTCAACTTTTCACCTCAACCCTAACATCTTCATGTTGGAGCAAGACAACCTTTTTTCAAAGATTATTTCAGCATGGCAATCCTTGCAAAACCTTAGTCATCCATGAAAAAGAAAACAGAGAGATGGAAAACCTCACATTGAACTTGCACCCTTAACTTCTTCCTGAATCCTCCCAAAAGATCCTCAAAAAACCTTGGAGGGGAACTCCCACAACTCCAACCATGCCTGGCAGATGAATCTCTCATTTGTTTATATCCTCCATATCAAATCTAATTCATAAAATAATACTTAGTGTGACTTAGAAGCCCTAAAAGTAGGGCTCTCATCTTTAGAGCACTTGATTAAATTACAACTACAAGTTGACATGTGTCACCTTTTCCTTTGTGACTTATTCCTCAATAATGTGTAATGTCTCATAAAATTTCCCTTGGACATGCTTGAATTGTCCCTTTGAGCAGGACATCCCTCCTTTAGGGTCTAGAATCATGACTAAAGCCACAAATATCATCCTTTTCATATGCTTTGAGTAGAACATTTCTCTTTAAGATACCTTGAGTGTCCTTCTCTAACCCTTTAGTTTCCGTTTGTCATGTTCCGGGGTTCCTCCATGTGGGATGTTTTGCTCCTTTTGCCTTTGAATGCATCCAAAGGGTTCATAATGTCTCTTGGCACCTCTTCATGCAAAGAGTTTTCCTCCAAATATGTGTCAAAGGCCTTGGACAATGTATCCTGCTATCCTTGCCCCAAAATACTTCAAAAGTTGAAATATGCTTTCTAATGTGTGGAAACTACCCCATTGGAGTTTCTTCCCGTGTTCAACATGCTTTAACCGCATCCTTGAAGAGGGTTTTCAACATTTGATGCCCGTTAATGTGTTTGCCTATATCATGTCATGCTTTGGAGTCCAGATAAGGTAGGCATTTATCTCCTTAAGCTGTGTTTGATTCTTATCTCTCCATAAACCATTCTCTAGGCATCTTCTGATGTAGGCTGTTCATCTTCTATGGCTCCCTTGATGTTCATATCGTCCATCCATGCAGTCTCAGAAAGGTCCCCGTGAAGCCACCAATGATCCTCCACACCTTCGTCCTTGCCCCAGATGATGATAAGTTCTCGGGAAGCTAGAACAAGGTGCATGGCCTCCTCCTCTTGCACTCTGTAACTGCCACTGAACTCCAGTAGTCTTCCTCTGTGCTGGTGAGATAAGGAAGGCCCATGAAAGTGCAAAATGGACCATGTATTTTCAAGGTATAATGGGTTATCAATAAACCTTGTGACACGAATTAAATCTGACATTCCATCTGGTAGTGGTCTTGAACGAGGGATTTGTTCTGAATCAATTTGTTTATCAGAGTTATAGAAAGGGATTAATCCACATCATTTTCGGTATTAGAGCACAGAAAGGTTGTGATAATCACCAGTTTCTGAAGTTTTTGTTCAAAACCATTTTAGAAGTTATGGAGGACAAGGTCAAGTTGATTTTATGCTTGGAAAAGTTTCTTGCTCTTGATTGTCCAAATGTAAATCCTTGGTCAAAAAGTTCAGGTTATAACTTATTAACTATTGGAAGACTATCACAATACAACATAATGTGATTTGAACTTGGTGTTTGATTCTGATATTTAGTGAACTCCTCTGCCAACATGCTTGACAAGTTCAAACTAAGATTGAAAGCAAAACAAAAATCTGAAGACGAATAATCTTTTTGTTTGGCAGATCATATTGATCAATATCATTTGCAATTTTCCTGTGTTTTTCTGTATATGATTCTGTTAAACTCTTATTTCATTACATCATATCTTACCAACAAAAGCAGCTCTATTTTATATGGAGTTTATACTACCATTTCATTTTCTGGTATGGATAGTGTGAAAAGGGATCTTATCCTACAATCATTGTTAGAGAAACCACTTTAAATTACCATGACCAATAATGATTGCATTTATTTCATCTCTGCAACCAGTGGTATTTTGGGGCTTTTCCACTGTCTGAGGCTTGTCTCTATTTTTGCATTAAAACTTGCTGAAGGAAGATAAGTGGTTGGATTGATATATCTTATAATCGTACAGTCAGAGCTTCATACATAGACAAACACTGGAATTCTATTTTGCATATTGCCTTTGCTTGTTGTAAATTTTTTTTCCCCTCTGTATTGTTTCAGGAAATTGGAATTTGAAGTAAATATTTTCGAAATGATTTGACATTTAAAAGGCTAAAGTTTTCATTTTATCTTTTTACATGAAGGGACGATGAATTTGACTTGGACCTAGAGGACATAATGGTTATGGAAGCTATTTGGCTCTCTATCCAGGTATGATCTGTTCATGTTTTGCACACATATAGATAAATATCTGCATGTCTGCTTTCAACAAAGCAATTTTAGGCAAACAGGCATACGAACATGTCAACATTCACAAAAATATCTACATTGGAATGAGTTCCTTTCAAAGAAAATGTCGTGTAGTAGTGGATGGCCAAGCATGATTGTGTGGTAATTGTCTGATCACAGGAGCATGGTGCACATAGAATCTCGGGACCCTCTTCTTTTTCCTTGGAAAACATTCTTTCGTCTAGACCTGGTCAAACATCTAGGTTGAGGGATAGTTCTGAGTCAACTATGTCACGTCCAACATCAGCTGATTCAAGAGAGGTTGTGCCAAGTAGCTCTGTAACAGGGGGCCTTGCTTGTGCCATTGCAACACTAGCTGAAAGACAAGTACTAAATAGTGATTCAACATCTGCAAGGCAAAGCTCTCAAAATCATCAAAGTTGCAGAGACCCTGCTGGAAGTGGTGGCATAGAGGGACAGGAGGTTATATATCGTAACCCAAACAGTGAGCAAGAATTATCAGTCTCTGATATTCAGGAAAGAGGGCATGGAAACCGAGAGACACAAGAGCAGCAACAGCAGTTATGCACAGAAGAGGATAAAAACAGTGTGGATATAGGAGGTGGTGACAGACCTGAGGCCCATGCACCAGACAGTTGGATAGAGGTTTCACCAGAAAGCGGACGTGCACTTTCTCCATGTATAAGAGAAGGAAGTCAAGGCTCAATGTCTGATTGGGTACTTGATCATAGTTCTGAAGTAGTTGAAGTTGGGACTAGTTTTTCAAGTAGTGTACCCTCAGCTTCAGACTTACCTTGGGAAGCACCTGAAGTTCCTCAAAATACTGAAAATTATGCTGATCCACCTTCCTTTAATGCACAGCCTTATGGGGTCCCCGAGAGTTTTGAAGAACAGATGATGCTAGCATTGGCCATTTCACTTGCTGAGGCCCAAGCACGCTCATGAATTTATGGAATCCTCTGTTATACGGACAGAACACATTTTGTGATTAGAAGCAGATGTCTTTCTATTACTTTCTACCTTCCCACCTTGTTAGCATCATGTACGTCTGGCAAAGACTGACTTGTCATTGACAGGACAGCTTGTTAGGGTGTCCTGTCAATGACCGGCCAGTTAGAAATTGTTTTTTGAGTTGGGGTTATCCATACATTCTGAAGGTTTTTGCTTAAAGGTCACAATTATGAAATCAATTATATGATCAAGGAACTACACTGGAAGATAAACTCTATTAATGGTGCCACTAGACAAAGTGAATGTGCCGTGTGCCTTATTCTGTATGGAGTCTGTGCCGCAGACACATATACATGAAAATTTTACGTGGTTGTTCTCGCCCTGATCTGTCATTGGTCTTTAACAACTGCAAAGGAAAATTGGATATAATCTTCTTTGCAGATTGTTATGGTTTAGATATTGTATATGGGGTCTGGTTCTAAATTTTTTCTTGTTATGGATGAAATCATGAATAGGTTATCGATCAGAAGTTGGAAGCTTGCATATTCAAGCAAGTGTTTTTTTTTCGTAAATTATTGTGTCGTGTTCCTTGCACCATTTTTGAGAGTTCTGCTACTTCTATTCACTGTTCCGTCAAAGCTTATCCTCCATGGCCAGGTAACCGCTCTTATTATTTTCATTAATTATGCAAATGCCAAATAGTTTACTGCAGTAATACTTCTGTGCAATGCTTCTTGCGCAAACAACGCTCCAAATATTTCATTTCGAGAAAGATGAATTGATGTTGTTAGATAGAGATGATAAGCGGAATGAGAAAGGTCAAACCATTCTTAAAACAGAGTTTGAGCAAATGATCTTGTAGCTGTCTGATTTGAATGATTCTTTTTGATTAATTTTTAGCTGGCGAAACTCTGGGCTCGAACTTAACTCTCTGCATTATTTGGCAACAATGCATAGAAGCATGGTAGTTTTGCTACACTATTTTCAAGCAACAACAATTTACTATAACTGAGATTTATGACAAAAAGTATGAACAAAAGTTAGGTCAAATACATTAGGTTCACATTCTAGGGTATATGTCTGGATGATATGAAAAAATGTTAAGAGCCAAGGACGAGGAAAATGCAGTATTTTACAGAAAAGTACAATGCTGAGTTGTTATGAGAAATAACGGGACACTGAAAGCACACTGTGGACGCTGGAAACTATGAAATATGGACGATGTTTAGTGTGGGCATTCTACGAAAGGACGCTGATTAAAGGCAACTAGGATTGCAAGTAAGGGGATTTATGTACCAGATTCTAGGACACAACACTGAATGAAGGTGACTAGGACAAGAAAAGCGTAATTGGAGAGGTGTAAAGCGACGGGCCACTAACAGATTTACATATATCCCTCTAAACGGCATACAATGTGCAACTTTTATTGTAAAGTTGGTAAAGACAACAAAATGTACTTCCCCTTTTTTCTTCCATTATCTTGACCATAAAGCTGTGAGAATAACATCTCTAGAAGAAGGAATTTTCATTGAGAGTGATTTTGAGAGCAATCTTATCCATTTTGGTTTGTGTGTAATGAAATGGACATTTTGATTGCAAGTCCGTGGTGGAGCCCGTGGGGATTGAAGAGGAAATGGAAGCAAATCTGCGAAGTACAACGGATTATCATACTTCCTGGCAACTATCTGCATGTTCCTGATTGCTCCCTATCATTTATCAGCTCAAATTTTTAGAGTGCGTCGTAACATATTATCATTTTGGACATTTTGCGGGTGCACAATGAGACCTTTTGATGGAACTATTTGCCTTCCCATGTGTACATCTATTTATGCTCAGCAATATCAGATTTCAATTATCTGCATGATGCTTATTACTTAACATTAATTATTAGTGCTTATTTTCAGAGTTTCTCCCAACACTTCGATCAATTTGGACGTTTTGTACCTGCTATGTACTTCTAATACCCACTGAACAGTGAATACCATCAAATTCTTTCATTAAAAATGTGTGACACTGAAAATTAACAAATTCTTTCATTATTTTTTTTTTAATAATCCAGTTGAAAAGTTGGAACCTGCTATGTTTTGTTAATGCCCGTGGAAGTCTAACGAGTTCTTATGTCTTCTCAAAATAAAACTAATTTTTTTTATTCATTTAGATAAATAAAAATAAAAAAATGAAAAAATTGTTCATTTTCTTATTTAAAAAGATATATATAAAAATTGCAGCAGTTTATTTGTTTAACCTTTTGAGGGTATTTCGGCATATTTTTTCGTCTAATTTACTTAGAATTCGACAATATATATATATATATATATAAAATCAAAAACCTATTTTAAATAACATAAATTAAAATTTGTCCAAAAATTTTTGAGAAAAAACTCCAAAACATAGTATGTCTAGACAACAAAAAAAACATTATATAGAGAGAATATTAAAAAATATTTAAAATATATTATTTCAAACAAATTATGATTATTATCTGGGTTGGTTATTGTTGATGGTGCTGGACCCGCCAGCATTCATGGGATCTCCCTGATATGAAGTCCCAATTAGACTTCACATTGTTTGGTGTAGGAATCCCATCCATAACAAAGACCCAATGGCCTTATTCTTAAAGCTATGCCTTGGCTTTTGCTCTCATCAAGAGAGTGAGTGATGTCAATGTACTTTCGCAAAGCAAGGGGGGTGTGCCTGGTGAATATCTGATTTCAAGTGTGTCAAGGTTCTTCTAACACCCGACAAAATAGTCCACAGCGGATGCGAGGGTCATTACACACACGACGACTTAAGAAAGATCTGTCTAATATCCCGTGGAATAGTCCACAAGGATGGGACAACAATTACACACAATAATATGAGAGATATTTGTCTAATATCTTGCGAAATAGTCCACAATGATGAGACAACGGTTACAACCATTACAACACATTCTCAGCAAGATAAGCACTACAATAATCGAAATAGTTCAACTATCTTAGTACATGTGAAAAACGACCATGAAATATAAACATTTGTAGAATATTTTTACACACATTCATAAGTCATGCACGAGGAACATGTTAGCCTTGAGAGGCTTCTGTTATTAAATAAAACCCTCGAGACACATATATACAATGAACATCACTAGCTCCAATAGTGGAGCATTGGAACCAATCCTTGCTCCACAAAAGGACTAGATATTATCTCTATTGCTTTGCTGACAGAGCCAAGGTGGAAAGTCCTTTGCTTATACAATGAGGGAGTATATATAACCAAGGGTTACTTTTTGACTATCATCATGATTGTTCGACTTCTCATGACTTTTCAACTTACATGACTTTTTACATTCATGTGTCTCTTTCGAACTTCCATTTTACAATACATTTGATTACAATGGACATGATATATAATGGTGATATGGCAACATGACCACTCATGACATGACACTGCTGACATGGATTGCTTGATAAGATGGCAATGTCAAGCCATCGCTGTTGCTGAGATCTAACTGTTTTCATGAAAGAACTCTCCTTTGCTCCTTCGCATGCCTTGGTGATAGGGAGTCATTGCTAACTGTTTTCATGAAAGAACTCTCCTTTGCTCCTTCACATGCCTTGGTGATAGGGAGTCTTCAATGATTTCGAGTTTTGGATAGTGGTCGCAAGCTAGTGTCCTTTCGCTTTCTCTTGGTCAATCATCTTGTAAGTTCCACTGCAAGAGTGTCTTTGTGTAATATTCCAAATCTGGAACAGCTAGCAAGGCATGACTGGAAAACGCATTTTCCAGTAATGGTTGCTATAGAAATTGAAACCAAGACCTGGATCCCTTAGAACAATGTGTCTAAGTGCCAAATCCAAGAGGAGGCTCCAAAGAAATCCTTCTAAGTGGGTTAAACAGATCTCCCACACTTAGATGTCCTCAAAAAGTGCCCGATGAAAGGGGCTGCAACAATGTAAGCACAAGAGCTGGAATGACATCGTGATTATGGTAAGCCCGAGTACATGAAGATGAAAATAGCCAACAAATATGTTTTATAACAACAATGATATACAAATCATCGAGGAAAGAGTCACTCAAGCAAAGCAATGCAGCGTCAAAAGGGACATGTAACATGGAAATAGAAGAACATTGCTACACATGTATTTCTACAAGCTAAGAGGACGCAGTTTATAAGAGGCACTGCTCCATATTACATAATAACAGAAAGATATGACAATATATGGCTCAAGAAATGAGGGGGAGCAAGCTTTCAACCCCTGGAAACAATAATACAACAATCTTTAGAAGGATTGGCTGAAATATACAAAATGGAAAAAATGCCAGAGTTGCAGTGTAGTAGCTGCAATTCAGAAAATGGAACTGGATGGAGAACACTGAAGATGTTGCATCTGATGTTAATATTTCCAATGGATCCTTTAGGTGAAAGGCTGATCTTATCACTGAAAATCTCACCCTCCAATCAACACTGCAAAACCCCACAACAAATGCTCTATGAAAATAACGCAGTTATTGAAGCAAACTGCGCTGTAGGGGCAAGGGAATGAATTGGCCCAATGCCAAGATCCGCAATAAGCTCCAATGGCTTCCAAACTGATCTCCCAAAGCGAAGAAAGACTCCTATGAAAAACAAGTGATGGAAGAGGTGTTGTGATCCTTCACTGCAACACCCTGCAACACAAAATTATTCTGCTGCAGAAATAACGCTGCCCTGGAGGAGGATGCTTGGCCTCAAGCCTGGATGTGAGGCAAATCTGTACAACTCCTTCAAGAGGCTTCTCAGGAAAGGAGAAGGATTCCTAAGCAGGAAATCCTTGAGTTAAGCAGTACAGCAACTCAGCGGAACAAATGGAGAATGCCAATAGTCTAAATAAACAAGAAATCTATAATCATATGCATGTCAAACAATGGCTCTCTTGCCCTCCTTTTAAACACATAAGAGCTCCCTCTCCATGGGTCCCACTCTTTTAGGGTTTCCTCCTTCAAGGAATATTCCCTCCTCTATCTCTGTGCTGTCCCATAGATGCTTTCCACCTCATGCCTCTGTGCTGTTTGACTTAGTCAAACTTGACCTAGCCTCTTTGCAAATGTCCCCTATCATACATGAGGGTGTGAAATCTAGTTCCAAGGCTGATCTCCTTTCATACTAGAGGGATTTTATCCATGTTTTTATTGTGAATGGGCCTTCTCACCCAATTATTCAACTCCTAAGTGAAAATAGCAAAAGTTAATATTCCAATTTATTGAAGGAAAAATTTGGAATATTACAGTCCTCCCCTCCCAAATGTTGCTTGTCCTCAAGCAACTGCAAGGATAGAACTGGAAAGTCTCCACCTAGGGCATGGAGTCTGTAATGTGATGAGGAATATCTTCCTCATGTGGATTCTCCATCCCCAAGCAATCTTCCAAACAAAATGAGTCACCTCCCAACATGGCAACTCCTGAAAATTTCCTTCCACCTCAAGCTCCGAAAATGAAAATGGGCTGCAAATCTGAACATGGTAAGCATCATAGCCTACCTCATGCTGTTCTTCTCTCCACTTATGATAAGTGTAGAGTGTGTGCTGATCCTGCGCTGCAAAAGTATTGCCCTCAAATAGCAAAGTGAAGAACAATCCTCCAAAGAGTTCTCTTTCAACATTGAAGAACAAGCTGGCCCAAAATAATCCATCCATGATGAATAGGACATGATCATCATAGAACATCCTAATGAGAATTTTGCTGAAGGTTTTACATGATGATACATGATACAAACAATGTCTCAAAAGGACACAACGCAGTTTCATCCACTGCAATCTCAGAAAGTAACATGGCAAATAACATACAAAATTCATCACATCTACTAATGAATAGTAAATGGGTGTATGTAACAACAATACATGATCAAATACTTTCCCATGGCTGTACAATGGATGGCTATCAAACTCATGGCCCACCTCAAAAGAAAACAAATAGGTGGCTGTGGTGGCCATATCTCCTCCCATGCTCCCATTAGAACATGTAGTGCAGAAAATGTGGGAGTGTTCTCCCCTCAAGGACACATCCAACTCGTGTGTGAACCTCCCAATCATCATCTCAGCAGAATATAATAAATATCAGAGAGTGAAGACACTGCTGGTCAGTACAGAATGAAAGAAAATCTTGATGGCTTCATACGGTGCCTGGAATACACGTGATCTAGGTGGCATGTACAACGCAGTTTACAAATTCTTGTGAGAAAAGTACGAGAGCAAAATGTTTCTTTTATGGTTAATCACATGTCTTCATATGGTACATGTTTGGGTGCAACAATTAATTAGCCTTAGTCTTGAACATACATGTGATGATCAAACATTTGCCCAAGGCCACATAAAAGATGGCTGCCTCCATCATATAGATTGGCCCAACTATGAACATGGAGCAATGTGAAAAGCTTGCCCTCTTGTGAAGCAATGCACTGCATAGTAATAGTAAGAGTATGCAAATCAATGAATGTATAAACAAACTTCTTACATATGCCGGAAGTGAAATGGTACATGGATCCATGAGTGAGTTCTCCATAGTGTTTTGGCATGCTATGAAGATGAATGAACCATGTGCTGCAAGAAGATAATCCTCCTCATGCTTGGAAACCCAAGTCAAGAAGAATATGTCATAGTGATAGATGCCTCTATTCACCACTCTATCATCATCACCTCCTCCTTGTTTACCAAGTGCATCAAATGTGAAGTGATCCCGGGGACGCTCCATCCATAAATTCCTGCTCCAAAGTGACAACGCTGTGAGCTCATGCAAATAAGCTCCTGTCAATACAAAGCTCTGTTCTTTGACGTGCTCCCTGTCAAAGATATCTCCCATAATGCTGCAATGCATGAGAAGTTCCTCCCAAGGTGGAAGTACCTCTCCATTATCTAAAGCCAAGGAGATAATGCCATCTCCTCCTCTTGCAACATCATGCAAAGTGTGAGAGAAAATCTGCTCCTGCTCTCCCAAGAACAAGCAAAGTAACAAAATATTTTGCTGCCTCCCCATACTTCCATCATACAACTCATGTGATGAAGACACAATGAATGATATGAGTATCACATCAACACCATGCATCCATACTCTATGCTGCCCAATGATGCAAGTATCTTGCCATCTCTCCTCCTTCCTCCTACTCTTAGGAAGAATGTATGCCAAGTGATGGCCAAACTCTTTCAAGAGTAACCAGCGCAACCAAGCCTCCTGCTGCCCGGTGTCATACATTTTCAAGTAGCCTCTCAGCTCCTTGCTCATCAACCACATCCACTCAATCACTTGTGGATGCCTTCTCCTTCTCTTCCTCTTGGTACTCCTCCCATGCGGGCTACCATCCTCCAAAACCAAATCTCTGTCTTTGCACTTCATGGGATTTTGAAATGCAATCTTCTCAAGGATCAATGAGGCGCTATAAGGACCCAAATAGGTGGTAGGAAAAAACCTCCCATCATGATGTGTATGGCTCAAGAAATGTCCAACACAAGCATGAGAGATGTTATCCATCCGAAGATGTCCTCCATCTTCTATTTGCTCCTGTGATAAAGGAAGAAAATCTTTGCACTCCATGGTGTGTTGAAGTGCACCTCTAATGAGATCTCTCCATGAGACCTCCCTCTCAACAATAGTCCTCCAAAACCAATGAGGTCTTGGATCTGCTGAAAGTAGAAGTTCCTCTTTGCGCTGAGAGGGGCTCATTGAGAAAGTGTCATCTTGAAAGGAGAAAGGGTTTTTCACTCCAAGATGTCTACTATCTTCCTTCAAGTCTTCAAACCCCAACCTCAAGTGTGATGTACAATCCAACAATGGCTCATGAGAATGATGGTTTTCTTCCTCCTTGAATGTTCCCATGTTGCACAACGCAGTGCAACCAGGCTGCTCTATCGTAGCAGTGTGATTTGACCCTTGGTCATGTAAAAGTAAATCTCCACAACTATCAAAAGAATTTGCTGCTACAATAGATTGTGGGAATATTTTCATACCTTGATGTGACTTTGGAACTTCTTGTAGGGCTGCAAGAGTTCCTTCCTCCAAAGTGTTGGCTGCCCCAACTGTTGATGCATGTGGCTGCTCCTCTATGAGTGTGACAACATTAGTACAAGGCTCCTCAAGTGGTGATATGAGCTCTTCCTCCTTTGTCCTTTCTCCATCAAAGGTTTTGATCACCCTTTGAGTGAACTCTGCAAATGTTTTCACCCTTGCATGGCTCAAGTCGCTGACCCACCAAACATAGGCTCCACCCTGCAAGTGCAGCGCTGAGATTTCAACAGCGTCTTCCTCCACTATAGGATGTCGCAGGAAAAAGGCTTCCAGCGTTCTCACCCAAGCTTTTACCGTAGATGACCCATCAAAGGTAGACAACAGGAATCTATTGCCTCTGATTTCTCTTCTGCTGCAGGGTCTCTTCTCTTCCTTCAACTGGATGAAATGTGGAAAAGCTAGAGTTTCCTTGAAAGCTCTAGGTTGAGATTGATACTCAACAAGGTAATCACTTAAAATTTCATGATCCAATTATCTTCCATGCTCATTGTCTTCTTCTTGATGAGAATAGGAAGTGTGTGGTCCTTCCTCTTCTTTTTCTTCAATCTTCTTGACCTCTTTGTAGAGGTTTTCTCTGGATCCGAAAACTAATGAGAGTAATATCATCTTCTTCATCATTCCGATCTTCTTGGGCTTAGACTCACAGGCTGAGCCAAGAAAGTTGCTCCGATACCACTGTAATATTCCAAATCTGGAACAGCTAGCAAGACATGACTGGAAAACGCATTTTCCAGTAATGGCTGCTACAGGAATTGAAACCAAGACCTGGATCCCTTAGAACAATGTGTCTAAGTGCTAAATCCAAGAGGAGGCTCCAAAGAAATCCTTCTAAGTGGGTTAAACAGATCTCCCACACTTAGATGTCCTCAAAAAGTGCCCGATGAAAGGGGCTGCAACAATGTAAGCACAAGAGCTGGAATGACAATGTGATTATGGTAAACCTGAGTACATGAAGATGAAAATAGCCAACAAATGTATTATAGTAGCAATGATATACAAATCCTTGAGAAAAGAGTCACTCAAGCAAAGCAATGCAGCCTCAAAAGGGACATGTACATGGAAATAGAAGAACACTGCTACACATGTATTTCTGCAAGCTAAGAGGACGCAGTTTATAAGAGGCACTGCTCCATATTACATAATATCAGAAATATATGACAATATATGGCTCAAGAAATGAGGGGGAGCAAGCTCTCAACCCCTAGAAACAATAATACAACAATCTTTAGAAGGATTGACTGAAATATACAAAATGGCAAAAATGCCGCAGTTGCAGTGTAGCAGCTGCAACTCAGAAAATGGAACTGGATGGAGAAGACTGAAGATGCTGCATCTGATGTCAATATTTCTTCCAATGGATCCTTTAAGTGAAAGTCCTATCACTGAAGATCTCAACCTCCAATCAACACTGCAAAACCCCACAACAAATGCTCTATGAAAATAACGTAGTTACTGAAGCAAACTGCGCTGTAGGGGCAAGGGAATGAATTGGCCCAATTCCAAGATTTGCAATAAGCTCCAATGGCTTCCAAATTGATCTCCCAAAGGGAATAAAGACTCCTCCTCTAAAAAACAAGTGATGGAAGAGGTGTTGTGATCCCTCACTGCAACACCTTGCAACCCAACATTATTCTGCTGCAGAAATAACGCTGTCTTGGAGGAGGATGCTTGGCCTCAAGCTTGGATGTGAGGAAAATCTGTACAACTCCTTCAAGAGGCTTCTCAAGAAAGAAGAAGGATTCCTAAGCAGGAAATCCTTATGCTAAGTAGCGGAGCAACTCAGCTGAACAACTGGAGAATGCCAATAGTCTAAACAGACAAGAAATATATAATCATATGCATGTAAAACAATGGCTGCCTTCCCTCCTTTTAAACACATGAGAGCTCCCTCTCCATGGGTCCCACTCTTTTAGGGTTTCCTCCTTCAAGGAATATTCCCTCTTGTATCTCTGCGCTGTCCCATAGATGATTTCCACCTCATGCCTCTGCGCTGTTTGACTTGGTCAAACTTGACCTAGCCTCTTTGCAAAATGTCCTCTTTCACACATGAGGGTGTGAAATCTAGTTCCAAGGCTGATCCCCTTTCGTACTAAAGGGATTTTATCCATGTTTTTATTGTGAATGGGCCTTCACATCCAATTATTCAACTCCTAAGTGAAAATAGCAAAAGTTAATATTCCAATTTATTGAAGGAAAAATTTGGAATATTACACTTTGAGCATGCTTTCCTCCTCCATCATCTCGCCATGACTTGATATAATCCCTGTTCCTGTAATTCACTCATGGTAGGACAACATCAATTCGAAAACCCCTAGCCTAAGATGATGCATTTTGATCCATGAATTGAGCTCGAGATAAGTAACAGGATGGGCAAGGAGGCTCAGTGACTGCACAATTTAGGCAGACAGGGGGCAACCTCGAGACTGCGCAGTGCGCAGTTCAAGATGGGCTAAGGGACATGACTATGCAAGGAGTCAGTGGGGACAAACAACATGGATGACAGTTGAAAAGGCCAACTGCACAGTTCAAGAGGTCAATGAGGTCTGGGTGACTGCGTAGTGCACAGTTCTAAGGCTCAGTGGATGAGCTTGTGTCTTGAAGTTGTGAAGTGGACTATTCCGTTGTGTCAAGGAATAGTCCACTGCGGATGTGAGGGTCATTACACACACGACGACTTAAGAAATCTCTGTTTAATATCCTGTGGAATAGTCCACAAGGATGGGACAACAATTACACACTAATATGAGAGAGATCTATCTAATATCCTGCGGAATAGTCCACAAGGATGAGACAAAAATCACAACCATTACAACACATTCTCAACAAGATAAGCACTACAATAACCAAAATAGTTCAACCATCTTAGTACATGTGAAAAGCGAACAAGAAATATAAACATCCGCATAATAGTTTTACACACATTCACAAGTCATGCATGAGGAATGTGCTGGCCTTGAGAGGCTTCTGTTATTAAATAAAAGCCTCGAGACACACATATACAATGAACATCACTATCTCCAATAGTTGAGCGTTGGAACCACTCCTTGCTCCACAAAAGGACTAGATATTCTCTCTATTGCTTTGCTGATAGAGCCAAGGTGGAAAGTCCTTTGTTCATACGAGGGAGTATATATAACCAAGGGTGACTCTTTGAATACCATCATGATTGTTTGACTTCCCATGACTTTTCAACTTACTTGACTCTTTAAATTCACGTGTGTCCTTTGAACTTCCATTTTACAATACATTTGATTACAATGGACATGATATATAATGGTGATATGGCAACATGACCACTCATGACATGACATGACGCTGCTGACATGGACTGCTTGATAAGATGGCAATGTCAAGCCATTACTATTGCTGAGATCTAAGTGTTTTCATGAAAGAAATCTCCTTTGCTCCTCCACATGCCTTGGTGATCGAGAGTCTTCAATGATTTTGAGCCTTGGATAGTGGTTGCAAGCTAGTGTCCTTTCGCTTTCTCTTGGTCAATCATCTTGTAAGTTCGACCGCAAGAGTGTCTTTGAGCATGCTTTCCTCCTCCTCCTCTATCATCTCGCCATGACTTGATATAATCCTCGTTCCTGTAATTCACTCATGACAGGACAACATCAATCCGAAAACCCCTAGCCTAAGATGATGCATTCTGATCCATGATTTGAGCTCGAGATAAGTAACAGGCTAGACAAGGAGGCTCAGTGACTGCGCAATTAAGGCAGGCAGGGGGCAACCTTGAGCCTTGAGACCGTGCAGTGCGCAGTTCAGGCTGGGCTGAGGGACATGACTACGCAATTTTCGGAGTCAGTGGGGACAAGCAGCAGGGATGAGCGCTGAAAAGGCCAGCTGTGTAGTTCAAGAGTTCAAGGAGGTCCGGGTGACTGCGCAATGCACAGTTCCAAGGCTCATAGGATGAGCTTGTGTCTTGAAGTTGTGAAGTGCGTAGTTCAAGCTGGGATGGAGGCCTAAATTGCACAATTCTGGAGGTCAAGGTCGGGTCTTGGTGACAAAAGACAAACGCTGCACAATGGAGCAGTCTTGGGAGGCTAGTAGTGCGCACTGCGCAGTGCCAAGCAACAAGGTCACGGTGAGAGGCCTGATACTGTGCAGTGCGCAGCATCAGAAAGATTTGTGGAAAATGACTAAATGTGGAACCGGTGAGATTGATGTGAACATTGATGAACTTAGACTATGATCACACACTTAGCGTACTTGACGACTCAAACAACATAGGTCATACGAGGCATACAAACAAAACATTCTCCTCTGTGTGACAACTTCACGACCAATTACGACAAGTGCGACACCAAAGATACACTTTACGACGATCGTGATGACACTTGTGCGATGTGCTCAGGAGTTTGGAAATGAGTGCGACAAGTATTTACATGATTAGAGCAACTCATTTACGCAAAGATGACCTCTTGAAATCACTGGGACAAGCTCATATACTCACTATAGTAGCCAACATGCCAAAAGACGACACTTTTCCTATCTTGTGAAATTATCACAACCCTTTAAGAAAGCAAAGAAATGAACTTGAAATTTTGCGACAACCATAAACAAGACCAAGGAAGGCTCCAGAATTTGGGTATAGGCCAAAATTTTGGAGGGGGTTGTAGCAACTACAACACTTGGCGACACACTGGTAGCATTCCAACATCTTTTTTTTAGCTAACTTATTTTGTGCAGGGCCTCGGTTCTTCAAGGAGTTTTGATTCATCGTGTAGATTGCTTTGGTTTCCCTACTTACCCCGTGAATAGACCAAGTCCCCACATGCCTCTTTGGTTTAACTCGACAAAGATTTAGCTTGATGACAAAGTTTTAAACAGGGGGAGGGTGATGAAGCTCACAAGTTTACATTTTTTCAGAGCATAAGTTTTCATCTTTGGTGTTGCTCCGCTGCCATCAAGCCTAAACAGTGCCCTTTGGAGTCAGTTTAGGAACACAAACATTGCTCTGATGCCAATGAGCCTAAACAATACCTTGACTTAGTTGCTTGTTTTACCTCTCTGTGCAAGAAACCTTTCTTTTCTTTCACCTTTATTTAATTTTTTAAAAGAGGACTCTGCATTGACACTTATTTATTTTGGGCGGCAGAGAGATCCCGACTTATTGAGAGCAGGAGAGGTTGTTCCTTCAGAGAGAGGTTCCTCTTATTTAGTTTTTCTCGTTTAGATTTTCCCCTCCTCCCCTCCTCCCCTTTTACTCATTGGATAAGTATGAAAAAAATAAAACAAAAGAACTGAGTATGGGCACAAGGTTTCCCGGGTAGACACAAGTTCATGGTTAGCTCAAGACTCTCCTAATGGAAGGATCATATTTTCTGTCGGAACTTCATTGGCTAAAAGATATAACCAATGCAAGGAAGGCAAACCAAAGACTAACCAAATGGTGAAGTGTCACAAGGCTCCTTAGACTTCAGCCACACATACAATCCCATAAACCAACACGAGGACAACATTTTATTCACACGACATATGAAAATATTAAACAAAGCAATCAACAAGAACGAAAACAAACAAACCGACGAAAACAGAGTATGTACATAGTGTAGGGCACAACCCCAAGTTTTTTTTTGGAAATAATGTTTGAGATCTTGGCCATTGATAGGGAGAGAGTCAATCTTCTCGTCAAGTGATTGAAGACGATAAGTGTGTTGGAAAAGATTCTCGTGCACAGTGAATGGTCCAATCCGCAAGGATTGAAACTTAGTGTATTTGTCTTTGTCTTCATGGGATTTATCCCTTTTCAAGACTAAGTCACCCACACTCAAGGTGTCCTTTCTTACATACTTCTTGCTGAACCACTTCTTGATACACTTTTGATAGAGTGATATTTTTCCTTTGTCTTTCAAATTCTCTTCCTGGAACTTATGAGAGGTGTCCATCCTAGGCTAAATTAACCAACATGGTTTTCTTTGAGAATCTCGGGGGAGTTGGAGAGCAGGGGGGTAGATGTTGTGAGAGAGGATGGTTTCTTTTCTGTATACCAAGAAGGGGAGGAAGGCTTAGGCATGATGTGGTCAGCCCACACAACGTTTATCAAAGTAGAATGCCAGTTCCTTTATTCAGAGAATATGGTCTTCTTAATGATGCAGGTAAAGTTCTCAACGAGACCATTCCCTCGAGGGTAATAGTTAGCAAAATTCTCCAATACTATTCTATTTTCTAATGCAAAACCATAAAGATCTAGCAATGAGAAATATATTGCATTGTAAAAAAAAAGTATGTAGGAAGGTCGAACCTGGAAATGATGCTCTGTTGCAGAAAAGTGATGACTTTCCGATCATTCCCTTGTTTGAGTGGGATTGGTTCTATTCGTTGTGTAAAATCGTTTGTGGTGGCGAGAACAGAGCGATGCTACTTTGACGAATGTGGAAAAATTTCATCAATAATATCTAAGCCCCACCGTTGGAATGGCTCTTCCACTACGATAGGCTACAGTGGGGCGACTGACTTCTCCTTCCTGTCGACAAACCTTTAATAGACTCTGCATTTGCAGACATAAGTGTGAGTAAAATCTTTAAATAATGTGGGCCAATAGAGGCCAACCCACACGAATTTATGTGCCTTGTCCGCAAAAATTCCTCTGGTTGGCCTGTCACGGGCATCACAGAAGACCTTCTCTGAATCACGTGCACCTAAGCATTTGAACAAAGCACTGTTATGATATTCCCTAAAAAGCATGGCTTGCACCCATATATAAGAAAGAACCTTTGGCTCGAGCGCCCTTCTATGTTGTGCGAAAAAATAGGAGGGGGTGGTTCCATGCTCAGGATGCTGGTGCACTTCCACATACAAAGAGCTCTTACTGATAATAAGGAGGGTAAGTTTTTGTTCATCAGGCCCCATGACCGGACCCTGGTTGTATCCTGAATACCCGAAAAACGAAGAAAACGTCTTAGACCTAGATACTGTTTGTAAAACCCGTTCCTTGGACGACACAGGGTCGTTGTGCTTGCCCGAGGTGCAATTAAGATTTTGAAAATCAATACAGAGACAAACTTCCCCGGACCTCTTTTGGACTGGGATCGATTTAACACCAAAGTTGAGTGTCGCGCTTGGTAGATGATATGAACATCTAACAACTTTCTTAATTCCTTCTGGATGAGGGGTTCAAGCGTGGGATGTACTTTCATCAACTTCTGCTTAAACGGTTTGACCGCTTCCCTTATTAGTGTGACACACTAGATGATTTGTGTGTTATAAACTCTCAACTCTTCACATGTACATATGGGTGTATCTTGGTATTTCCTGAATAAGAAAGTGAAGGCTTGCCACTCTTGTGGTATGGGATTCACATACTTCAGAGTCTTACTATGAGTTTTGGTGTTGGCAGGTTCCCAAAGGTGATTTTGCAGGTCATATAGCTCTTTTAAAGATACCACATCCTTGGGGACAAGGTTTTCTTTACCCTTGTTCGCTGCATCTTGCAGTGCTTCTTTGTGCTCGTCCTTGCCGATCGCTGCATCTTTGATTATGTCAACGCTTGCCATGATACACAATACCTATTTGTCATCACACGTGTGAATAAGCGATATTGTCGAGGACAGATGGCTTACAAAATATTTTAACAGAAAAATCGTCCTTTGATGGTGACAACCTAACAACAATATTGGCTAATGTATCTATCACTGTGTTTTGGATTCTTGGAACATAAAGAACACTTAAAACTTGGAAATGCCGAATCAAATGCCATACCTTTTGTTGATAGACCTTTAAATGAGGTGAAACACAATGAATGGTACAACGTACTTGTCATACTGCTATTCCTGAATCACCTACTGCTTCTATGAATGTGTCATTGCGGTGAATGGCTCTTTGAAGGCTTGAGATGAGTGCTTCATGTTCAAAATTATTGTTTGTGCACTCGCATTCACGATGGTATGAGATCAAGTGTTTCTTTCATGACGGGTTTACCAGAACACAACCAACTCTGGTGCCTTCCTATGTTTTTGAACCATCAAAGTAGAAAGTGCATAGATTATATATACAAAGGTTATGAACTACACTAGTACAAGTATTACTATTACTACTACTAACTATACATAGGTCATTTGCATCAGTTGGACTAGGAAGGAGCTCCAACTGTGTTTCTGGTGGGGTTGATGATGGCTGTGGGAGATAGCACCCTAGTTGTTTCACAAAGAAGCAATTTCTGAACATCAGTTCTGCGAAGGCCATGGGTTCATTATGTCTGTTAAAGGGAGCGACATTATGTTTCATATATATTTCTGAATCTACTCGAATTTGGTTGTTTCTACCCTTATACGGAAGCCATAAGTGTGACCAATCTGTAGCAAAGTATCCTTGTAACTTGCTTGACCAATATCTACTAAACAATAGTCCATATGCTTCCGGTATGTCCACAACTACTATGTTTATGCATTGGTGAACTGGTTTATTGGATGAAACACTAATGATCACATCTTTGAGTTCACCGATTGCATGGACAAGAGTTCTGTCCAGCTGAATAATCCGTGCATCAGTTTTGCTCCATCTTGCGTTGATTTTCTTTGCTATAGACAATGAATTACATTCAATGATGCGCTAGAATCAACCAAGCAATTGTGTACATTGAAACTAAATATTTCGAAGGTTAAGAGGAAATGAGGGCAAAGTGTGTTTACTTCCAATGTTAAATCATGAAGTATTGCTTCGAGAGAATAAAAAAACGTCTTTGATCCCTTGTTTGAAGGGGAAAGATTACCTATAGAGGATGTACTAAGTGTTCGTAAAAGAATGTCCTGTTGGTTTGTGATCGTTGTTAGCTCGAACAATGAAATGTTCACACGAACCTTCTTCATGTCTTCTAGTATATTATCGTCCACAGCGGGGAGGGAAGCTGAAGTATTTGGGGGAGAAACTTGATTTGTAACTTCCGGAGCAGTGGTCTTATCTTTATCGTTTGTAGACATAGTTTTTCCATGGCAGCTTTCCTGAAATTTCTCTGAGTGTTTTGCGCTGAATTGACTGGTGGATCGATTTTCCTTAACAAGGCTTATTTGAATTTATGCTTTTTTTGTGTTGTAGTTGTCGACCCTTGGCTCCTCAAATTGTACCGATTTCACTGTGGCTGGGCCAGGAGATCACTCACAGAATATTTCTCGGTTGTGTTCTTTTGGGTTGTAAGTTTGCAATTGAACATGTTTACTGCATACCCAACACTTGGAGCCTTGTCGGGTGTAGAATCTTGTTCCTTTTCTTCTTTTGGCTCTATCTGCTCATCAACAAGTATTGTGTCACAGAAGTGCGTAGCAATAGAGCTCATGGTGTGATTCCACTTATGGGCATGTTTTCTTGGAATGATAATCTTGATGATACAAACAATATTTGGGCATGCCCAACTTGTCAAGGTTCGATGCTACATTTTCACTCTGCGTAGATTTGGCCAGTTCATTAGTATTGCTACCCGAATTCGCAGTTCTTTTCAACGGGTTGAATCATAGAGGCTTGTTGCTGATAATGGTCTCACTTGACCTTTGTTTAAGTCCTGCTAGCTCAATAGATTTTTTTTTAATCATGTGGGTCAAGTTCTCAAGATTAGGCGATTCCTTTTCTTTGGCCTTGTTTACTGAGGCCCAAGACCTTTTACTTACATCTTTGGATGCCTTCGTTAATTCATCGTTCTCAATGAATCCAATTGCACACAAGTCCTCAAATGCGATCACTTCTTCAAAATTTTCTAAAAGTGATGGTTTTGCAGTTCGCTTCATGAACTGCGTAATGCTTGCTAGCAAGGCAAAAGAGTAGTAGTCCTTTGTGATGGAGTCATGAGGTTTCGTGTCTTCCGAAAATCTGTTCAAAACGTGATTGAACCTATCATTGAAATCTTTCACTTTTTCTTTTGGCTCCATTTTTAGTCTACCTAACTCTTTCAACAACATGGCAAGATTCTTCTCATCAACAAATTTCTTAAGAAACATATTCTTAAATCCCCTCTAATTCTGGATGGAGTTTGGGGGAACACTGTGGTACCATACAACTAATCTACCATCCAAGGTTCATGGAAAAACTCTGCATGCAACGTCATCATAGTGTACCTCAAGTGTTTGCAAATGTAGGTAGAAATTGTCCAAGTGGTCTTCCGCTTTAATCGTTCTGTCAGGGTCATACTTTGTTAACAAATTTTCTGGGTGTCTTGGCATTTTATGCAGTACACCTGAAAGTGCGGTTGGCCCTGAGACATCCAATCCAGACCTTGTTCTGCCATGTATTCGTCTTCTTCCTCCTCTTCTTTGTTAGAATATGATAACTCGTTTTCCTCTTCGTCACCGCCTACTATTTGAAGGTTACGCCTGAGAGTAGTGGGTTGTCTCCTTCTCCACCACTGAAAACTGGAAGTTCTTCTGCATTCTCCACAAAAACTGCTAACTCTTCGAGTGTGGCGAGAACTACATCTTCGAAGGTGGTAATCACTACTGTTGTATAGGTGGTCTTGCTATTTTTTGGAGAATATGGAAGATTGGATACTCCCAAGATCATTCCAACTGCTTTTGCAAACTTACGGGTTATGGGATGGATAATCCGAATATGATTGTATGAAATTTCACAAGTTCATGTGGGCTGTGTTTTAGAAGAGTCACCAACTTCAGAAGAACGAGCAAGGGACGTAGCATGTACATTGTCTCCTTGATCAGAAGAAGTAACTTTGGGGTCGGTGGGTTTATCAACCATAAAAAAATGGCTGCCCTCCTTTTAGCACCAGAAATATTGACGGTGCTAGACCTGGCAACATTCAGGGGATCTCCCCGATATGAAGTCCCAATTAGACCTCACACCGTTTGGTGTAGGAGTCCCATTCGGAACAAAGGCCTGGTTGCCTTATTCTTAAATATATGCCTTGGCTCTTGCTGTCAACAAGAGAGAGAGTGTTGTCAATGCACTTTCACAAAGCAAGGGGGTTGTGCTTGATGAGTGTCCGATTGCAAGTGTGTCAAGGTTCTTCTACTGTGGAGGGGGAAAGAAATAAAAGTGAGCCTCTAAGAGAGAGGTAATAGTACCATCCAAAAAGAGACATCAAAACAAAGGCCTGGTTGCCTTATTCTTAAATATATGCCTTGGCTCTTGCTCTCAACAAGAGAGAGAGTGTTGTCAATGCACTTTCACAAAGCAAGGGGGTTGTGCTTGATGAGTGTCCGATTGCAAGTGTGTCAAGGTTCTTCTACTGTGGAGGGGAAAAGAAATAAACGTGAGCCTCTAAGAGAGAGTTAATAGTACCATCCAAGAAGAGACACACACGAACCAAAGGATTACGTCTAACACCTAGCGGAATAGTCCACAATAGATGCGACAATCATTACACACACAACGACTTAAGAAATATATGTCTAATATTCTACGGAATAGTCCACAAGGATGGGATAAAAATTACACACATAATAATATGAGAGAGATCTATCTAATATCCTACGGAATAGTCGACAAGGATGATACAACAATTACAACCATTACAACACATATCAACAAGATAAACACTACAATAACTGAAATAGTTCAACTATCTTAGTACATGTGAAAAACGAACATGAAATATAAACATCCGCAGAATAGTCTTACAAACATTCATAAGTCATGCAAAAGGAACACGCTGACCTTGAGAGGCTTCTGTTATTAAGTAAAATTCCCAAGACACATATATACAATGAACATCACTAGCTCTAATAGTGGAGTGTTGAAACCACTCCTTGCTCCACAAAAGGACTAGATATTCTCTCTATTTCTTTGCTGGTGGAGCCAAGGTGAAAAGTCATTGCTCATACAATGAGGGATTATATATAACCAATGGTGACTCTTTGACTACCCTCATGACTGTTTGACTTCCCATGACTTTTCAACTTACATGAATCTTTACATTCATGTGTGTCTTTTGGACTTTCACTTTACAATGCATTTGATTACAATGGACATGATATATAATGGTGATGTGGCAACATGACCACTCATGACATGACATGACATGACACTGCTGACATAGAATGCTTGATGATATGGCAATGTCAAGCCATTGCTGCTGCTAAGAGCTATGTGTTTTCATGAAAGATCTCTCATTTGCTCCTCCACATGCCTTGGTGATAAGGAGTCTTCAATGATTTCGAGTCTTGGATAGTGGTCGCATGCTAGTGTCCTTTCACTTTCTCTTAATCAATCATCTTGTAAGTTTGGCCACAAGAGTGTCTTTGAGGATGCTTTCCTCCTCCTCCTCCTCCTCTATCATCTCTCCATGACTTGATATAGTACCTATTCCTACAATTCACTCATGACGAGACAACATCAATCCGAAAACCCCTAACCTGAGATGATGCATTCTGATCCATGAACTAAACTAGAGATAAGTGAAAGGTTGGGCAAGGAGGCTTAGTGAGTGCGCAGTTCAAGCAGGCAGGGGGAAACATTAAGCCTTGAGACTGCACAATGTGCAGTTAAGGCTGGGATGAGGGACATGATTGCGTAGTTTCCGGAGTGAGTGGAGACAAGCAGCAGGGATGAGAGATGGAAAGGCCAACAACGCTGTTCAGGAGTTCAAGGAGGCCTGGGTGACTGTGCAATTCTAAAGTTCAGGGTATGAGCTTCTGTCTTGAAGTTGTGAAGTGTGCAGTTCAAGTTGGGTTGGAGGCTTAAATTGCGCAATTCTGAAGGTCAAGGTCGGGTCTTTGTGACAGGTACTACGCAATGGAGTAGTCTCGGGAGGCCTGCACACTGCGTAGTGCCAAGCAGTAAGGTCATAGTCAGAAGGTTGAGACTGCAGAGTGTACAACTCAGGGAAGGTTTGGAGAAGCTAGGTTACTTGGTTGGGAATATTTCCGGAAAATGACTAAGTGTGGGACTAGTGAGATTGATGTGAACATTGATGAACTTCGACTATGATCATACACTTATCATACTTGACGACTCAAACAACATAGATCATCTAAGACATATAAACAAATCATTCTCCTCCGTGTGACAACTTCACGACCAATTACGACTAGTGTGACTCCAAAGATACACTTTAAGAAGACTGTGATGACACTTGTGCGATGGTGCTTAGGACTTTGGAAACGAGTATGAAGGATACTTACACGGTTAGAACAATTCATTTACGCAAATATGAACTCTTGAAATTACTGGGACAAGCTCATATACTCATTGCAGTAGCCAACATGCCAAAAGACGAAACTTTGCCTATCTTGCGAAAGGATCACAACCCTTTAAGAAAGAAATGAAATGAACTTCAAAGTTTGTGACAACCATAAACAAAACCAAGGAAGGCTACGAAATATGGGTATATGGAAAAATTTTGGAGGGCTCGGGTTGTAGCGGCTAGAACAATTATAAATCTCCATAGTTTTTTGGAAATTATTTATTTTATTCATTTTGATGATGGTATTTGGGGGTAAAATGGTTGGTTATATTTTTTGAGTGAGGATATATAATAAAGTTTATTAAAATCCAGATAATTATTTGGTTTGGGGACTTGAGCCCATGACCTCTTGTAATTCACAAACACTCAACCACTTAATTGACTCGCTAAGCTATAAAAAAATTATTATAAAATAAAATGTTTCATTTAACAATTAAAATAAATAAAATTATAAATAAAAGATATGAAAAAATGAGAAATAAGATTTATGTATATGAAACTATATATAGAAGATATGTAAAAATAAGGAATAGTATTTTTTTTGGTAAGGTGAATTTTATTAACTTCAAATTAGGATATTACATCAAAGTAAGTCATTTCAGTCTCTTGCAAGGGAGACCAGACCATAGAAAAAATTGCACCATTCCAAGGGACGTAAGAGGCAAATGGACACTAAAAAAGGAAATATCAAACAAGATTATATTAGGACATTGGCCTATCTGCCATATACATAGTCAACTACAAAAAGAAATGCTTAAATTTAATCCATCACAAAGTCAGGGGAACAGTTTATAATTTGAGCCAACTATTGGGATATAGTTAGTTGGGTTTTTTGAGAGTCTAGCAGCTCCTAGACGAATGTCGAGATGCTTTTCAATCCTCATCAGCTCGCGATCCATCATTTATAACCTGCAATCATAATGTTTCATGTGTCTATGCATATGATCCAAGGTTTGTAGCAGGTCCCTCTTAAACTCCCGACTATCCAGTAACATGCACCCCAAGAACTTCATTTACTAGTAAAAATTGGTTGTCTGCATATACTGATTAGCTTTGGCTCGTGTATTATCAGTGTCTGGGATCCATATTGTCCACTCTTCCAACACTTCAGGATGTGAGAGGGAATTTCTTTGAGATGAATCTTCGCCTTCAGACCTGGTCAATTCTTCCTTCACATGCACATGAATATGCTCCTTGTATCTAGCTACAAAGCCTTGTGTAAATGGGAGTTTCCTCTATGGGTTCTCTCCTCATAGTAGGCCACCCCTCTCCTCACTTAGCCTATTTTTCTCAGCATTATGAATACCACCCAAGGGATGTGGACTAAAAAAAAAGATCTATTCCATGTTTCGATAACTCCTCTCCTCCTAATCCACTACCTGTAAGTGCTCATATACTGCATGACATGTGGTCCGTAAGATGGCCAAAGGGGCACCATGTCCTGGAGGGTGAACATCGGTTGGCGCCTTTTCCAAACTCTTGCCTCTACCAGCGTCCAAACATCAATTAATTTGTTCAACCATTAGCTTCACCGACCTGGCTTCAGATCTCAACTGAGAGAATGATGACACAACCCCCACCCAACCCACATAAATTCAATAGGATAGGGACACAACCTCCTCCCAACCCATGTCGAAGGATGATAATCACGATATCGGTCAAAGCTAGGGGCATCCAATAGTGTTACACACCATCTTTCGCCGACCAACCTTCCAAACCACCCCCAACTTGACCAATACTTGGTAAGGATAACAACATGAGACCAACCACACCTGTAGCTAAGAACAACATACACCCAATAAAATATAAAAAAACTTAAGTAAGCCTAATCCCACAACAACTATTGCCCACTGTCGAAATTATATGCCAACTTCCTTTCAGGCCATGCCCCCTACTCCACTTCTAGCTCAATAAAGGATAAACAAATAAAGGAAACTCCTAGCTTCCTTCAAAAACCCATAGGAGGGAGGGGGTCCCCTGAAAGGATTGGAGAAAGAATGAACAACAAAAAAACACAACAAAATATTCCCAAATCCAAAATAGTAGTTACTTGAATGAGATGAAATGAGGCTTTGCTGTAATTGTCTGAACCACTTAGTAAATTTCCATTTGGTGTCCCACTCCCTCGACTGAAGACTATATGGTTCACATTCTAGGTAAGTAGCTCGCTCCACTGGGAGGAGTAATTCCTATACTTAAACACCATCACCAACTGCAGATACCATTCTTCCTTGACACAAAAGTCTCACGTGAGGAGTGTCCCTGTAATCTATAATTTTCCCAGGGTCTCCTTGTCCTTTTCCCTGCAATGCCTCTTTTCCAGCCTCAGTTTAGCCTTCAAACCAAAATATCTCCAATTCCCTCTAGGTATAGATATCCCACCTATGAGTTATTACAAGTAATTTATAACATTAATGCCATTCTCCTTGCACACGTAGAGATGCCCCCCTCATTCCCTCCACGTCCCTTCATATGGCCCAAGGTTGGAGGAATTAATATCAATTGCATGTTCATTAGTTATGACGAGGGCATGTTGCCACGTCCCCTTGCCTTTTGGTTAGAAGGGACCAAGCAAGAGAAAAAGGTTAATCCTATCACCATGTAGAAAGTAGGCAAACATGGAAAGTGACAATTGCTAGGGTTTATTCATATTCAAAAGTAAAAAAGACAGACCTTTAGACGAAGTTATGTGTAGGCATACTGAAAATAAATCTTCTTCGTTTGATTTTTTCTACATTGAACATATCATTAGAGAAACTTTGAGGTCTAAAATGGAACTTCCAAGGAATATTTTAAAATAATAGTGGAAAATAAGATTATATTACCTCATGAAGTTTTGGAGGGAAGAAAACTATTTTTTCAACTTATATTTTCAATTATCTCCCAATGCTTTTACTCAAATTCCAAGCGGGAGCACTCGTTGGATGCATAATTCAATTTTGCATCCAAGAAGTACTTATGTTGTATACTTTCAATGGACCCTACTACATGAAAAATGTGAAATACAAGAAAAATTGTGATTTCAATCGAAAGTATGCAACATGGGTACTCATTGGATGCAAAATTAAATTCCACATGCAACTAGTGTTCCCATTCGAAATTGTAAAATCGTAAGGAGATAAGTCGAAAATACGAGTTGAAAATTTAGTTTTTATATTTTTTTATTTGTTTACCGTTTTACTCCAAAAATGGTGAATCATCCCCCATGGTTGACATCATCATATTGAATCCTATTGATTCTTACAAAGTTGATTTTTGTTGTACTTTTTTGTTTTGAGGCCCATTTTTTATCTCAAAATTTATCTAATGATTGCATGATGGTCTCATGTTGTTTTGGGGTGATTTTTTCCCGAGTTTACCAGTCTCTCTTTGGTATGTTGATGACTCCACTATAAGGCACAATCACCTTTTATCAATATTGTGTGGATGATCTCTGCCCATGCTAGTTTAAACCTTGTCTAAGAACTACATTTCAACAACACAAACCTTGTGCCCAATTGCAATGCATACCTTGAGTTTTGGTTATATTTATTTGATCAAGAGGGCTTCTATCAAATCAAGATAAAACTATATGAAATTCTTAGTCTCATGAGCAACATATGAAATGAAATTCAACCATTGATGCAATGCTACTCGAGACTATACTTAATATTGCATTCCTTTTGGATGTAAACTATGACGTCCTTATCTACAATATGTTTCCCTAAATCAAGAGTGAATTCATTGGTTTCCTTCTACATGTCCTCGTCCATAATGGCACTCTTGATGATCACCTTCTTGCCATTTTTCTTTGTTCATGCCCTTCATCATTCTTAGCATCTTCAAATGTACTCTTCCTCTGCTAAAACCCTCAAACTACAATGGATTATATGGAAAAATCAATAGAATTTACTGCCCAATAAATAAAGGATATGTATTTTCTTTTAGCATAAGCCCTCAGATGCTTTGCAATTGGAGTACTGAAATTAATCATATTTTGATGGCATCAGAGGGCTCACTTAATGTGAAAATGATGGTTTCGATGCTTACTTATTCATATAAAGACCACTAGTGTTGTAGTGCCTCTATATCTGTGACTAAATGACACCAGAGCTCAATGCCTCCAGGTAATGGATGCCACGAACTGATTTGGGTAATGCTTATGACTAATTATACCTATAGGGATAACAATGGTGTAGAAACCTTATACCTATAGGGATATCAATGGTATAGAAACCTTATACCTATAGGGATAGAAATGTATAGAAAACTTAAGCGTGGGAAAGGTGCTAGCAGGCCTACGCTATTGTAAACGACAAAATGGAAGAGCTAAGGGTGGCATAGGTGTTTCTTAGCATTTCTAAGTGGCATAAAACAAAGTGGTGGCTCTGATACCATTGTTTTTTTTGTAAGTCAAAGTTTTTCATTTATGCGAAATATTACATCACTGCCCATTATTTTCCAAAATCCTATCGACCTTACTCTTACTAGATTTTTTGGCCAGTAGATAGTTTCCAAAGATGATTACACCATGCCAAAAGGAGTTGGAAATCCAAAATTGGAAAGGAACACGTAACCAAAAACCCATAAAGATCAATACATAACAGAGGGCCATTATGATTTGGAAGAGGTTACCAGAAAAAGATGCTCTGGTCGTGAGCCAGGGGGCAACGAAGGCCGAAATTAAACATTCTCTTCCATATGGCCTAGTCGACCTTCCAAATGGTCCAGTTGTTTTTACATGCACCATTTTCCCCTTTGATTACTAGCCAATCTAACCTACATATGCCTCTAATTCCGCTAAATATAATTCATGAAAGAAATGATTGCATTTCGATCATCATGCCTATCTCTTGGAAGTTGTTCCAAAAGTGTTTTAAGTTGTCTATGCTGGCATAGATTGTTCGTTTGGCTAGTATTGTGCTCTTGTAAGCTAGGGGAGTGAATTGGGTGAGAGGTCGTTGCCTCTTCTTGGGCGAGAAAGACTAGTTTGAGCCTTCTCACCAATCCCTCGACGAGCTCGACCATGTTGACGTGGCATGCTGAAATTCACTAGGGAACATGTAAACCAAAGGTTATCCCGGGCTTAGTGAAACTAATAGTAAGGACCACCTCCGCCACCTAAGAACACTTCCACTAGAAATACCAGACTCTCGTCAAGCCTATAACATGTTGCTTACCGCAATCCCAAGGAGGGAGAGGGTGAAAAAAACCCCCAGGATACAGATAAGGAAGACACAAATTAGACAATAACCCTCCCACTAGATTATAGCCGGGGCATAAAATGAAATCAAGGTCAGTAGGAAGGCCAACAACCTGCGAATAATCTATCAGGCCAGAAATCTTAATCTAAGACCAATAAAGGGGATACCGACCACATAATGAAATATATAGTCCACCATAAAATCCAAGGCACCATAGAAAGCGAGAGGGGAGCGAAGATTAAAAAATAAACCAATATAACTCAACATCATTAAGCGAGAGCCAAGATTAAAAAAATAAACCAACATAACTCAACACTAGTAAGTGAGAGCCGGACTAGGAAAATATTCTGAATTACCTAAAATGTAGATTGTGAGAAGGGATGTAAGAGAAACTATGTATCTTCTATGGAGAAGGGAACCTTCGACCATGTCCCTTCCATGCCCAATCACTACCAAAATTCCAAAATTTTCCTTATTGTCGAGTCCCAAATTTCGTTGCCTTGTGCTTGTCCTCCATGGAATTGCCTGAGACTATGCCATTGAAACAATGTACTTCTCTCTGAGCAATTGAGCACCAGAAGACCAAGGCCACGATGAGGCCAACCCTACCACCCCTTCAAATTCCAAACCTTTAGCATCAATGATGGACTACAAGGAAAAATCACACAACTCCACTCTACACCCGCCATAAAATAGGATTAATAATGCTCATGTATTACATGTGGGGGGTATGTCATGCAAAATACCCCCCCTCTTTATGATTCTTGGGAGTCGGTGGGGTGGATGTCGCCCCCCCATCCCCCACCATCAACTCATTCATCCACCCCCTTAGGGGTGGCTCTGATACCATTGTTAGAATCAATCACAAAAAATTGATTGAGATAGATAAACGTGCATTCTGTTTCACTAGGAAAATGTGGTGACCATTGTATTCATATTTCAAGGTCCTTTGGAATCATTGTGACTATTGGTGTTCACTTGAGGCTTTTCTCATTCATTTCAAGTGAATAATCCAAATTTACATAACCTAAGAGGATCAAGTTTCCAACACTTAATTTTTGTTCTCATGAAGAATAATTAGTGCTTTTCGTCTTCCTTTCTCTCTTGATGATGAGCCAACATGTTTCAGCAAACCATTTGTTCATCTTTGAGACAAAAAGAAGATAGAAAGAAAAGGAAGAAAGATTTATTTTTTCGATCTTTCTTTTTATTCCTATGACGAGTAAATGGTTTTGGTTCGTTAGAAATACATTGAATTATAATCACATATATAGTCATCCCAACACAATTCTTCAATTCATCAATTTGTTCATATGTTCATCATCATCACTAGGGAATTCTCCATATGTACAACATGCTATCTTGAAAATTCCCATGTCTAATTTCTGTGGTGCTATACGAAATGTTATAATGACAATCCAAATATGTTTATATTATTCTATGTTGAATGTTTTTGAAGCATTTGTAATATATATATATATTTTGTGAATATATTGTTACACCAATTTTTGTTGTTGTTGGTAGTTTAGACTAATCCTAATCACCCACAGGTTTCGAACCAGTGACCTTGCAGATGGAGTGCCTTAACAGCGCACCCTATCACTGATTTCTCTACACCATGTGGGCATTGTTACACCAATTTTTGGTCATCTAACCATTTACAATTAGATGGATCGAGGTACACCATGTAAGACCAATTTTACCATATTAAAATTGCTTTTACTATAAGAAATAATTTAATAAACCATATTTTATTAAGTTATTTTTGGTTCAAACAGGAAAACCCATGAGGAATAATTAAATAAATCATTATTTATTTGATGTTCCTCTAGGACTAATTAATTAAACCACTTTTTCAATAATATTCCTAGTCATATTTAACCCAATTATGAGAAATAATTAGATAAATAATTATTTATCTTATTTTTCTCTAGGAATAATTAATTAAATCATTATTTGGTTATTATTCCTTGTTAAATTTTACTAAATCATCTAGAAATAATTAAACAAATCATTATTTTTTAAATTATTCCTTAACCCCATTCTTGAAATGATAAATAAATCATTTATTTGTTTATTATTTCTAAATAAAGGGATTTAACCAATTTAAATTCGTTTTCCCTCCAACAAAATATGATAAAATATTCCAAGCAGTTAGATCTAGATCTTGGTTAATAATATTCTATTATTCGCCATTATCGAGGATAACTCAATATTTTGTTATAAATAGGAGGGTTTTCCATTCATTATTGACTTTGATCACTTTCATTGTTGTGCTTTGATCATTCTCATTTCCGCTACTATTTTTCTTGCTTCTTGAGCTCCCATAGAGTTCAATACGTCTTGGGTTTTCTACACCATTGAGAGAGAAACTTCTAAATCTGAAGCGTTGAGGACAACCAAGAACCCATCCCATTGAGGGGGAATGGTAACATCATTAGGTGTTAATACATATAAAATTATTTATATATCTTGTCTTGTCCATTGGATATCTGGAGTGTATTCTTATTACTTTTTACTGTTTAACAACTTTTACTGCACAGATTTGGGTTTTTACTGCATTTGTTTTGACCATCTATTGCAGATCTAAGGAAGTTAAGCAACCATATTTGTTCGGGCTATTTTTCACACACAACTAAAGTGATCTCTTTTTGTACACTTGCGTTAAGAATTTACGCTAACAATTGGCGACTCCATTGTGTTTTATTCAGATTCCTGCGTGACCAACTACTTCAGTAACTAGGGTTTTTATTTAGCTATTTTTAGTCTCTTAATGTTGTTTTTTACCTTTTATGCCCTAAAACAGTAAAAATTCTAACTTCTGGGTGTTTTCGGATGTTTTTTACAGGGAACAGGTATCAACCACGCTAGAGACGACAAATTTTTCCGCAACCTGTTGCCCAAGGATCCCAGATCTGGAACTCGCACTTTTTGGCCCAAAACTTGCGATTTATTCCTCAGCTCACAACTATCAGCCCAAAAAATGTGATTTTCCAGGCTTACCGGTAAGTACCTGCAAGTTGCAACTTTTTACGGGATTTTTTCTGTGATTGTCAGGGTTTGCCGCAAGCACTGTTCAGGGTTGTCTGACCTCTGTTTCATCCCTTCTTAGGCCTGAATATGCTCAGTCTGTTTCCTTGAAGTAGGAATAAGCCTCTTAGTGTTTAAGTACACTTCCACCTTTTTAGGAGGGGTTTAGCTGAGTAGGCAGTTTGAGATTTTGTAGCGCTTTCAACCATTGTTAGGGTCTGATCTATCCTTCTTTCAGATCCTTTTAGATCAGTTATTTTTCCATCCAAAACCCCTTCTTGATTTTTGTTTGGTATTTCCCTTAGGGTTTTTAACCTTTCACCTCCCATTTTGCAGCATTTTCCCCTCTAGTTTCTCGCTGTTTTCTGCACCTTTTCCAGAAGATCTGATTCATTATATCCCTGTCCCTTAGAGCTTAGATCTCTTGGCTGTCTTGTTTGTTTTAAGTCAATTTCACCCGCCTATTAGATTAGTTATTTGGGAAGCCTTCTGTTGGGTTGAATTTATGCATCTTTAGCTATTTATTTTACTGTCGTTTCAGTTTTATTTACAGTTATTCAACATTTTTTCTTTTTCTTTATACAACCATTTGGATTTAATTAAATTTAACACACAGCTTGAGCACATGCACACCTAAAGCGAAGAGCGTTTGGTTTATACCGCCAAGCCAAAACATAAACATCATAATTAATTATCTGCCCCTCTGAGCCTTTTTTTATCACTCTTCCATCTTTTCGTGTCATCTGTGTCTTGCCATCATTGCGCCCCCAAGGCGTTTATCCAGGAGACTCCAAGGCCTTCATCCTCAATTTCCATTAGGAAGACTTACTGCAAAGCATAGAATCCGAGTTCATCCTCCGCCGAGTCCCCATACCGACTCTGATTATGGTTCATCGAGTCCTTCCTCTGATTCCAAACCCGACTCTCCCCCACCTCATTCAGTCACCATGTCAGGTGCCATTGCAGGTGTTGGTTCCCTAACTGCTGCAACCTCGGCCCTAATTCTGGCGCTACTACTAATGGAACTGCTACTGGAACCGTTCCGACTACTCCTATTCTAACTTCTATGGAAGGTTTAAGCCTTCTCGATTTTAGCCAGTTAATTAACGACCCTATACTCCACAATCCAGGTTGGCTTGTTATGCTGACTAAGCTTCCTTCAAACATCCCTAAGTTTGAAGGAAACATTGGAGAGGACCCTACTAATCCCGTCCACTACTTTCACATGTCGTGCTCGTCCAATTATATCACTGATGAATCCATCCGTCTTCGGTTAGTCCAATGTATGCTCACTGGAGAAGCTGCAAAGTCATACGTCGACCAGACCGCTGCCTCTCATTCCACTTTTGCGACTCTTGCTAAAGTGCTTTTTCCCTACTTCCAGTTACCTCTCCACTATGATACCAATACCGAGTTGTTGACCGTATTCTGTAAAACTTCTGCCACTCGCCTTTCGGACCATGTCCAAGAATGGCGTAGGAGGAGCTTATGTCGAGCTCCCAAATTTGACGAACGTGTCTATATGGATTGGTTTCTCAGAATTATTTTTCCTTCTATTGGTAAAAAATTCATGTCTCATTTTCCTCAGATTGAGGAAGAATCTCTCTAAGTCACGTTGAAATATGAATTGATCTTCACCCAATCTGGTTATGTTATTACTATTTTACTGGATCTTCCAAGACCTAGTGGTGCCAACGCACTGGGGGAATCTCACGCTGCCGATGGTATTGTTGGATCTCTTTCACATTCGTATACTCATCCTTCCATGGGTTATGGTTTCCCTCAGGGAGGGGTCAGTTCCTGTAGCACTTATCCCCCTCCCAACAACATGTATCCAGGATAAAACATGCCTTACGCATTTGACCCATTGCCTCAACTAATGCTAGGGAAAGCTGTTGCTCAACCTATTTACCCCAATGTTGCTCAACCTCCTTTCTATCCTTATCAACATCCTAGTGCTCCATCCCCTTCGGCATCAACACCCCAGCCTCTCGTGCCTTCTCAACCTCTGCCACAACAACCACCTTCCCCTCAAGGTTAGGTGTATGTGCAACAGAGTGCGAATAATCCTCCAAATTCAAAGAAAAGGAGGAAAGGAAACCAAAATAAACCAGCACAAGGTAATCAAGGGCACCAAGGTAACCAAACAAACACACCCCAAGGGAACCAACCTAACACTAACAACCAACAACAGGGCGATTGGCCCAAGCAGAATGAACACAAAATTGTACCAAAAGCACAATCATGGTTCACTTGTCGCTTGCATAGAGACAACTGTCGTTTCACCGATGACAACATCATCTAGGCCCACCCATAGTATGTCCCACTCAACATGCTCTCAACTGACATCATCTGCCCTCCGGTGATTTGGTGGAACACCTGGTTGCCCAAGATCCGCAGTACTGATGTGGCGACAGCCCATGTCTTTAGCCTCACTATATCACTGATCGGTATGGTCGTATCCTTAGCACGAGCATTTGGTCTGCAGTGGCGTTCCACGAACTCTGATATGTTCCACCATCATGGTAACACCAAATGTATATCTCCCACCACCCTTTGTGGCAACAATCCGGTCAAGAAATAAACGTCCTGTATAGTCAACTCGATATGGTGCTCCTTCACTACAAATGCCTCCTGGTCTGGATACTAGTAGTTGATGATCCTAGACAAAAAGGGCTCCCCTGCCCTCATCAATGGGTTCTCAATCAACTTAAGAACCCCGTACCTCGCTAGTGTGCCTAGAACCACCTGATCACCCCAGATCTCGGAACGAAGTGCATCCAAATCTCTCTCTCTCTCTAGTTGATCTTTAACTCTGCCATACATGCACAAATCCATCATGTTTTTCAGTTTAGAGGAATAAAAACTGCATCACAATCATCAAGCCCCAGTTCCCAGCCAAAAATATTTCAAAACCCACCTTTCTTGCCAACTCGTAGTTTCCAGGCTCTGTACCTGCGAGCACACAATTTTCCCCTCTGAAAACTGTGAGTCGACTTGAAGAATCGGGCCCAGGAAGTGCGAGCCGGCCGTGAGGAAGGGTAGGGTGCTGTTCTTGGGTGATTTGGCTGATTGGAAAGCCAAATGACAGTGTAACATCAAACCAATCTTTGGAGCCCAAGGACATAGCCTTCTTGGACTCAGAGAGGGCTCTCTCTATTTGTCTAAGGGATATCTGTGTGTTTGCTTATTGTGTTCTTGATTTTAGGCTAGTTATGAAGTAGGTTTTTTGGTTTTGGTTTTTAGGTTGTGAGGGATGAACTGATCAAAGACTAAGATAGGTAAAAAATATGTCAGATCAACTGGGCTATGGGGTCAAAAAGGTCAAGAAATCTTTCAGGTGGTGATACAAGGTTGTTGAAGGGCCGATTTGAGCGAGGTAAAATGGATCTTTGGGTAAAATGGAGTGGGATGGACATTAAATTTGTGAAGAACAAAGGATTTCAAACATAAATAGTTTAATAGCTGACATAAACATGGTAGGGTAAACCATTAATCATGAGAAATGTAACTATAAACTGATCAATGCATAGAAATAAACATTCAGGCCATGCATAGAGATATATGAATCTCTAACTTTAAGAAATGGCTATCATACTTTGGGGAAATACATTTAAGACAAACAAACAACTTAAATCACTATGAAGGAACGCCTAAGCATAGTATTTCAAGCTATTGGGCACTTTGAAAGCAAGATTGCATAGTTTTAGGCAAAGGGCAAGATCAGTACAAGACCTCCTTGGTTCAACAAATGACAATCAAACAATCAAAGAAAAGTTTCAGAGGTGGAGCTATGACTAGCCATGAGTAAGCAGGGCATACCGTGAATCATACTTAGCATGCATAAAACCATAAATGAAACAAGCAAACAATATTCTTTAGTTATCAAAGAGAAATCAAGGATTCTTTGATATGACTAAGAAGGAAGAAAACATAGAAGCTATTAAGGAACAAGAAATTTGAGGTGCCTCCAAGGGCATGTCTCAAATATATTCTCTACTGTCCTATAGCAAGCAAGAATACGGAATTATGAATGAAAACTAAGAAGCATAACAGAGAGGGACACTATACTATTTTATCAAGTCAAGGAATCCAACAACAGGCCTCCTTCATCATCCAAAAACATTCAAGAAACTATCCAATGCATGAGACAAGTGTTTCTTCCAAGCTTGTATAACCATATATTGCTTCTATTCATCAAGTTCAGCCCTGTTTACAATGAAAGTATTTGGAATATATAGGCCAAAGTGAGGAAAACCTCCTAGTTCAACTTGCAATCTCATTGGCCTATCCAAAATATTTGATTTTGTCCTTGAGGCTTTGCAAAGCCCAAGGCACAAAATATCTAATAAAATATCTCAAAAATGATAAAAAAGGAAAATATATTGACTTTTCATAACTAATCATGCCCAAAAATAGCTAAACGCACATGAGGAAAAGTCACTTTAGAAAGGTTCATTTTTTACAAAAATACTTAAGAAATATATCAGCAGAAAGTCCTCTGACTTGCCGACAACTTTTAGAGGCTTTTTCGATGTCAAAAAGAGGCCTGTGATGGCTCATTAGAAATCTTTGAATGTATATTTTCTGAAAATGCTTAGTTTTCTCCAAACTGACCACTGGAAGTCCATCAAAAACTGACCTATGTGTAAAAAACCAAAAAATAGACCTTGCTGATAAACGGGGCAGAGTGTGGAAAAAGTGAGTGTCTTTTGCCATTTTGGGGGAGAAAATCATCTTCAAATGATCTGAAAATCGCTGAGTATATGACCCTGAAATTATGGCATCCAGTGATACCATTTTCATCCTTTGAGGATGCCCCAAACAGAAATGGCGATGCCCATGAGTTTTAGCCAAAAGCCCAAAAATGACAAAAAACAAAAATTTGTTGAAATTCGCCCAATTTTGGCGAGCATGACCCTCAAGGGTTTTCAGAAACATGCTGTGAAGATAAGGCCAAAATTTGGAGCTTTGAGGTATCTTTCTTTAATTTTGGTGCCGGGTGCCTCCTTTGAACTTCCTTAAGTTTCTCCTGTGTGGCCTTCAATTTCCGCCGGACGAACTGATTGAGCTTCTTATAGTGCTTAGTCATTCTCCTTTGAATGTCCAAATCTCTATTAGCCTTCTCCAAATTCTTTTCCAAGTGATCATTTACCCTCTCAAGCCATGCTTCTCGATTGTTCTCTATCTCTTGGGTGAACAATGTAGTGAGAGGAGTAGATTGGAAAAGGGCAACTTCTTCCTCCTTTTGTTTCTCAAGGGATTTTCTGAGTCCCATGGTTCTTGGCCTCTTTCTCCTGGGCTGATCTTCATCTTTGCTATCCTTTAACTCACCCATGAGTTCTTCCAATTTAACTTGCGCCTTGGAGGCCTCTTTTTTGTATTTGATGGCCCGGGTCTCATATACCGCCATGTGGACACTCATCTATTTATTTTGAATTTGCAAAAAGTGATTGAAGTTTCTAGCCCTTTCTAGATCTGTCCTCAAAGCATCAATTTGGATTTCTCTATTGATCAAGAGAGTCTCTAGGATTTGGGCCTCATTGTTGCTATCATCACTTTGGATTTTAATGATGTCGAAGTCCCTCTCCTTTTCATGGCTGCTTTCTTCTTTCTCCTTTCCTTTGCTTTGGGTAGCCTTCTTGGTCTTCCTCCTCTTGGGTAATTCGACAATGGGCTTCTTGGGAAATTTCCCCTTGCTTCGGAGGGCCCTAGTGAAATTTGGAGTTATAGCTTTAGGCACCCTTTTCCTTGATCTCTGAGGCTTGGCCACTTTTGGAGAAGAAAGCATGGCCCCTTGCCTAGGAGAGGCAAATAGCTCATGCTCTATTGGCTCTTTTCCCTTGTTACTTTCCTCATCATTCTTGCCACTATCTTGAGTCTCTTCATGGATGCCTTGACTGTCCTCTTGCATTTCTTTTTGAGCGCTGCCCTCTTTAATTTTGCCTTTGCTGTCTTTAGGACTTTGAGGCTCTATTTCTACAATGTTTTGGGCTTCATCCTCATCCTTTTTTCTGTTGTGAGGGCTACCAATGTCTTCATCAAAATGCTCAATCTCCTCATCATATCCTTCCTCACTGTTTTGAGTTTGTTCATGGCACTGCCCTTCTTACCCTTGCTGCCCTGCTTCATCATCATGCTGTTGCTGTTTATCTTCATTTTTCTGCTCATCATCATGTTCTTCTTCATCATGCCCTCCTTCCCCTTGCTGCTCTGCCTCACTGTGCTCTTCTTCCCCTTGCTGCCCTGTTTCATCATGCTGCTGTTCATCTTTCTCTTCCTCCTCTTGCTCATGCTCTTCTTCCTCATCATGCTCTTCTTCTTGTTCAATGGGAAATTTGAGTTTCTTGGGAATGGGCTTGCTTGAAGAAGGTGAAGGATGGTGAGTGGAAGGTGAAGGAGATGTATGAAATGAAGGAACAGTGGCGAAATCTGGATGTGCAATGAAAGTGTCCCAAGAGATTTCCTTCTTCTCAAGCTAATGAAGGATGATAACCTTGATGAGGGAATGATGGTAGAGGCAGGCTATCTGCTGAGAAGGAGGTTTTTTTTGAACAGTGGAGGCCATTTTTTCAATACTTCTATGGAGGAAGAAAGGGAGATTTAACAATTTGGCTCTTGTGAAATTCATGAGCAATCAGACATGGTAAGCATAGACTCGGGAGAATCTTCCCTCGCAAGTGAAGTATTTCATGATTATCTTCATGAGGGGGGCATAACTAGTCAACATATATGAGAAGGGAAAAATGGATGGACATGTATCTCTATGCTCAGGTTTCAGAAAAGGTTTGTACTGTTCTGAGTCTAAGTGGCTTTGTTTAAACCACTTCTCTCCGACATAAGGGATTTTGGTGGCCTTGGAAATGGATATAGGAGAAAACTTGAAATCCAAGCCTGCCAGCTGAAAATGTTTCCCTTGAAATCTCAAAGCACAAAGATGTGTCAAAGGGGAATATCTTTTCACCTCCTGCACCCTTTGACAAAACTCTAGGCACCCAAGCTCATGAAAGTTAAACAGGACTGATGGATGAGCATTTACCTCTTCAGTTGAAACATGCTCAAACCTCCTGTGAAGGCCACTTCTACTGCCCTGCCTAGGAGGCATTTTGTTTTGAATACTCTTTGCTAACTGATAAAAACAATTTGTCTCAAATAGTACTTGAAATGGCTTCCCAAGCACGCCCCCTGTCCTCCTTATAAATCACTGTTTGTCCTCTTTTATGCCAAACAACAAGTATTTTTTAAATGAAGCAAACTCAATCTTATCACTGTGTTTGGGCAAAGTCTTTGAAAATAGATGTTTGTGGTTTCTTGTTTGAACAAGGATCTTCTATGTTTTGACAGAAACAAAACAACCTTCCCCCAAACAAAACTCTTCTACTGTTCACTGGCTTCTATACAAAGGTAGACAAAATTCTCTCAGCTGATTTGAAAAGCCTCTCACACACTCTGCTTTTGGGACTTATAGAGGTTGCACAAGGTTTCACTTTTTCACCATGTAGAGAGGACACTTTTAAAGTGACAATGCATTTAGACTATAAACACTGTTTTCACCTTATAAACACTGCTTTCACCTTAGATTTTACAGACAGGGGTTATTTTTGTTTTACCACTGTTAGGACACCTTACAGCAAATTGAAACCTCTACCACTGTGTTTTCTGTCTTTTCATTAGTATATGATTTATCACTTTGCTTGAAGGCAGTTTTTAGGCCTTTTGAAACTGATACAAACACACCCTACCTATACTGTAACAATCTTTAGCAACACAGTAACAAACAACCTTGATTTTCTACCAATAACTCCACTCTCCAATCACTGTTTTAGTCTTGGAAAAACATGGTATCAATACCCCTTTAGAATTTCAAATGCACCAAGGGGCAATGAAAAATACCTTGAAGATGGCTTATGACCCTTGTTTGATGAATTGAGCAGGTCCCAAGACTCTTTGAAGGCATTTTGGATGTTTAAACAGGCGCGGCACGTTCATAGGCAAAAACGCTGCGCAATGGAGGGGTGTCAGGTCAGCCTTCGGGCAGTTGGTGACTGACGCTACAGGCGCGCCGCGCAACTATATAAGCCCTGTGTATTTTCTCTCCCAGGCACGCCGCGCGCTTTTCCAGGCACGTCGCACGCTTTTCCATGCGCGCCGCGCAAGTTTTAAGCCTGAAAAAACTCGAAATTTGCTCGAAGCTGCTCGTTTCTCCAGTGAGAAGCCAGGGGATTTTTATTTGGTTGCTTTTAATTTTGCAAGTGAGACTTTGCAATGGTCAATTACTCCCTTTAAAGTCGAAAAAGCCAACACATCTTTGAAATTGCTTTGTGAGGGTTTTGGAGGCCCTTTGAAAAGGTTTTTTGGTTTTAAACAAAACATGAAGCACTGCTTTTGTAATTTCATCACTTTTACAATGACAATGAACCATCTTTTATTTTGTTAATAACAAAATGCTGTAGAGGCTGCTTTGAATGGCACCATAGTCATGGCTCCTTTTGCTGCTTTTTCCGTTGCTTCATTATTAAGAAAAGTACCCCTATCACCCTTTTCCATTTCTATCCTTTTAAAAAGGAAAACTGCTCTGGAAAAATACCAAAAGAGTGCTGATGCATATTTATCATGATATTTCTTTTTGACCATGAGTGAAAACTTATTTGCATCACAAAAGCTTGACTTATATATGTTGATTAAGGAAAGAAGCCTTTAGAGACCCTCAATGCAAACATATGGAATCAACAAGGTGTTTTCACATGTTTCATAAAAGGTCTTTGACTGTGATAGTGGCATGTTTCATTTGCTTTGAGTGTTGTCTCTGAATTCAAAACACTTGCCATATCCTTTCTTACACATACTGTCTCTATGTGTCTATTTTCAAAGCCTCCTTCAGAAGCCAGGTTTAGGTTACCTTCTTGTCAATTTTGATGAGTTTTTGAAAAATATCTTCATGGACAGGAAGAGCAAAGCTTCTTTGAACATCAAAATCACTCCTTGGCCTATGTTTAACCCAACTCTCTATTCATAAGCCTTCAATTGTTTCCCACTGCACTTAAACTCTACTTTTCAATCAGTGAAACCATATAATCAATCTTTGAGACACCACTGTTGTGTTAGTGGTTTTCATTTATTGGAGAACAAGGTGTAAAACAAGTTTTTAAGGCTAATTACATCATTGTTAGCCTTGTGCCCTTAAATGAGGCCATACCTCTGTTCTTGGCCCTCTACTTATTAAATGAAGGAGGCCTTTATCACATTGCCAAACCCTCTGTTTGTTAAATGAAGGAGGTTTTACAATAAGTGACCCAACCCTTTGCTCATGTTTGGAGGAGTTTTTACACAGTGATGCCATTTCATCTGCTTTTAAGCAGTGTCATCTTTCCTTTCACTGCCTGTTCATAGTTAATAAAATAAAAGTGACAAATTGACAATATGCCATGAGGGGCATTTCTCCGAGACATGTAATCCTGCTGTTAAAATACCTTCATGCATCTTTAGACATCAGAAGCAACCTGACCAATATTTGCAGAGTATTACTTGTTATTCATAAGTCACTAACCTTTTGACTGTGTTTGCAGGAGCTTATTGAAATAACTCTCTGTCCAGTACTTGCATCCCAGACTCAAAACCACATGAGAAGCAACTGTCTTCTCATGTTAAGTTTAATAATGTCTTCTGGAACACTGGTACACTTCTGCTTTTGAAAAAGACATTGAAACACTGTAAATCCACCTAATATCAGTTTGACCCGTGGCATATGCACTGCTGAGACATCAAGGTTTGTTAGTGGTGCGAATTAAGAGTGTATCAAGCTTTATTTGCAGAATAGGAAGGTTATCTATGACTGGTTGATATTAGACAGAGGTTCTTTTGGCTTTAGGATAGTTTGCCAAGGGAGGATCGCCTAAAGCGCCACTACCTAACTTAGGGGAGACTTTTTGGACAGATTAGGAGTATTCTCTTTGGAGCTGACGGACAAGTTTGTATGACTGAGACTAGATAGGGCTTGACAATTATGCTTTATCTCATCATGGGTTGATTTTAAAAGGTAGGAGGGAAAAAATGTTTATGGGTGTTTTCTAGCTGGAAAATTTGACAAATTGGAGATCAACTGCTAGAAAACTTGGCTTTAAAAAATAGTCATCATCAACAGGTGAAAAATACTGATGACTAACACTAGGCACCTAATCTGAAAATCTAATCTGCTGAAAATGAAGAGTAAGGTTAGGCCACCTACCTACAATTGACGGATCTCAATTCCAATGGTCGATTTTTCAGCTACAAAAGCCGCAATATTTAGGGCCTTCTCCTCCTCCCCAAATTCACCACAGCTCCAATAGAAAATGAATCAAATTGGAGGGAAATCACCTTATTAATAAAAAATCCTAATTTTTCTTTCACCAATTGCAACCAAATCGTAGCTCGGTTTGATGAACCGTCAACACTGTTGGAAATCTCTCACCAAGCTCTCAAATGGGTATCCTTTGGTTTTTGGTGATTTGATACTTCATCGAGAAGCCATTTTTCCAAGAAGGGTTACTTCGTCGCCTCTCAAAATCAGATTTCTTCACTTGCGCTACTTGTACTTAGGGAACCACTTTTCCTTCATACTTGTCAACACGTGTGTTGATTTTCGTCATGAGTAACCATCTTTTTCTCATGTTTTTATGGTCCCCACCGCGCCTATTTTGTGTGGCAGCATCATTGCGTCGCCCTTGATCAGAGCATCCGAGTTGAGTCACCATCACATTCATGGAGTCTGTCTCGAGTCCCTTTGCCTCCTGTTAAAGTATTCCATCCATTTATGCCTTGTCCCTCTATCTTGTAGCCCATTTTTTCCTCCAGTCATACTGTCCCCCATCCCCTCTGGAGTCGAGTTAGTTGCTGCTAGGTCATCCATGCTTTTTATGCTCTGACAAGGGAAGTCGTCTGTTTTCTACTCAGTATCCCCTCTTCCATCATCATCCCTGGTGTCAGTCCATCAGTCAATTTTACTATGATCCCTCGTGCCTTAGTTGAGGATCCTAATTGCCACACCTATGGCAGACCTCCTTCTATCAACATCAACACATTAATTCCAGAAGATCAGTCTAGAGGGCGGTGTACCTTGGTTCCAACTTCCATTCTTGTTTGGTGCCTCAGATCAGGCAAAGGGACAACTCATTTCCCTTTGACTTGATTGTTTCTCATCCGCTCCACTTCAACATGATTGAGATTTGTATACTTGATGGTTAGGCAATCCAACAGATTATCCCAGTGATTCCTGGGTGTGTGTGAGATGTTAGAGAACCTCATGAGAGGGTGGTCCTTCAAGTAGCCCCCCACATGCCTGGATGACCTCATTTTATGCTACAACCTCAGATGCAGGTCCACAGATTTGATGGGTTCGGTTCCAGCCACTTGCAGCGCCTATAGCATGCATGTATCACTCAGATGATCCATTCATATTTTCAGATCCCTTTCTTGTTTCATTAGGGAATTTTGAGGTCTAAAATGGACATCCAAAGGAAATTATAAAACAATAGTGGAAATAATAAAATAAGATTAGATTACATCATCAAATTTTAGAGGAAAAAAATAAAAAACTACTTTTTTCAACTCATATTTTCGACTTATCTCCAAATGGGTTTACTCAAATTTTCAGCAGGAACACTCGTTGGATGCAAAATTTGATTCCTCATCCAAGGAGTACCCATGTTGCATACTTTCGATGGACCTTGCTACATGAAAAATGAGAAATACATGAAAAACGTGATTGCAAACATGTTTTTCATGTATTTCTCATTTTTCGTGTAGTAGGGTCCATCGAAAGTATGCAACTTGGGTACTCCTTGGATGAGGAATTAAATTTTGAATCCAATGAGTACTCCTACTCGAAATTTGAGTAAAATCTTAGGGAGATAAGTTGAAAAAGTAGTTTTATTATTTTATTATTTTTTAATCTTTTTACTTTTTTACCCCAAAAATGGTTAATCATCCCCCATGGTTGACATCATCATCTTGAATCCTATTGGTTCTTATAAAGTTTATTTTGGTTGTACATTTTTTTTAGGAGGCCCATTTTAGACCTCAAAAGTTCTCTAATGACCAGGGCTTCTTTGGTTGTTATTACGTCTCATGTACTAAGATATTATTGTATTAAGTCCTGACTATTGTCCTAGACACATTATGTATGTTTGATCCATTATATTTTTCTTTGGCCCATTTTTTACCAGCATATCATGTACTTTATAGCTCAGTCTCATTGTACTGGGCATACTGGGCACGCCATTATTCTTTATACTTTTTCATCTCGACAAGCATAGGTATGCATCCCCCGCTTCATAGAGAACAGTTACCCAAACATTAAAGGAGACTTATATCATTTGTAGGTCTTGCCCCCTCAGGTTATTGTCCTCTCTCGCTTCACTCCATCTATGCACATCTCTCTCTCTAAATCCCCTTCGGTGTCTAGTGACTATGTTCTTACAACGTACTTCGGTCATACGATTAGCTCCTAACGCTCACACGTTGGGGGAAAATCTGTTACACCAATTTTTGGTCATCTAACCGTTTACAATTAGATGAATTGAAGTACACCATGTAAGACCAATTTTACCATAGTAAAATTGCTTTCACTATAAGAAATAATTTAATAAACCATATTTTATTAAGTTATTTCTAGTTCAAACAAGAAACCCCATGAGGAATAATTAAATAAATAATTATTTATTTGATGTTCCTCTAGGAATAATTAATTAAACCACTGTTTAAATAATATTCCTGGTCATATCTAACCCAATTATGAGAAATAATTAGATAAATCATTATTTATCTTATTTTTCTCTAGGAATAATTAATTAAATCATTATTTAGTTATTATTCCTTGTTAAATCTAACTAAATCACCTAGAAATAATAAAACAAATCATCATTTGTTAAATTATTCCTTAACCCCATTCTTGAAATGATAAATAAATTATTTATTTGCTTATTATTTCTAAATAAAGGGATTTAACCAATTTAAATTCCTTTTCGCTCCAATAAAATATAATAAAATATTCCAAGCAGTTAGATCTAGATCTTGGTTAATAATATTTTATTATTCACCATTATCGAGGATAACTCAATAATTTGTTATAAGTAGGAGGGTTTTCCATTCATTATTGGCTTTGATCATTTTTATTGTCACACTTTGATCATTCTCATTGCTGCTACTATTTTCTAGCTTCTTGAGCTCCCATAGAGTTCAACACGTCTTGGGTTTTCTACACCATTGTGAGAGAAAAACTTCTGGATCTGAAGCGTTGAGGACAACCAAGAACCCATCCCATTGAGGGGGACTGGTAACATCATTCTTTTCTCCCTTCCTAGGTGTTAATACATATAAAATTCTTTATATAAATTTTCTTTTCCATTGGATATCTGGAACGTATTCTTATTTCTTTTTATTGTTTAACTGCTTTTACTGCATAGATATGGGTTTTTGCTGCATTTGTTTCAACCATCTATTGCAGATCTAAGGAAGTTAAGCAACCATATTTGTTGTTAGGTATCTTTTTCACACATAGCTAAAGTGATCTCTTTTCGTACACTTGCGTTAATAATTTACGCTAACATATATATGGGTATTGTCTCAGAGTTGCAAAATATCAAAATACATCAACCAAATAACCATAGTTTAAACAAAGTTTACGAAAGGCGATTTCAATCTACCACAAGGGAAACCAAATATTTTAACTGCCTACAAAGGAATTGGATCGTCCAAAATAAGACTAATTGTTGCAAAATAGACCTATCTACTACTAAATTGTAAAAAATTGAGCTACTATCATTCATAACAAAAAAATAGAATATGAAGAAGTCACCAGAGTAGGGTCTTTGGTGTTGGACTGTAGAGGATCTGGAGTATCTGCATCACACTCTAGATGGCTCTCTAACTAGGATAGCCTGACATCTATTCTTTCTAGGAAATCATGTTGATGACGTTGGGCATGATTAATATCATTCAAGGCAGAGAAGATGTTGTACCACTCTTCTTATTTATCTTTTAGGGCCTTTCCAAAGAGGGTCTTCATTTTCTAATATAGGGAAATGGAGTTAAGGTATTGTTTTCATCTTCCCTTGGTGTGGCCAGGTTCAGGAACCCAGTGAGCTACCTCAAGAATCCAAGTTAGAAAAATCTTGATGACCACAACAACAAGGGACACAAGGTGACAGATTTCATTGTGGATTTCAGGAGGGACGGCAGAGTAGAATGTCTCCGTAACCTCATGTGCCTGTTTTTGGGCGTGATTTTGACCATGGGGACCTCAACCACTGCCACCACAATGACTATGCATGTGCCATTGAGGCATGTTGCATAGGGGATGGAAAAACTAGGGTTATAGACACAACGCGTTAGAGGTAGAGGGACATAGACACGAGAGGACCAAAAAAATACCAACATAGAGCGAGGGTATCGAGAAACAAAAGGGAAAAAGGGATGCCTTAGATGGTAATACTTATAGCTGCTGACAATACCTCGCTAACCATGCAACCAAAATGCAACAAATATAAGGCACCCAAATAAACAAAAGCCAACGAACTCACAAGATAAGGAGATAACATCAAAGGAAATAGACTCAGGAAATACCCTTTGTATGGACGCTCATCTTCGTTCCAAATTTTAACTGCATCAAGGCTGGAGATGATGAGGTGACCACTAATGCAGACGACTCCAATTGAGAAAACCATCCTTATCATTTATTCCTCCTCCCCAATCATGCTGCATGTTCCAAGCCTTCCAAATACTAGAGACCAAACTGTCTCCCAAATAGAAAGAAACCACCACAAGGCTAGTAATAGTCATAATCAGATTCGTTATAGAGAAAAACATGAAGGAATTCCCTATGAGAATCAAGTCATCATGGATTGGCCCCTCGTCGCCAATGGCATCAACAAGAAATCCCACCTGGGGCAGGGGCACGAGCGTATTCCACCACAAACGTTGCAAAAGAATAGTATTGCAAATAGAGCAAAGACCCAAATATACACTTGCAATGTCAATAAAGCAATAAATGCTTGCATGCTTGTGCATAAAGTGAGTTGGCCACACCACCCCCTAAATGTTTTACTCATCAGTGAGATGACAGACTTAATATTTTTCTTTCAATCTTCTACACTCTTATATCCACCCCAATCAAAAAGCATTGAATAAGTTATTCATTCATATATTTAAACTTAAAGTAATATTTGTTTTCTTGAACTCAATTTAAACATCTAATTAGATTTATTAAAACAAATATAAAACTGTATTGAAGCGTGTAAAGACCAATACACATAAAAATATATATTTGTATCTACATAAACATTATATTACACGCATATTATATTATTAATTAGGATTTGCATTATTGTAACATTATAATAATTTTTTTGATATTGTCAATGAAGTAACATAAACATTGAATTGGAATTGTTGGTGAATGTGAATTTGTAATCACCATACTCGCTTATTGTACCTGCCGCTGGCAGGATACTACGCATCAGGTTTTTCCTGATTGTGACATTAATTTACCTTGATTAGACATATGTTTTCAAATTTTTTTTTAAAATTTTTGCCATGGTTCACTATAAGATTTATTATTGTTCATTTATTTTAATTATTTTAATTTGAATTATCTGTTATCTAATTGGCCAAAAAATTTCACTTGTTATTGCAAAATGCCTAGATTTTATCACCATTATTTGTACTGCCATTACAAAAACATTTATATCTATCTTGCAGGTCTTGTACTTTATCTGGAGTCGCATTAAGAAAAATAATGAGACAGTGTTGAATGCATTTTCCCCGTACGAGCCGCCCATTGTGGTCTGTCAGATAGCACGCATATCCGTGCGTATGCTCATATATCATAGTTGGTGCACGATATATAAAGGTAGGGTATAATGCATCGTGGGCCCGACGAGTGGTGTTGGTTTTTAAACCATAGGAAAATGCATAGATTATAAGAAATCGAATGGACAGAAGAATTTATTAACCTTGTGGGACCCTCACGAATCGCATCAGAGAAAATCATAACAGCGGAACATGTTAATAGAAGTCCCGATGGTGATTGCGGAGCCGATGTGTTTATGGACTGTGATTTATATGTGTTTGAAGTTCGGGCTTAAAAGGCATTAATCGCATCGGAACGTTTGCAAATGCATCAATCGCATCGGAGGAAGGGCATGGCATCGGAACATTGGCAAATGCATTAATCTCAATCAGAAGAATTGAGTTGCAATTAATCGCATCGGCAAATAGAAAAGAAAGGTTTATAAAGCTGTGGCGCCCGAAATTTTCAAAGGTTAGCGTTGGGGTTAGAATATGAGAGCATATTATATGCGTAGTCTGCATTGTTTTAAAGCGGATATTAAAGTTATATTTTTTTAAATTAATATAGTAAAGAATAAAATAATAAATCTATATCAAATGAACCTTTTGCAATTGTGGACCCCGCTGAACGTGAAAGAACTTAAACCAAATATGGAAAATAAATTTGCGTTATAAAAATTATCGAGTCCGAGACTTGCCATTGCAATCGGCTGAAGACATAAGAACTTGCGATTTGCGATTGCGATTGGGAAAATTGCATTGCATCATTCAACAATAGCAAAAAAAAACATATTAAGTTTTAGAAACTTTCCGATCCGATGAGTTAAAAGACCTTTTAACATATTTTGAACATATTAGAAAAATTTTATACTTAGAAATATGTTAAAATGAATAGTAAATCACAATTGGAAATTCGGAAAAGTTTTTTTAAAGAGTTCTTATTGCTTTGAGAAGTTCCGATGCGATCGCTCTCATTGGCAATCGCATTTTAGAATAATATTAAGTATTGCACTTTTTCTATTTATAACAATGCAATGCCATTTATCGCAATCACGTCTTGGGAAAAAGATTAAAAATTGCATTCCTCTCATTGCAAAATTCTGATGCAATTGCATTCAATCGCAATCGTATTTTCGGAGATAGAATATAACAGTGCACTTCATTTTAAATGTCCGGTGAGATCAGGATTTGGTAAAAACGTTTTCACTGAAACAAATTGCGATGCGATCATCACAATCAGAAAGTCGGCATGAATCATATTCTATTTATTCATCGCATCGCAAAAGATCAAAAGTGAATTTTATCATTTATTACAAGGATTCGCCGATCTCCGATAGTACGACAAATGTTGAAAATACCAGGAGATTAAATGGTAATTAAAATTTTTGTAGCTGTTCTCATTATTGTGTTTTATTTCGGCTGAAAGCATTCATTTGAATTGCAGAACAAAAGTTCGAATCCTTTCATTCGCAGAACCAGAGAGAGTTTACCCGACTCTAGAATGTCAAAGAGAAGTAGAAAGTCTAAAGCTACTTTTGTTGCAAATGCTCCTGTGCTAAACATGCCGCCCAAAGAAAAACCGGCAAAGCTCAAGCTAGTCACAAACACCTCCTGTCAAGGACTGGGGAAGATGACATGGGAGAATGTATACAATTTTCTTGAAAAAGAGAAACCTAGGGTTGTTGTGCCCAAAGCAATTGTTTTTGATGAAGAAGATTCAGACTCAGACTCTGAATCTCAACTTAGCGCATTGGAAAATTCATTTTTACACCGAGTTGCTGCCTGAGCGAATACTTTTCCCTACTATGATGCTATCAAATGGGTCATTGACAATGAGACCATGAAAAACATGAATTTTGTTTCTTCTTCTGGATCAGTGTTCGGGTCATTCAGGGCAGAAGATATTAAAGCAATGTACCATGTTCCCAATCCACAAAATATTTACAACAAAGAATTCCTTAAGGAATATGCTGAAGAACATCGAAACCAGGTAGAGCCAACCAAAGAATGGAGGAATAACCCTGAGAAACATAAGCAAGAGGCACCAGGTATGTACTCTGTGGAGTCTTTTGCACCTCCATATTGTTATGTCGCAACAATGATGTGTAGGTTGTTCGGAAACGACAACTCTGCTAGATTTTCTATTCAAATGGTCCCGTTAATTCATTCTGCTATTAATTCTGAAATTATGGATTGGGCTGTCATTTTGTCGGATAAGATAGCTAATCGAATTCTAGAGTATAGAAAAGATAAGAATTCAGGGAATTCTTCCCCTTTCCATTTTTATGGTTATATTTTGGACACCCTCTGTTTCAATTCTGAGTTTCCCATGCTAGGTTGGAAATGGACTCCAAAAGAACCTATTCCTATTCATGTGTATCATAATTTCTTATGGAAAGAACATTTCAAACTTCATGTTTACAGAGTCTGCCTTGGTTTTCTAATACCAATCTACCAAACCATTTTTGGTCATTTCCCTCCTAGACTGTCCAATAAATCCAAGACTGATTTGTCTTCTGTCGGAGATTGGTTCGGAGAAGAAAAACTCACTTATATCAAAATTTTTGGGAGTATTTTTCAGCCACATATCCTTCCCCTATATGTTCCAGATAAGATGTTAGCTCATGAAATTTCCAATTAACTGACAGTTGAAGGAATGTCTAGAATTTTGAAAAGCAATAAAAAGCTTATGTGGCCTACCTTCCCTTTTAAGTGTGGTGACTATACTCTTAATAGTTTTTCTCATGCCGAGAAAGAAGTTGGTAAGATTTCTAATCTTAAGTTTTCAACAATTCTTGGAAGACAATACGACCCAAGGAAAGTGGCGCATGATTTTACTACCTCTGTTTCGATTGCCTGATTCGAGCATGAACCAGACATTTTTGATGATTTATTTGTTTCCATGGATGATATATCCCAAGTCTTTGATTCAGCCAAGTCCAAGTTACACGCCAAGGACTTGAAAAAGTTTTTGTTGTATAGAAGCCAAAGGTTACTTAATTTTCCTCTTGATCAGTTGAGAGGTCCCATATAGGAGAAAGCATCACAACAAGCAGGAAGTAGTTCTGGTAAAGAAGTAGAAGGAGCTGATCCTATTTTAGGGAAAAAGGATGACAGTAGTAAAGCCAACAGTGCCAAAACAGAAACAACTTCTCAAAAAGATACACAGAAGCCTTTAGTGCAAATAGAAAAAGGGAACGCTAGCACTGATGCCCAGGTACATATTGAAAAGGGAAATACAGAAAGTAAAAACACTGAACAGGCATCCAAGAATGATGCAGGTTCTCAATTGGGAGGACAAGTAGGTACTGAATTGGTTGTTTCTTCTCATTTGCTAAATCAATATCAACAATTTGCACAACAGATAGGATTGAAAAACAATCCTGAAGTTGATGATCCAAAAGATCAGGATGTGGAAATCATTATGGAGAAATTATGCTAAATATAGAAGAAATCCCTCTAGATATATTCTACAGTTCCAAACATAGGGTTGTGGTAAGAAAAAAAAGGAAAAGGAGGAGAACATATCAAGATGCTCTTTTGGCATCACAGGGGGAATTCCTAAATGTTGTTTATAAAAATGCTGAGGTGGATCCATCTGAGGATCTCACCAAATTGTCTCAGTATGCTGGTGCCTATAGTGCTGCCACTATAGATAAAGCTTCCGAAGTTTCACAGCTAGTAAAACAAAAGGATATGCAAATTGCTATCTTTGAAGAACAGGTTGCAGGTGATCAACAAAAGATAATTCAGTTGGAACAGCGGGTACAGGATGCAGAACTCAGAGCTAAACAAATAGAAGAGCAACTCAACCTTGAAAAGAAAAAGATTGATGAACAAGCCTTGAGCAAACAACAGCAGTTGACTCAAGAAGTAGAAAAGCTACAAAATATTTTACAAAATGAGAGAAATTTAAAGGTTGAACAGGAAAAAATGTTCCAATCAGAAATGGACAAGTTCAAGGAGTATCCCAAGCTGGATCAATTCATTACTGAAGCTCTTGAAATGAAAAAACTGCTATCTCAACAGTTAAATGAATTTTTCTTAAAGTTGACACAAATTGAGCCTTTGTATGAAATTACATCGTCTTTAATAGATAAATCAGTCACTCTTAGGCAAGAAATTGAAGATGTTGATGATAAAATTTCCGAGTTTCTTTCATGGCAGGATACAGAGTAAGGAAAAAAAGCTAACCTTCCTAGAATTGAAGAGAGACACAAGGAAATTCTATTTATGGAATGGGAACAACAATTAATGAAATTAGAAAGAGCCACATCAAGGGCTAAAATTTCAATGAATAATACAACACAATTGATTAATGACAGCCTGTACGCTACGAATTTGATCTCAGATTGTATTCCAGGTGAGTTACCTAAAGTAAAAGACGCTGATTCTAGGTGGAAGCAAGAGATAATCGATAAAAATAAAAGAATTAGCAAACTTCAAGGAATTTCATGGGATAATATGTGGTCTTATCTGATCAAGCCACACAATGAATAGATGGCTATCAAATTCCTTTCGAATGCTATTCAATGTATCATTCCTGAATTATTTGATGCTACATACGCTGGATAGTTACATTCAAAAATGACTTGGTCAACAGAAGTCCAAGATATGCTCAATGTCTGCCACCTTCGTTCATCCACCTCAATCGATGATTAATGAGCTAGTCTACTACAAGTTCGCATTTTATTTTAAGATATTTTATTTTAGATAAATTGTAGGAATAGTTTTAGTTATTTTGTTTTATTGAGTACCTATTTAAACCCCTTTCATGCATTTAGAAAGGGGTCCTTAATTTGTAATATTTTTTGACTTGGAGATTACATTTTTGTACTAGATTTACTTCTATATTCTTTTATAAAGGGTCACATCTGGTGATTCTGTGCGGAATTATTTTTTAAGAGTTGCATTTCTGTAGCTCGGAGTTGATTTTGCGTTGTAATTGCTGGATTCTATCTATTCACTGTTAATTTCTTTTGTCATATGATATTCTCTTTTAAATTTGCTAATTTTCGAGGCTTCAACATTTTTGGGACTAGAAGGAGGGCCAAAGCTATGAATGGCAGATAAATCTAAATCTGAAAGCCATTCTAAGAGCACATCAATTATAGAACTGCACATAACATCTTCAGAGTTGTCAGGAACTTGTTTTAGAAGAGTGGTTGGTTTAAGTATAAATGTGCGTTTGTCTATTGGTGCTATGTTTATAAAGTTGCACTCTCTTGAACTATGATTCAATGGTAGTGATACAACTATGTGGACTGCTTGTTGAGTTGAAATTTGTTGAAGGTTAAGAAAATCATTGCCTAGAGACCGTATCATTTGAATAGCATCAATTTTTCTCTTTTCATGTTGTTTCGTATCCTTTTGAATGCATTTGTCATAGATCTTTCAACTTTGGTCATATATGAAGTGCAATATGAAACTGCAACATATGCACTTAGAACATATTGAGCATCTGTATTTGCATTCCATAGGTGTGGCATATTGTATGCAAAGCTATTATTCCATATTTCTGATGGTTTTCGTTGCAAGAATACCATTGGTTGTGTTAATGTACTTTGTATTAATTCGATGTAAGCAGTTTCTGCTAACTGGAATTCATCTAATAAATCTTCATGGCTAGTTAATTTGTCATAGTGTTTTTTCTCTAAGGTACTTTGCAAGGACAAAAATTTTTCATTTATTGAACCATGTACCGAAGTAATTGGTTCAAGAATCCTTGTTCTTTTCATTGGTAGCATTGGAAATTTGTATCTACACTGTGATGCTTTTCTTTTTTTATAGCTTTTGGTATGATGATGTTCATGTATCTTTGCGAGTTCTGGATCAAGGTGATTTGTGCTACAAGTTATATAGTTATCCAAGAAGTTTTCAATTTCTAAGTTAGTATTAATTCCATATACTAGAGCATTTTCTATCCATATAGGAGCATGTTCATGTGCACTATCTCTATTTTGGAACTCAGTTACAAAGTAATAATCTAATATTTTTCCAAAAAATGTGCTATGTTGACAGATCAATTGCTTGAATGCATTTGTCTTATGTCTATGGTACTGTGTACATGTTACTGGGTCCTTTATGACAAGATAATCAATGTTGCATTCCTCAATTGTTTCAATGTGTTTCTCTTTATTTCTATTGCTATGTAATTTAATAAGAATTTGTACTAGTGGTGTCCAAAGATGCTTTGCACTTGTAAATGTAAGAAAGAAAGTTGAAGGACCTAATTGTCGTATCATTGCAAATATATGTTTCTGCATTTGTTGATGGTAAGCAGGAGAAATTCTTATGTGTTTGAAATCTATGTATCCAATGTGACTTTTTAGTAACTTTTCTAAGTTGGGCTTGTACTTAACATCTTTTGCCAACAACTTTCTTCCTTGTAATTTTCCTTTTCTTATTTGTACTGAGATGCATGACATGACCTTTTCAATGAGTATTTGCATTGTCTTGAAGAACAAATTTGTGATGTGATAGGAAAAGTGACCACTGCAATGCATTAGTTATCACTTTACTATTTCTTGATAACGAAATATTTGTAGTATATCATCGTCACATGGATCTCCAAAGAATAGTGATATCACTATTAGTATCTATGCGATGTTTTCTTGCTGGATGGTAGTTTTCAATGTCTATGATTTCAACCATTTTTTTCCATGTATTTGTTCTTCAGATTCATATGGTGATTTGTTTACTAAGTACTATGTATCTTACATTTTTTTTCCTCAAAGATGAGAAGAGCTTCTATAATATTTTTTGGTTTATTGAACATATCTCTATGACAATGTTTACTAGCACAAAATACTAATTTTACTATTATATTGTATCTTTGATTTCAAAACAGTAAAATAAGAGAAGCAAAGTTGCAAGTAACTAGTTCCTATTTTGCATCTCTCTGTATTTCAAAAGTATCACTGCAAAACAAAGAAGATGCAACGTTTATTATTGTCTCTGAAAACATGAATCTCACATACAAGCTATGTATTCTAGAAATAATTCACTTTTGTATACAATAGAAAGCATGAAATACAGGTTGTATGTGTCTTGATTGGTAAAGCTAATCTTGCTAGTTGTAAGTAACATAGTTATAATTACGAATATGTATGTACAGTTAGATATGCACTATAGCATAATAACATCTTCAAGGCAACAATATGCTTCATACAAAGACAATTACTGATTCAAATAAAATTAGGAGAAAAAAAGGCTAATTGGGTGACAGCCTTGCAAGGATATGGTATTGACATTAAACCAGCAAAGATTGTTAGAGGACAAGGTTTTTGCAGATTATTAGCAGGAGCTCATAATATATCATAAAATCAAGATCTAATGAATGCCATTTCAGTGAGTCAGATAAGTGTTACAGATTCTGAATCTCAGTACGCTGATATGATATTTTACTTGAAAAATGGGTATGGTCCTTCTAATGTCAGCTATAAGAATAAACGTGCTTTAAGATTAAAAGCTACTAAATATGAAATCATTGATAATGTGTTATTCAGAAAAAATTATGATCCAATTTTACTAAGATGTCTTGAAAAGACCGAGGCAAAGAAGGTTTTGCAGGAACTACACGATGGACCAGCAGGAGGTCATTTTGGAGGCAATACCACAACCCACAAAATCATCCATGCTAGATATTATTGGCCTAGCTTTTTTAAAGATTCTTATGATTATGTGAGAAAGTGCAAGATTTGCCAAACTGCTAGTGGAAGGCAAAGGAAGCCAGCTTTTCCTCTACAACCAGTAAAAATTGAAGAACCATTTGAGCAATGAGGGCTTTAAATTATTGGTGAGATAACTCCTCATTCTTCCAAGTAGCATAAGTACATTCTCAAAACAACAGATTACTTCACAAAATGGGTAGAAGCAATTCCTCTAAAGGTATCCAACTCTAACGTAATTATTGATTTCATCGATCAATTCATCATTACCACGTTTGGTGTATGAATAGTTAATGGTTAAAAGGTAACGCTGTTGGGACTATGAACGTTTGCTTGTAGCAAAAGCAATAGCTGCGACAATAGGATATATTCCATAAGCTAAACTTGAGAAAATCCGCTTACTTTATTATTATCAACTAATCAAAGCTTGAGATAACACAAAAAAATGTTTTAGTCCTTGACGAATTAGAAAGAAACTGTAAGTGATTTTTATTCTTTTACATAGTTAGATTTTATTTGAATTATCTTAAAAAAAGTTTTCATTATCTTTAGAAATTTTTACTTACTTGAAATATAGTATTCATTTAATTTTTTCAGAGATATCTGTTTCTTCCCCAATTGTTGTACTGTACAACAACCCTCCCCATTTTCAAATTTTTAGAATAAATCCCATTTAAAAATAAGTCCCCTTTTTATATCTTTTCCATAAATAAAAAGATGCATATCACATTTTATTCACAAAGTTTACAAGTTTTAAAAACTTACCCATCTGATGGGTCAAAAGACCTTTTAACATATTTCGAACATATTAGAAAATTTTTATACTTAGAAATATGTTAAAATGAATAGTAAATCACAATCGGAAATTTGGAAAAGTTCTTTTAAAGAGTTGTTATTGCTTTGATAAGTTCCGATGCGATTGCGCTCAATCGCAATCGCACTTTGGAATAATATTAAGTATTGCACTTTTTCTATTTATAACAATGCGATGCGATTTATTGCAATCACGTCTTGGGAAAAAGATTAAACATTGCATTCATCTCATTGCAAAATTCCGATGTGATTGCGCTCAATCGCAATTGCTTTTTTTGTATTAATTTGATGTATGCAGTTTATACTTAGAAATATGTTAAAATGAATAGTAAATTGCAATCGGAAATTCAGAAAAGTTCTTTTAAAGAGTTGTTATTGCTTTGAGAAGTTCCGATGCGATCACGCTTAATTGCAATCGCATTTTGGAATAATATTAAGTATTGCACTTTTTCTATTTATAACAATGCGATGCAATTTATCGCAATCACGTCTCGGGAAAAAGATTAAACATTGCATTCCTCTCATTGCAAAATTCCGATGCGATTATGCATAATCACAATCACATTTTCGGAGATAGATTGTAACAATCCACTTCATTTTAAATCTCTGATGCGATCGGAATTTGGAAAAAACGTTTTCATTGAAACAAATTGTGATGCGATCATTGCAATCAGAAAATCGGCATGAATCATATTCTATTTATCTTGCGCACCATTGAAAACTTGCGATGCGATTTTTATTTTGCCTTTATATTTATTCATCGCATCGCAAAAGATCAAAAGTGAATTTTAACATTTATTACAAGGATTCGCCGATCTCCGATTGCTACGTGGCTTCTCCAGAGGTTTATCACACACATTATAAAAATACCATTTACTACCTTGTGAACATGCGATATACCACTACGCTTTTGTAAGATCATCATTTTGCTATAAATATTTGAAATTATATGATATAATATTACACAACAACAATGTATACAAGCAATAACAGAGAATGCAATTATAGAAATTTAAAATTTAAATTAAGTTATGTTCTAAATAAACTTTATCATTTTTGTATTATTATTTATTTTAATTATAAGAACTTTAAAAAATTATTTAAAAAAAATTAATTGTAAAAAATTATTAGGATTGAAATTTGTTGAAATGTTAAATAAATCTAATACAAATAATAATACTTAAAATTGTGATTTTTTAAAAATAATTTTAGTAATTGGGATTATGTTAAATAGTTATAGTGAATAATTCTTATTTTTCTAATTCAGATTCAAATTTTGACCAATTACATGATAAACATTAATGTGTTGATGATTATTACTTAAATTAGTTATATTTGAACTAACCTATACCATTTTCGTATATATGTAGATTAACTTCGCAGCTTGACAGTTTTCGAACTCCACACCTTTGAGATATTTCAGCCATGAGTATTAATTGTACTGTGGCTAATTATATCAATTTAATGGTTTTGATATTTCTCGGGATCTTATCTCATTAAGTGTTTCGTGCCAATTTTTATGGCCCTATTAATTCTATTCAACTTGCTATTTTAACTAATTCGCTTTTTGTTTCCTGTGCATAGAAATGCATCTGAGTTTGGGCAGTTCACTCTATTAGTGTTTTACGGAAGCTTGTCCATTGAAGGTTATAAACCTTTCCAATTAATATGACATTAACAACGTTCAAGTCTTGCCACATTAACTTTATTTTTCAAATATGCTTTATTCTGAATGTAGTATAGTTGAAACCATAGGTAATAAAGATAAGGTTATAAGCCCATGGGTAATTATATAGAGACTTTTATCGTAAGTTGAGACGAGTAAATTAAGTTATGTTTGTACTATATATTGTACACTGACGAAAGAAGCTGACCCCCGAGGTACTTGACATCAGTGCTGAACTTCTCTAGACTGACCCGCAGTCATATATAGCATTACTAAGTACACATCAACCACATGCTAATAAGAACATCATAAATAAAATTGTGATGCATGGAGCTTTTATTACTTGTATGATTAGAAGTTGCAAATAGAACATATGGATAACACTTTAAAATTGGAATCTATCACGTTTAAAATGCTCAACCATAGATTAACTAATTATAAGTATATTATAGTTAAAAAAATTAGTTTTTATTTACGTTAAGTATAATTTAATACTTAATATATATATATATATATATAGTAGATATTTATTTTGTTCAATTTGCCACTTCTCTTTAAATTATTTGTGCTAATAGTTTGTTTATTTATTATCTTATATTATTATGCTTATTTATTATTTTATACTATTAAATATTGAACTACAATTGAAAAATACTCTTAATTTATATAATTTTTATTAATGTAAATTTAGTGAATTATGATAAATAAATATAATAAATTATTTTTTAAAATAAGTTTCCACTTAAATTATTATTATCAATAATTTTTTGTATAATATTTAGATATGATGAAGTTCTTATAAATTTAATTTGCATAATATTTATACATCTTCTATACTATATATATATTTTTAAAAATAAATATTCAATTTTATTTTTAGTACTTGCTACTTAGTTTAATTTAATTACTAATTTATTTCGTATTGTTATTATGTAATTGGTATTGGTTAAATGTAATTAATATTTAACTTGTTTCACACCGTTGTTAAAACACAAATTAAGCTTAAAAAAGAAATTAGGCTGGGGATGTTGTTTAGCCTTCATTAAATTATAAATAGTGATTAATATATTTTTTCCTTTCCTATGAAATTTGATTAAAAACGCTTTTAAGAACCACTGGATCCAGGTCATTAAATAATTTATTAAAAAACATAAATTACAGATTTATCTTTGTCTGATTCGAGGATTACATTAAAGTAAATCCACATCAAACCTACATGCTCCTACATGAAAAGATTTGGTTGACTGATCCCATGCATGGCAATAAGCATCAGACCCCATACAACTTATTCATTAGCAATATATTCCTCCAGTTACGTTACTATGTAGGCATTGAATATTATTACAGAGAATTAAATGGGGTAGAATAAATATTTTAATTTGTAATATCATCCACATAGTTTTGACTTGCTGCTCCAAATTATTGAATTCTGGTATGTGGAGTTGTTTAGTTTTCATTAAATTATAAATTAGTTATTAATATATTTTCTACTGGGTTGAAAATACTTTTAAGAACCATTGTATCCACATCATTAAATAATTTATTAAAGAACACAAATTACAGATTTATCTCTTCTCGCTTCGAGGATTACATTAAAGTAAATCCATGTCGAATCTACATTTATCATCGGTCATTTCTTGATTGTACAAATGCTCACAAATGTCCACCTATATTGCTGCAAAAACCATCATGAAAAAATAAAACTCAAATTTCAATGTTATTAACTATACATAGAATCGTTATTAACAATAAGGTTTCCCGCATCGAATATGTAATTTATCATATCCATTATGCAAGTGCAGATCTGAGTTGGAGGATCTAGTCGATGTCACAAACATCCCATGTAGATCTCTTGATATCAACAACCATTAATTCAAAATTAAATAGCATAAAATTATGGCAGTTGTGCCAGTTTCTACTTTGCAGTTGTTACTTTGCTTGAAGCTTTGTAAATCTTATTTCCGCTCTTTAGATTTTCTGTTCTTGATCGTCGAAATATTTGTATTCTGCTCAACACATCTGCAACTAGATTTATCGTGTGACTCGACACTGTGCAAGCAAGATTTCATAAGTCAGGCTGGAACTGTGCGCCTCCAGTTGCAAAGTTTGCTAAGCATAATTTCTCTTACTCTTTCACGTAATTCCATATATTAAATTCGATTTCTTGCTTTGATTCTGAGTGCAAAGTGGATGATATTCTACCTTCAATTTACATATTATGCACTGTGTTTTTAAATGATAGCGGATGGAACATTGATAATTGCAATTCCATTCGAATTTGATAAAGTTGGTACGTCCTACAAATCTCGTTTCTTTTTAACAAATTTACAAAGTTCCTAAAAGTACTTCTCAAGATTATGTCATACAGAGAAAACATAGAAAACGGAATTTTGTTAGGTCTCTATCATAAGAATACCATTTGTATCAGCCTCGGAGGATTCAAAGTCATTTCCCTTGGAACGACTTTGTTTACTAAAGCCTTCGTTCATTAAAAAATGTAGATTATTATCATCATCATTTTCTGAATCAAATTCCACTTCATTTGTAACTTCGGTTCATGGAAAAGGATTTGATTTGAGATTATGCAACTTCGACATCTCATCATCTTCGATATTGGGGGAGTTCTCCTCCTTCGAAGAAGCTTATCCGTTTGCAATATTAACAACTTTGTTTACTAAAGCGTTTGTTGATTAAAAAATGTAGATTATTATCATCATCATTTTCTGAATCAAATTTCACTTCATTTGTAGCTTCGGTGTTAGCATCTCAAAAACTATGTTCTTGTTCATAGAACAACATATTAGCACGATTATTATCATTTCTATCTAGAAGCACTTCGACCTTGACTTTATGATGAAAAATTCGAAGGTCTCCAATACAGAGTTGCTAGACGTTAAATAACATCCAAAGGCGTGCAAAGTCGAAACAAATATTAAATGTGATGACAACAGGAGAGAGAAAAGAAATACTTCTATTCCTTAACAATAAAAATTGCTATTACAATGTCTTCCTCTCACAGAGGGTTTTACAAAATAGTGACTGCTGCAAGACACAGCTGATTGTTCACCATTTTAGAGAGCAATTGGAACACAAAAAACTGGAGATAAAAAATGGAACAGTGAAAACAAAAGTAGCTAATAGAACAGATGCAAAGCCAAGGGCAGTTAAGACAGTCCCAAAAACAAAACTCTATGAAATAAATTAAAGTTCAAGCTATTTTGTGGGTCCTCCAAAAAATTATTGCATGTTGTGCATATTATGGAGGCAAGAAAATACAAGCACCTCAGTTGAAAGTTAGTCAAAATTAATCTTTAAACAATTGTTTCCAGAATACAAGACACCTAACAAGATTCATTAGTTTAATTGATTGACTAAAAGCAATACTAGGAGCAGTCAAAACAGAAGTAGCAAATAGAACGGATGCAAAGGCAAGGGTAGTTTATAGGTTATGTAGTTATAGCTTAGTGAGAATAGTGCTTGTTACACTATAGTCTAGAGATTTATAGCAAATTAGAGTAGCTACCCAAATAGTCACATTAGTCTTATTGCTATGGACCTATGGTGGTGGTAGTGTTAGTCCCATGCCCTAACTTATTATTATAGGATCTTAGAGATTTCATATAGTATAAATCAAGATTGTTCTATGTCATCTATTATTCACATTATCCTGCCCAAGTTACTATGTCTCAACTTCTGGCATTGCTCTTATTCTTTAGTCAATTGATACCTTTGGATAGTTAATTTGTTGTTTTTTTCTTGATGTTTTAGCAAGTTAGGTGCCACTTGCTGCATTGAATGGACTATATGAATTTGGAACGATGGAATGTAGTGACATGCAACTTTCAAAGACGCTACAACAACTAATAGCAGAAGAAGACACTGCTAATATCAAAATAGACTGTAGAAACAAAGCAACGAAGAAAACAAGTGTTGGATACTTTGCATGTAGACCTTGTAAGAAGTGGTTTAGCTGTAGCTTCAAATGGTGCAAATGTTGTTTTTGTATGCAGTACATTTGTTAATATGCAAAAAAATAATAAGCAGTTGTCAAAGATCAACACGAAGGAAAGCTAAGAAAAAAACAAATAGTCAATACTTTAAATCTAGATGTCATACTAGGTCGTATAGATACGACTTCAGATGATCCAAATGTCGTTGTTGTATATACGATCATTGTTAATGTCCATAGAACAATGTTTGGTTGTTAGCAATCATCATAGAATACATTTATTCATCATTGAAATGAATATTTTGTCTTATCACAAAAAGTGGTGTAAGCACCAAATTTTCAAAATATAATGATAGAATTAGTCCATATTATGTTGACCTATCTTGTCCAATATTTGCTACATTGACTTGCAAGTACATGCTTTGGTGCGATAAAGTTGGGACTTGCATAAGGAATGAATGCTTTGTAATAACTAAGTTGATTCTCACGTTCGGCTATTTGTATGAAGCATATTGTTGCCTTCAAGTATCTAACTGTACATACATATTTGTAATTACAACTATGTTGCTTACAACTAGCAAGATTAGCTTTACTAGTCAAGACACATAGAATCTGTATTTCATGATTTTTATTGTGTAGAAAAGTCAATTTTTTCTAGAATACATAGGTTGTATGTGAAATTCATGTTTTCAGGGACAATAATCAACGTTGCATCTTCTTTGTTTTGCAATGATACTTTTGAAATATAGAGAGATGCAAAATAGGAACTAGTTACTTGCAACTTTGCTTCTCTTATTTTATTGTTTTGAGATCGAAGATACAATATAATAGTAAAATTAGTATTTTGTGCTAGTAAACATTATCATAGAGATATATTCAATAAAGCAAAAAATATTATAGAAGCTCTTCTGATATTTGAGGAAAAAAAATCTAAGATACATAGTACTTAGTAAACAAATCACCATACGAATTTGAAAAATAAATACATAGAAAAAAATGGTCAAAATAATAGACATTGAAAACTACCAACCAACAAAAAAACATCACATAGATACTAATATTGATATCGTTTTAATGAACCATAGTCTCTTTAGACTACAACAATTTGCATATACTCCTGGAGATTTTTTGTTCAATGCATTTGAAGTGCTTCTGCACTTTCGTTACTCATCTATTGAATTGCACAATGGAATAATAGACCATTTTCTCAATTGTCTACAGTGAAATGACACAGAGGCAAAAGAATCATACCAATATGAACTAGATCCTGTCATGTTATATCAACTTCATGGAATTCACGATGTTGACACATACCTTCGTAGAATGCGTTTTTCTGCATCTAATAGCAATTTCCAATCTGAAAGAGGCCTATGGCGAGACACATTTTTCATACGGTGGCTATCAAAGTGGTTGAACATACCAATTGGAGTCTGGTCGCTAACAATGAAAACAAGGTATTTGTTCTTCAACCACGATCTAGATACAATTCCACTAAACATTTTGTTTCATGATACAGATCCAATTAGTGGACATTTTGAACCCCTATTATACAAAATATTATGTAGATGTAACTTTGTACCAAATTATTCCTTGTCACCTCTTTGAAAATATCTTGAAAACCATTATGAATCTGTTGTTCATGAAATGCAAATTCATGGATTGCATATAGCAAAAAAAACTATGTCGAAATGTGCTAATATAATGTTTACTGCAATTTGTCATTTAATAGCACCTGAGTTTGATGAACAATCTCTCAGACTCTACATTGTCCAATCTTTTTGCAATTCACTAATGGCTAGGAGAAATGATGCATTGAATTGTATAGAAAAACACTTAACAAATGAAACTATACAAAGTCAAACAATGGTTGCAGGCTGGAAACAATACCTAATTAATATGGCAATGCCATCTGAAAAAGAAGGATTTGAGGGAACATCATTTTTCTTCCAATGGACATCGATCATATTTAATGTAAACATACAAATATGGTCATTTACCAGTAAAACCATTGTAAATTACTACCAATCAAAAACAAATTTCAACCAAACGTACAACATATTATCATTTGAAACAAGTACATCACACATTCATTATGAACCATTACTATCAAATCAAAATACAAATCGATGCAATTTGCAACATAGAATAGTACAAATGCACGAAAACACCAACAATAGAATAAAATTGCGCAAATTGAAACAAATGATATGTACAAATGACCCAAATAAAATTGGACAAAATAGAAATAAAATAGCAGATAAAAATTGCTCATCATGAAAAATTACTCCCATAGAAATTCACAAACGACAAATCGAAGACACACCAAAAACCAAATGTTCAATATGCAAGACATTGCAATTTCAAAAGGAAATCTCAAGCATTGGACTTGAATTAGAAAAAATGTACATAAACATATCTAGAAAACAGAAGACATTGCATTTAAATATCATTTGTGGATCTTGCAAAACAACACTTGCAAATGCAAAGTTGCCTCGCTTTGCAACACCTGAACAAATAAGACGTAACAAGCCATTGCAAACTGTAACGAGACTTTTAGAGCTTGAGGAAAGACTTGTTGCATTGAGAATTCCCTTTGCACAAATAAGACAATGTGGGAAGAAGCGATCACAAATGGGCTTAACTGGTTCAATAATCAATGTACCTGTCCAGATGGACATTGTCCAAAAAACATTTCCACAATCCATAAACAATACAATCACAATTGCTATTGCATTAAAACGACGACTAGAATACAAGAATGCATATCAAACAGGAAAAGTGCGTGTGCATAATGTCATGAGAGCACTTAAAGAACTATGTTCTCGAAATTTGTATAAAACTGAAAACATTTCCATTAATTGAAATTGGAATCATATACTTGAATTGGACAATAAAGGTAATAAATCCGATGATGACAACATTGATAGCAAAAGTGAAACTAATAGCATTTCAGAAAGTGAAAGGCCAACTGAAACCTTGGTACATGGATTCATAGCTTCACAACGAATTCATGATTTACAAGACAAGCTTATTGAAATAGCACCAGCTGAGGGACAATGACCACTTGGGATATTCAAAGACAAATATGCAGAAGAAATGAGTTTCCCAACACTATTATTTGGAAATCCACGTGACGATGATATACTACAAAGATTTCGTTACCAAGAAATAGTAAAATGGGAACTAATGCATTGCAGTGGTCGCTTTTCCTATCACATCAAAAATTTGTTCTTCAAGACAATGCGAATACTCATTGAAAAGGTCATGTCATGCATCTCAGTATGAATAAGAAAAGGAAAATTACAAGGAAGAAAGTTGTTAGCAAAAGATGTTAAGTACAAGCCCAACTTAGAAAAGTTACTAAAAAGTCATATTGGATACATAGATTTCAAACACATAAGAATTTCACCTGATTACCATCAACAAATGTAGAAACATATATTTGCAATGATACGACAATTAGGTCCTCGAACTTTCTTTGTTACATTTACAAGTGCAGAGCATCTTTGGACACCACTAGTACACACTCTTACTAAATTACATAGCAATAGAAATAAAGAGAAATACATTGAAACAATTGAGGAATGCAACATTGATTATCTTGTCAGGAAGGACCCAGTAATATGTACACGTTACTATAGAGATAAGGCAAATGCATTGAAGCAATTGATCTGTCAAGATAGAACATTCTTTGGCAAAATATTAGATTACTACTTTGTAACTGAGTTCCAAAATAGAGGTAGTGCACATGAACATGCTCTTATATGGATAGAAAATGCTCTAGTATATGGAATTAATACTAACTTAGAAATTGAAAACTTCTTGGATAACTATATAAATTGTAGCACAAATCACCTTGATCCAGAACTCGCAAAGTTACATGAACATCATCATACCAAAAGCTGTAAAAAATGAAAAGCATCCCAGTGTAGATACAAATTTCCAATGCTACCAATTAAAAGAACAAGGATTCTTGAACCAATTACTTCGGTACATGGCTCAATAAATGAAAAAGTTTTGTCCTTGCAAAGCAGCTTAGAGCAAAAACACTATGACAAATCAACTAGTCATGAAGATTTCTTAGATGAATTCCAGTTAACAGAAACTGATTACATCGAATTAATACAAAGTACATTAACACAACCAATGGTATTCTTGCAACGAAAACCATAAGAAATATGGAATAATAGCTTTGCATACAATATGCCACACCTATGGAATGCAAAAATAGATGCCCAATATGTTCTAAATGCATATGCTGCAGCTTCATATTGCACTTCATATATGACCAAAAATGACAGATCTATGACACATGCATTCAAAAGGATACGAAAAGAACATGAAAAGAGAAAAATTGATGCTATTCAAATGATACGGTCTCTAGGCAATGCTTTGCTTAACCTTCAAAAAATTTCAGCTCAACAAGCAGTCTACATAGCTCTATCACTACCATTGAATCATAGTTCAAGAGAATGCAACTTTATAAACACAACACCAATAGACGAACGCACATTTATACTTAAACCAACTACTCTTCTAAAACAAATTCCTGACAACTCTGAAGATGTTATGTGCAGTTCTATAATTGATTACTATATCAATAGGCCTAATGCTATTAAGCATATATGTTTAGCCGAATTTGTATCAAAGTATAGGAAAGATGGAAAACCAATATAAAAAAGAAAAAAGGAAAAAGTAATTCAATTCATTAAATACAAAAAACACATTGACTATGAAAACTATTACAGAGAAAAACTTTTGCTTTATTTTCCATTCGAAAATAATGAAAATGCACTAAAGCAAGACTGCTCTACATGGAAGAGTGCATACATGTTGCATAAGAACACAATAAAGAACAATGAAACTAAGTTCACATACAACATGAACAAGAAATGGGGTGACTTGGAAGAAGCAATTCAAAAAATTGATAGCAGCACTGCAACTTCTAATCATACAATAAAACAACCTGGAATATCTGATGATGTTACTGAGAAGTATGACTTGGCTAAAGATTTGCAATTTCCCCAATGCAATGAGAAAAAAAGACATCTTAACATTGGTTTTGAATTTACAGAACATCCATTTATGCTTAGCAGTGAAGAATACTATAAGATTAGGAGAATTCTAAATAAAGAACAACAAGAAATACTCAAAGACATTGCAATGAAAAAACGAAAGAACATAGACAAACCATTCTACTTATTTTTGACTGGAGGAGCTGGTATTGGAAAACATTCACAGCAAAAGCAATATTCCAAATGCTCATGCGCATATACAATGAACATTACAATACAGATCCTTTGAAACCAAAAGGTTTGATATTAGCATACATAGGTAAAGCTGCATATAATGCAGGTGGAGTTACAATTCATTCTGCATTGCTAATGCCTTTCAACAAATCTAGTTTTATTCCACTTAGCAACGATGTATTATACAACTTAACACAACTGTACGAAGAATTAAGGGTTGTTCTCATTGATGAAGTATCTCTAATTGGAAGTTGTTTTCTATATCAAATTGACGATCGACTAAGAAACATTAAGCACAATAAAAAAAATACTTTGGAAACATTGATATCATATTTTGTGGCGACTTGTACCAAGCACAACCTATACAAGATTCACTAATATTTGAACAACCTAAAATAAGAAAGCAACCAATAACATATGAATTTTGGAAAGAACATGTAAAGTACTATGAATTTCACATTGCAATGCGTCAAACAAATGAAAAATTCATTAGAATTTTGAATAGGATGCGTTTAAATAATCAAATAGAAGATGATTTGAATTACCTAAATAGACATTGTATTCGAAATGCTCCTAATGATCCTACTTTCCGCTATCTATTTTTTAGGAATAAAGATGTAGCATTACATAACAAGAAAATGTTGTCTATTGTTCCTAGTGATGAAATCGCAATTAATGCAATTGATTACGAAGAAGAAAACCATTGACACATACCATCTCATGCACAAATAGAAACATTGCCTTCACAAATTGTCCTAAAACTTAACATGCTAGCTGAAATATATGCAGGAAACTATGACTTACAAGATGGTCTAGTCAACGGTGCAGATGGTATCATTAAAGCATATGTAAAATTAGACAACTTTGATGTAATATGGATCAAATTCTATGATGAACGTGTTGGCCGTCAACAAGCACATAAATTTTCTTTTCTATATAGAAAATAAATTTCTAGTGATTGGACTCCCATACTGCGCACAACAAAGCCAGTTTCTGTATTAGCAAAACCAGGAAACTTGAAAATAAGAAAACAATTTCCAATCCAACTAGCATGTGCACGTACAATACACAGATCACAAGGCTTGACACTAGACAATCTTGCATTTGATCCTTTAGGGATATGACGCCATGGATTAGTATATACAGCTCTTTCTCGTGTGAGAAACATAGAATCATTGTATTTGCTTAGTCCACTTAAGAAATAAAACTTCCGAATTCAACACAAAATTTCTGTTGAAATGGAATGTTTACACAGAAACGCAAAGTGGCAACTAGACTACAACTATTCATTATTAGAAACAAAACCATATATTTCAATTCTTTCTCTAAACACTCGCAGTTTACAAATACATATTGATGATTTTTTAAATGACTATGATCTAATGCAATCTGACATCCTATGTTTACAAGAAACACATTTGAATAATTCAATGCTTCTAAAAAGACTTGAAACATTCAATTGCATATTAAATCATAGTAAACATGGTTTGCTAATTTGTATTAAAAAGCATATAAAGATCTTGAACCATATTCATTTTGAAGAAAAAAACATTGAAGCTACAATAACAAATCTGCTTCTTCATGACATGGATATTATAGTTGTGAATGTCTATGTTGCACCATATGAAACATTGAACAATACATTGGATCTTCTTTCAAAAGCATTATGCAAAATACATTCAAATCAAACAATAGTGATTGTTGGTGATTTCAACATCAATATGCTTGAAAGCAACAACAAAACAAACAAACTAAGATCGTATATGCACAATTACAACCTTCATTTTCTTTTAGAGACAAATAACAATCAACAATTATCAATCATTGATCACATATGGTCAAACATAACTTGTAGCTATAAGAATTTCAGATTAGATACATATTGGAGCGACCATGATACTATTTGTCTCATCATTGAAGACAAAAATGCAACACAAACACAGTGCAAATGAAAGTAGTCTAATGCTTTTTTATAGTCAATAGTATCATAGCCTCTTAACTACTATGACTTTGACTTCTAATTATATGTCTTGCAGATTACTATAGCTTTCTACAATGAGTCAAATAGGCAAAGACAAGTCACAAAAAGAAATAAACACATCCAGGTTTTCTTACTACACTAAACTTACTTACCCTTCAATGCATATGTATAGATATATCTCTATGTTTATCTGTTTATTTCTTTCTACAAAACTATTGCAAGACCTATTCTTATATTACTAGTGCTGACTTCTATAGCATTGTTCTTCATATAGAATTATACTATGCATCAATAATTTATTTCTCAAGTATCAGAGAATTCATTTTAATTCTTGAATTTGTCTTCCAACCCATTGTAATATTTTCATGTACAAATGAGACACGCCCCATTGCAAATTGCAAACTATATATAACCACTTTGGAGTTATCTAACAATAAACACCACAGAATACTGAATCTTATTCTCTACAATATTTTATCACTACAACACAATTTGTTTCCCTTTTCATCATCTCAATAATGTTCTATGCTTAAACTTGACAATCATCACCAATTGATTATTTACATCAGAACTGTTACATGCATAATTCTATGAATCCCAGTCTTCTTGTTCTTCTTTTCTTGTCAACCTTTAATTCCTTTTCCTCACCCTTCTCTAGAAACTTTTCAAGCTTCCTGTTCACTTTACATTTGAACCCTTTTTTACTAATATATCCTCCAATTTCCCATGTTGCTTCTTGTCAACCTCTAAATTGCCATAAAGATAATATCAAATACAAATTAAATTTCTTCCAAAATTATAACTCCATTTCAGTTACATCAAACTAAATTATTTCATAATCCATATGCATCTTAATCCACATTGTGCAATTTGAACAAAATGTGTCCAATCTCATCATTATTTCTCTTAATATCCCTATCATCTTTGAAATTTTATCTATACATTTTTTTTTTTTTGGTTTCTTTTGTCCTATGGTGTTTCTATGTTATTTTTCGTTGAGTAGTACAACAAACTCAAATGACATATATCTTGATCAACATATTTATTCTGTAAACTGCCAACTACCCATAATAAGTAACAACATTGGAAAGTGAGTTTGATCAAGAAACACATCTAAACTTGCTTATTACGCCCAACTTACTTAGTCTTTGATGCATATGTAAATTTTTTCGTGCCAATCAGCAGTACCTGAACTTTCATACATCTATACTAGATGCGTTTACACATTTCTATAGTACTGGAATTGAGTCATTTTTCCTATCATCCAAAAAAACTTTTAATATTTGCAACTAAGATCAGTATATATCTCTATTGCACTAATAGAATTTTCTGAATTTAATATTGTATAGTTTATAAGTATTCCATTATCTAAGTTTTTAAATGCAATTAATATTTCTCTCAATAACTAATATTCAGTTTCCAGTACAATATACAATAACCTTATACTTTTATTTTTATTCTTAGTTATTAAAATTTACCAAACACTTTGTGGTTGCGTTCAAGCGCACGATTCAGTGACATTGCATCTTTTTCATCTCGCAGTTCTGGACAACAACCTAGAATAGACAAAGAACAACAAATATCAAGTGCAACTGAATCTGACAAGTAAGTAAACTTGAAACAAATTATTATACGTACCATTGACATAGCATTCATATTTATCACCAATATATTTTACTTCTAATTGTTTCTTTTGCCACATCAACATCATCAATACACAGATCGAAAGCAACATATTTAGCTCCAGTTACCATTGAAGAACTAAACATTCGCAAAATTGGAAGAATGTTCAATGGAGATGTTATGGTTATCCATAGCACATATCTTGATAAAGTCCACAAAGCACGAAAAATACTATGTGCAGATTTGACAGATGCCGAAGGAATCATGACAATCACATTGTCCATACCAACTGAGCTTATTGAACAACATGGCCAAAAATATCACCAGGAAAAGCAATATCTATTACAAATTTTAAAGTTCTTCCCAAAACAAATTATGACCGCGGTGATTGTGATTGGATTCTGTTGCTAACTGAACTAAGCACCGTACAGAACATACCAACAATTTGCAAAGAATACAAATTCATTCCAGATACAAAAATAAAATAGCTTACAAAAAATATAGAAACATATCCAATTGGAACGATTGCAGTAGTTGTCACAGCTGCACGGAAAGTTGGTTTCCAATATACATTGCAAATTAAAGATGGAAATTTCGATGACAATAGAGCAACGGTAACATAAATTAGTTTGCAATGTTTTTATATTGCTAGTTCCATCCTACATTTCAATTCAGTTTCAAAAAAAAAAATAACTTTCTGTGTTCTTTTGCAGTTGCAGTTATTTGAAACATTTGCACCGCTCTATGATGAAATTGAGCAAGAATTGCAAAAAGGACATCTTCCAATTATGTTATTCAAAAACATAACAAACAGGAAAGAACTGAAGGACAGAACACTTCGAACAACGCAAGCTACATTCATCACAAAATTGAATGTAGAAGCAGTAGAAGAACTTAGAAAATTGAACCCTCCAACATTCTCTGTAAGTACAAATGAAACAATATCTCTACTACTCAATATGCAATTGTTTCCCCATATGTTTCTATTTTGACATATACTACTTGTCCTTCCCTATGAACAGATAAAAGGAACATTGAAAATTGCAAGCATTTACTCTACGCCATTTGAACCAGTTTGTGTTGAATGCAATTCACCAATACCAGCCTCTACAATGATAGATGAGAATATAGTTGATTGCCTAAAGTGCAATAAAAATTCATCCTTTTCCTATTCACAGTGTCTTAATTGCATAATCAAGTTCAACAACACCAATTTGCAATGTTGCATCCGAAGCAAATTCCTCTTGAAACAGTTACTTCCCAACTTAGCACATATGTCTTTTCAAGACTATGTTAAAAGGAAACAAGCAACAATGTATATGCTACGCGATTTCAAAATCAATGGTACATTTACAATCAACGAAGACAACGAGATCCAATCTGTTGACAGCAACGGAAGCCCTACCAAGGCTAGGTATACTTATAATTACTCTTCATCTTTCAACAAAAAATCAGATATATGCAATTTAAATTATGCTATCCAAAATAGCAAGATTTGTACTAATTTTTCCCTTTTCTTTGTAGCACCAGCAAAGTCTTCAAACATTGGCTACAACAGAATCACATAGTAATCCAGAAATCAGTGCAAAGTTCTTCTCAATTTTTGTACAAGATTTTACTGCTCAAATCTGCCTTTCTCAAAGTGTAGTATGTCTGCAACATTTTTCCAGAACAAGAATGTTTTCATAGAACAATTACAAACAAAAATCACTAGTTATACTTATAGTGTTTCTTCTACCTATTCACAAATACTTTCAGACTTAATATATGTATATTTAAGAAATATAGCTTTTCCATTTGACGTTTACAAATGTTTTCAGATTTCATACATATATGTTCAATGAATAGAACCTGTGTTTACAATCTGACATTATATATATAAATGTTATAAATCTATTTAAAAATTCCCTGAAAAAAATATTTGTGCAAACATGATCCCTGGGCTACTTCTAGTCTTCTGTCTTGTTGTTTATTGGTTTTGCAAAAATCGTAATTGACATCTGAAACATTAATTCATCTCTGTAAAAGAGGGAGAGGCACTAAGATTATTTGTCCATACGATGTGCGCTACAAGTAGCCGCCTCTGCAAACGAAGCAAAGACATTAATTTTTCATATATTGTTATGTATCAACTTTGAACAACACCTCTCAATTTGGGAAATATTGTTATGGTAATAGAAATAGTGAATCGCCATTTCTAAGTTTATGCTTCCTTAGCTTATAATTTCATATTTTTTTTTTTGCAGATTCTTATATTCAGTGTTAATAGTAATGCACCAAATTCTATGTCTAAACACTGTACTAAGACTAAAGTTAGTCTTATCTTCCCTGCTCTTCGCCTTTGTTATTTTACCATGCTTGATCATGACTGTATTTTGCCATCATGCTCACTAAAAAATAATAAAAAAAACAATACACACTCTGTGTTTTTTTTTGTTTTAAAAAAAATAAACAGTAAAAAAAAATTACATACCGTCTTTCGCACTCTGGTATGCTTTCAAAATAAGAAAATTACAGTCTGTTACAATAGCCTCTCGGGCTTCTTACTTTATATATGCCACACATATTAAAACATAAAACAAAAACTATATGAAATGAAACTAAACTAAAATTTGTAGGGCCTATTACAAATGCGCTTTGTATATATTTAGAACAATACAACAAACCAAATGTTGTGAAAGCTTTTGTCGCGTCATAAAAACATTAAAACATTTCATTTGCGCATATACCGGTGGACTTGAAAAGAGATTAAATCCACTTCATAAACTTCATCGGGTCCGAAACATAATATTACAAAGCATCCAATACAAAAAGTTCTGATGCCGATTGAAACGCGAACCCGCGATCAACTATTAACTGCACCATATAACACAGATCGGGTCCAGACTTATAGCATAACAAATGGTTCAAATAAAAAACTCCGATGCCGATTGTTAATCGTACCCGAGTTCAACTTTTAGCTGTGGCCTATAATATGCATCAGGTCCGGTTCCTTTCACTGTTCAATTGGGCTACAAAGAAAACGCTCCCGATACGTTTCAACTTGCAATACAATATGATAATGCCACGTGGTCTTGTCGACCCGCAGACCTTGGCTTAAGTAGAGGCCCATTCTTATATGGAATAGCATGCGATGAACTCATCGCATCGGGACAATACAAAAGGCTGTCGATTATATGAATTACTTCCGATTGCGATGAAGGCATCGAAGCCTCCATCATCAACAAGACACTGTACTTGTAGACACACTACAACACAATATTTTTTAAATTAAATTGAAAATTAAAAAAATTATAAATATTTTGTTAACCCCCTATGAATTTTTTGACAAGCAAACAGGGGGCTAAATCGTCTCCGATCCTTCAAGGAATGCATTCCCTTTGAAAACACATCATCATTGAAGGCTCCTCGTGCCTTGTCCTTTGACAAAACCTCATTGCTGTCTTCATGAATAAAGCCTCTTTGTGGTGAAGAAGAATGCCCAAAGGCCTTTTCCCTCTGATTTCATCCCCAGTTAACCTTTGTTTCTTCACTTTTTTTCCCCTCTTAAATCCTCATTAATCCCATGGTAAATCACCCAAATCCCCTTTTAAACCCTTCAAACACCTTTGTTTGGCTTAAAATTCCTTTATTCCCCTCACCAAACGCCCTCTCCGGCCTTAGAAAGCATTAAAATAGGCCTGAAACCCACTCTTATCTATGACAAGTTTAGTCCCTTTTAAGGCCAGCCCCTTAACCACTTCCCCGCATGACCCCAACGCTAAGACCAAGCGCCAGCCCGTAAGGCGCTTATCGCATCGGAGGATTGGGGTGGAACACCTTTTTCCTTTGTAAATGAAACCCCCGATGCGATAGTGTTTTTTTTATGTTGAACCCATGCCGCGATCTGAGCCGTCGATCTCCCCAGGTCCGATGGCCCAGCGCTAATCGCAGTGCACCCATCACCCCTATCCATCCACTCCTCTGATTGTGTGTGAGCCGTCGATCTGTCTCCAGATCAGATGGCGGTCCTTCAATCGCATCTCCGTTCCAATCGCAGTCAGAATTGCTCGCTGTGCCGCCCCTCCGTCCCTCCCGATTGCGACCCTCTGATTAGATCGCAGCTGCCTGTTTCCCGTGATCTAACGGCCCTCAGTTAATCGCCTTCCGCTAGTGCCGGGTGCCACTATGTCAGCCCATTCCATCACATTCTCACTCATTACCTTTGTAATCCGCCTCCTTTGAACTTTAATATTCCATATTAAAGTTTATTTCATTTCTCCGCCTAATTGCATATTGACATTCCCGCTATAGCCACGGTTCCCACTTTTGCGTCACCACCCCACCACTCCTCCACAACATTCTTCCGCCACCGCCCTAGATTTTATAATTGGTTTGTTTTATTGTGCAGGGTACACAGAGTGATGAATTCACTCTATTTTCCATAATCGCAGTCACTGCTCCTGTTAATTGAATATTTGAGACCTAATCCCGTAATCAAAGGAAAAGATGTAGTTTGAAGATAAAGAGCAAATGAATCAAGCCATATCTGCTCTCAGCATCATCAGTACATTTTCTCAGAATAGTATGCCCTTAGCAGAAGTTTTCACGCCTCCTCGAGTCCCCAAAGGCCACTCCACTGACAGAAAGCTTCCAAAGACTGTCACGACGACAATAATGCAGGTATGGAAACCGAGAAGACCTTCATTCACCTTACTTTCTTCAAAAGATAGAACAGACTGCCTTACAGTCAGAAAGGACTCCAAAGAAACATCTTAGGTCGCTATCGACCTGACAGAGACCTCGAACTAGACCACCAAGTACAACACATTGCTATTAAGCAGAGTGGGCATAAGCACGATCCCCCACTCTGTCCTAATGAATCGATTTAATGTGTATCACCTACTCCTGCTATCCATTTTTCCTATAAAGAGCCCCAGAGAACATTTTGTAAAGGGTTGGATTGTGTTATTGCAGCTAGCAGAGTATTTTGTAAAGTAGTAGGTTGGGAGGAGAAAGTTGAGACTGTGATCAGATATTTGAGCTTAGTGTATGTGACTAGTTTTGCATCAATTAATCAAGAAATTTCACAGGATCCTGGTCTATTACTACGGGTGATGTTATTCTTATCTCATTGTTATTTACATTTTTCATGCTGTTCATTGGCCTTCTGGTACGCATCAGAAATATAGCATAGGATTTACCCTCGCATCGTACCCTATGTTTCTGCTCTCCCTACCTTCAATGTTTTCCACTGACTGTGAATCTAAGAGTAAACTCATGTGATTTAACCAACGTAGCAGATGTTATTTCCTGCTAGCTGATGTGTGAACTCGGAGCTTGCTGCTTGAATGTTTCTTGCTGGTGTCAAAGAAGGGAAGGTTAAAGGTCCTTCTCCGATCTATAGACTCTAGTTTTGTGTCAAATCTTGCCTCTATTTTTCCCTTGGACTATGCTAAAGCAGACCTGGAGTTAAATGACCTCTGGTCCGATCTATAAGCTGCCCCCTAGTGACTTCATTGAAAGCTGCCTTTGAGTATGTCCAAGTAGGTCTGGAGTTAAATGACCTCTGACCTGATCTATAGGTAGAAATTGGGTTTCTTTCCTTCTTTCACCCTCACCCTTATTCTCCCATTCCACCATCTATCTAAAAGATCCTTTAGTATAGATGACTTTCCCTTTGAAAACCTTGGCTAGTTGTTTGCATGTAATTACCTTTCATGACTCCATGGCCCAATGGATGGCACAACCTTAACCCATTCTCTTTTGCCGAAACATCCTATTTCTCTGCTCCTTTTTCCATTACCTTCTCAGTCTATGATCCCGTGAGTCAGCCCAACAACCGACCAACCAAATCATTTTAAACCCCCCTCTGCGGTGCATACCTAGCATAATACCTCATTTAGAGCTTTCAAGGATATATCATTCTTTGTGTTTATTGGAGAGATCCCTCTCCGGGTCCAGGAGGGATAGATCCTAGGGCCCCAAAGTGGTTATGATGTTGTCTCATCTTTTGGTCTTGCCAATCTGGCCAAAACATGGGAACCCCAACATAATGGCGACTCCGCTGGGGAGGTAAAGACTACTTAGCCTAGATTGGCTTTTTAATTGCTGATGGTGGACAACAACCTACTCCAAACAGTCAAATTCATCCACCTGGCGACTCCACACTCCATAACTCCCAGAAGACCAAATGACTCCACTGGTGGAAGACTGTGAACTGGTTGAGAAGATGCAGTGACCTTCTTTGCAAAAACATGGATCCAGACATGGATAGAAATACAAAGCTAGATACTTTGTGTGATTAATTAAATGGAATAGCACACATGTTTGGTAAAGTGCTGGAGATGTATATGGCTAATCTAAATGCAAATGATGATTACTTAGAGCAGCCCATGCATTTTCCAGAGCAAGAGCAAAATCCAGACCCAGATAATGAGCAGGACATGTATGATGCTCAAGAATTTGTGGAAGATGAGGAGGAAGGTAATCGGGAGGTGCCTGATGGCTCACCCCTATCTTGCACTATGCTGACTAAAAAAGATCGCATCTTGATAGCGAAAGCTAATAGGGAGTGCTGCATTGAGGGAACAAGTGACCACATGGAAGATGCAGAGTCTGAGGCAGAAGAAGAACCAACACGCATGGAGGCTTCTCCTCTAGCTGATTATTCTTCTCAGATTCCACTAGAAGAGTGGCACCCTGATCATCAGGAATGGACTAAATCAGAAAGAGATCAGGAAACCTTGGAAATTCCTCAGAATTTCCCTACAAGCACAAGTGGTGATCCCACAGAAGAGGCTCAAGAAGATATCCAGCCTCCAAGTCAGTTAGTACAAGAAACAGAGGACTGCTGTTCTTCTGTCTATGCTAATGAGCAGGACATGTATGATGCTCAAGAATCTGTGGAAGATGAGGAGGAAGGTAATCAGGAGGTGCCTGATGGCTCACCCCTGTCTTGCACTATGCTGACTAAAAAAGATCACAGCTTGATAGCGAAAGCTAACAGGGAGTGCTGCATTGAGGGAACAAGTGACCACATGGAAGATGCAGAGTTTGAAGCAGAAGAAGAACCAGCACGCATGGAGGCTACTCCTCTAGCTGATTATTCTTCTCAGATTCCACTAGAAGAGTGGCACCTTGATCATCAGGAATGGACTGAATCAGAAAGAGATCAGGAAACCTCGGAAATTTCTCAGAATTTCCCTGCAAGCACAAGTGGTGATCCCACAGAAGAGGTTCAAGAAGATATCCAGCCTCCAGGTCAGTTAGTACAAGAAACAAAGGACTGCTGTTCTTCTGTCTATGTGAGAAGACAAAACTCTCCGTTGTTAGAAGAAGAGATGGAATGAATATTAAACATGCAGTCCACCTTTGAAATCCTCCACAGATCAGACACCCTCGCTCATTCATCTGTGTAGTTTGATGATAGCTGACCTATCTATGATACTGATGAAAAAAGTTATCAAAGCCTGGTGATAGATGAAGATTCATTGACTCTTCACTCTGTTACTCCTCTAATCATCGGTCATAGTCTCATCGGGCTCGGCACATCGGAGCATACTACATCAAACCTCTGAGAGGACACAACTACAATATACGATGAGTCCTCCAGTTCAGAAGATGAAGGAGACACTCTCTCTCTCTCTCTCGAGAGTTTTCCCCTTGATCCACTGCAAGAAGGAGAAATCCTGGTTGAAGCCTACCTATCAAATATTCATAACCAGGTATCTTATCATGATCCTTATGTTCATTTCTTGCAAACATTTGAAGAAGGATCAAAGGTCTTGTTGAGCAGCATGTTGCAAACATAAAGAAGACTTTTCGAAGCTGCTGTTGAAGAATAGAAAGAGTGGGAGCAGCCCTGCCTAACCAGCCTCCAGTCATGTGATCACTTGATGTACTGGTTGCATTGGAAGACAATGTTTGTAAGCTAAAATTATTAATATTCCAGTTAGGGTAGGGTAGGTAGAAAAAGATCAATAAAGCTCAGTCTGTGAGCATTTAGTCATGTGTTTTGAATTTCTGCAAAGTTTTCAATCCGTGAGCAGTTTTGTCTTTATGCCACGGTCCGCAGCCCACTACCCTAGATTTTATAATTGGTTTGTTTTATTGTGTAGGGTACACAGAGTGATGAATTCACTCTATTTTCCATAATCGTAGTCACTGTGATTCGAAACACAAAGAAGGCCATTACAACAATAGCTCAGTGAAACATCAGAGACAGATTAAGAGGATTAAGGCCTGTTAATTGAATATTTGAGACCTAATCCCGTGATCAAAGGAAAAGACGCAGTTTGAAGATAAAGAGCAAATGAATCAAGCCATATCTGTTCTTACAGCGCATTGATATTAAGCAGAGTGGGAATCTACTCCTGCTATCCATTTTTCCTATAAAGAACCCCAGAGAACATTCTTTTGGGAGAGGGTAGCAGAGTAGTTTGTAAAGTAGTAGGTTGGGAAGAGAAAGTTCAGACTGTAATAAGCTATTTGAGACTGGTTTTGCATTAATTAATCAAGCAATTTCACAAGATCCTGGTCTATTAATACGGGTGATGTTATTCTTATCTCATTGTTATTTACATTTTTCATGCTGTTCATTGGTCTTCTGGTACGCATCAGAAATATAGCATAGGATTTACCCCCGCATGGTACCCTATGTTTCTGCTCTCCCTACCTTCAATGTTTTCGGTTGACTGTGAATTTAAGAGTAAACTCACTGCTAGCTGATGTGTGAACTTAGAGCTTGCTGCTTAGATGTTTCTTGCTGGTGTCAAAGCAGGGAAAGTTAAAGGTCCTTCTCCGATCTATAGACTCTAGTTTTGTGTCAAATCTTGCCTCTGTTTTTCCCTTGGACCATGCTAAAGCAGACCTGGAGTTAAATGAACTCTGCCCCGATCTATAAGCTGCCCCCTAGTGACTTCATTGAAAGCTGCCTTTGAGTATGTCCAAGTAGGTCTGGAGTTAAATCACCTCTGACCTGATCTAATACCCCATTTAGAGCTTTCAAAGATATATCATTCTTTGTGTTTATTGGAGAGATCCGTCTCCAGGTCTAGGAGGGCTAGATCCTAGGGCCCCAAAGTGGTTATGATGTTGTCTCATCTTTTGGTCTTGCCAATCTGGCCAAAACATGAGAACCCCAACATATTTTTTCTTAAAATTGAATTAAAAATAAAAAAGTTATAAAATAAATTCCACCTTTTATTTTAGAAATAAAAATATTTTTAGTACTAAGTTAGAAATAAAAATATTATTATTACTAATTTATAAAAAGCGATCATTGATAAGCAACAGGTAGTAGTTACTCTGTCATACTCATATTAATGCCAAAAATAAGCTAAGCATATGTAGCAGATCTAATCTACACAACAAATGCATATGCTCATGGGTCGTCCTAGTAATTATCAATTGGTTACCATCATCAACACAAAAGTTATTTTATTATAATTTAGATAGATTTAAACTACTACTATATAGCACATAAATTTTTAATTTTTACTTTGATTTAATTATATTTAAACTAAATTAAGCAGCAACTTTATTACAAAGAAAATACTAATAGATATATCTGATTACCTAGACTCACAAGCAAAATACCTCAATTTACCATTTACTAAAAAACCTAAATTGATTAGATTGTAAACCTTAACACTTTAAACTAGAAACTAAACAACAACTTTATTAGAAAGCAAATCCTCAGAAACATGTTGAAACTCAAATTGCAACATTTCTATATTTGCATTAAGCAACAGGTAGTAGCTACTTTGTCATACTTATATTAATGCCAAAAACAAGCTAAGCATATGTAGCAGATCTAATCTATACATCAAATGCATATGCTCATGGGTCATGCTAGTAATTATCAATTGGTTAACATCATCAACACAAAATTTGTTTTACTATAATTTAGATAGATTTAAACTACTACTATATAGCGCATAAATTCTTATTTTTTACTTTAATTTAGCTATATTTAAACTAAACTAAGCGAAAACTTTATTACAAAGAAAATCCTCATAGACATCCTTTAATTCAAATGACAACATTTAGCAAATCCTCATAAACATGCTCAAACTCAAATTGTAACAATTATTTCTAATTTAATTTAACTATACTTTATTACAAAACAAATCTTTATAAACATCCTCAAACTCAAATTGTAACATCTCTATGATTACATTACGCAACATGTAATAGCCGTAATAGCTATCCATAGACATTTTCCAACATCACATTGCAACATTACTATATTTAAACTAAGCGACAGGTAGTCGCTACTTGTAGCCTTGTTTTAAGACGAGTGACGTTTTAAAATATTTAAGTAATACATTTCTGACATTCCTACCACTATAATTATATACATATATCTCATTTATATTATTAGTTAAGATTGGCTTTACAAGGTATTATACATATATCTCATTTATATTATTAGTTAAAATTTGCTTTACAATGTATTATATTATTAGTTAAGATTTTCTTTACAAGGTACATTATAGTATAAATATGGAATTGAGGAGTTAGTCATTGAGAATTTGTCATCAAAATCATTTTTTGAAATGTCAAATAATATATATTGGAATTTTTTTTTACTATTATATATTATTTATCTAATTTTATATTATTATATTTATTTGCTAGGTATTATAATTATGAAATGTCAAATAATATATATTGGATTTTATTATTATTATTATATTACTTATTTAATTTTATATTATTATATTTCTCTGCTAGGTATTATAATTATGAAATGTCAAATAATATATATTGGAATTTTGTTTTTACTATTATATATTATTTATCTAATTTTATATTATTATATTTATTTGCTAATTTTATATTATTATATTTATTTTCTAGGTATTATAATTATGTTTTTTATACATTGTATTGAATAATATATTAGTAATGTAATTATATAAATTGAATGATCAATAAATATTAATAAGTATCAAAATATTTATTTTATAATATATTTCACATTATTAAAATTAAAAAATTAACTAAATTATACTTTTATTTTAAATTATTATTACTATTCATTATAAAAGGAATATATGAATAAAACATCTATATATTTAAGAAAATATGTAATAATATTTTTAGCCATAAAATTTCATTTTTTATTTTACTATGAAGATTATGAAGCTTTTAGATTTGTAAATATATTTTATTGTTTTGTTTTGTTTGTTTATTTGTTTTTTTTTTTCCAATATATTTCTCTATAATTTAAATAAATTTTATTACAATATCATAGTTAATCATAATAATATTCATATGACATTTTTTTTAATTAATAAATATAATAAAAACAAAAATGACATAATTATTTTTGAAATATATCTTAACATTAAGTGACTATTTACTTTTTAAAATAAATTAACAAAACTATCATCCACTTTTACGAAGCCTCAAAGTATAGTGAAAATAAACCACCATAAAGACAAACCCGCACCATAAACCCAAATGGAAGGCAACAAGGGAAACTCTATGTAAATCCAGAAACCCACAGCGCACTGCTAAAAAAACATGCCGAGAGAGAACCTGGAAAAATACGGCGATGTCCACCAGGGAAATGAGGAAACCTCCAGCTCCAAGCATAAGCATTCACATTTATGTCAAATTTTGAATTTTATTATTGGTCGTAAAGAAGCGGGTTTCAATTATTATAAATAGGTTCGATATTTAATGTGTTCACTTAAAAACTTCAAGTTTATAGATGGAAAAAAAATCATTAATTCATTTGTATATTTCATTTTATTACATTGATTTGGTGTATGCTATTTTTATTTCAAGTTGGTTGAAAAATATAATTCATTTCATTTCTTTTTAAATTTATAAATGAGAATGAGTTTGATTGATAATATATATTCGGAATTGAGCATGTAATTTTTATAAGGTAGAAAACAAATGGTTTTAATTGTTAGGTTTATTCCGGTTGTATAAATTTTTTGGCATTGAGGTTTTCACTCAAAATTCAAATTGTCTTATTTTCTAATATGTAAATTAGAAAATGTTGGTACCTTGCCAACCTGACACTAATATCCACAAATAATAAAAAGTTTATATGTGCATACTTTACCCCTGAAATTGAACATATGTCATTGAAAGAAAAAATCCATGTTTTTAACCATTAGTAAATTCACTGGTTCATTTTATATTGACATGCATTGTTACTAAAAATGTTAGTATGTAATTGTATATACTTTAAGTTTTCAGAGAAAACACACACACAGTTGTATATACTTTAAGTTTTCAAAGAGAACACACACACACACACATGCATACGCACACGCACACGCGCGCACACACACACACAACACCCAATACTCTAGTGTGTGTAAGGGTAAGATATTACTTATGGCTTAGAACCTCAATGAAAATTCATGAGTGAAACATGTCATTAGTGAGATTTGGACTTGAGTGCACACACACTAAGCACCCAATACTCTAGTGTGTGTAAGGGTAAGATATTACTTATGGCTTAGAACCTCAATGACAATTCATGAGTGAAACATGTCATCAATGAGATTTGGACTTGAGTGGGGAGGGCAACTTTCTCCTCCTTAACCACAAAGACTAAACTGAATTAGCTTTTTGGATTTGAGTGGGGAGGGTAAATTTCTCCTCCTTAGCCACAGAGACTAGAATAAATTAGCTTTAAGTTCACATACTTATATAAAAACTCATTTCTTCATTTTATATTATTACAATTATTTATTATATATTGTTATTAAATAATATGTTATTATAAATATGTTTAACACTTAATTTATATTTATGTGAGAAAGCCTTAAACTTGTAAACATGCAAAAATTATTTACCCATTTTGTAATGTTACAATGATTTGCTATGTATTGATATTAAATACTAATACTATACATTGATAAGTTATAAGAGTGTTTGTAAAAAATAGGATGTGTTGGCCCTACTATCATTGATATAGTCATCACTCTTTTTCTTTATGTTGTGTGTAAGGGTAAGATATTACTTATGGCTTAGAACCTCAATGACAATTCATGAGTGAAACATGTCATTAGTGAGATTTGGACTTGAGTGGGGAGGGTAACTTTCTCCTCCTTAACCACAAAGACTAAACTGAATTAGCTTTAAGTTTTGGACTTGAGTCGGGAGGGTAAATTTCTCCTCCTTAGCCACATAGACTGGACTAAATTAGCTTTAAGTTCACAGACTTGTATAAAAACTCATTTCTTCATTTTATATTATTACAATTATTTACTATATATTGTTATTAGATAATATGTTATTACAAATATGTTTAACACTTAATTATATTTATGTGAGAAAACCTTAAACTTGTAAACATGCAAAAAATTATTTACCCATTGTGTAACATTACAATGATTTGCTATGTATTGATATTAAATACTAATACTATACATTGATAAGTTATAAGAGTGTTTGGAAAAAATAGGATGTGTTGGCCCTACTATCACTGATTTAGTCATCACTCTTCTTCTTTATGTTGATGACATTGCTTTTTTGGTGAAGAGTCCTTATGATCTTGGCAAGCAATTAAGAATCCTCCGAGATTTCTATTCCCAGATGTGTTTGCCTATTAATAATGACAAAATAAAAGTCATAATAATTAAATATAGGAATATCACAAATGATAATTTCATATATGACAATAACTTGATGGTAGTTGCTTCATATTAATAACTTGGAATTGATATCCATTACAAACTTAACTAGAAATATAACATTGACAAAATGATAAATGGAGGATGAAAAGTTTATTACAGATTTGAAAACAATTGAATGTTAGCAAATATTTGAATATGGAATTATATAAAACTCAATTTTGAGACTCTCGTCAGCCTTGTTACTTTATATGGATGTGAGCGAGGAAGATAAAATGGATCCAAAAGCAATTCATAACATATAATCTCAAGATTAAATGAAATATACCCTATTCTATCCTCCTCATCAAGGAAAGCCTTTCCCCCAGTGAAATCATGACTATGAATAGGTATTTAATCTATAAGAAGAGGTTCAACAACATGGAAGACAAGATGTTTCCTAAAATTTCTTCTAACTCTAGTGAAAACCACCTTCAACTTGAGTGGGGATGGCGTAAGGATGGAAAATCTTGGCTAGACCATTGGTGCATAAAGGAGGAGTTAATTTTGTACAATTATAATATTAAAAATATTATAACATCAAAATTTAAGGAGAAATTGTGGGGTGAAAAATAGTTAGAGAGAAAAGGAAACTAAGATATTAGAAGGAGATGATGAATCCAAATATAAAAAATAAAAAGTATCTTTATGTCTTGATTAGTGTAAATAAGAAAATAAACTTTGATCAAATAAGAAAAAATTCTCATGAGCTCCATAGTAAAATTGGACATCAATCAATTCCAAAAACGTATGGAATAAAAGAGTTTGTCATCTTTTTGACACTATGAGGGTTGAAGATGAAAATCACTTTCTGTTAGATTGTTCAAACTATACTCATATAAAATATAATTTTCAAAATATTTGTCACACTACCAACCATCTTGACCTTTTAATTCAACAAAATTGTGATGATCTTGGAATGCTTCTCTTAATGCTTTTTGAGCTTATAAATAAAATTTTAAAGAATTGTGAGTAATCATCATCTTACCTTCTTAAGGTTTGATAGACCATATCAATTTTTAGTGAACATTAATAATAATCATCATTATCATATATAATATGTTTTAATACTTAATTTGTATTTATGAGAAAACCTTATAGTCATGCAAAATTTCAAAAAATTAATTTTAGTAAACTTTTGTAATGATAAAACCATTTGTACCAGGATGGGGTGACTTACGAGGAGAAACAGGGAGGGGAGGGGAGGGGGGGGGATAAGCATGTTTCCATCATACCACCAAGACAATGGTTTAGGATATGTGGAAACACACCCCCGAGAATGATTTAATGGTGATGTGCTACAACAAGAGGGAGGCCTTTAAGGCCTGTCATACCATGTTGATTATGGTATTGGTTTTGAGTTGTAGAAATTATACAAACAATATGTATATCATGGATTTAGTCCGATTTAACAATGTACTAAAGCTAGATACTGAATTGCTTCTACAAATCAATTGCAAAAATTAAACAAAATCGCCAATCACATGAAGCAAAGAAGAATAAAATAAAAACACAACAAAAATAATTTCCCGGGGAAAGCTTGCTGCCCAAAACCCCACTATATTCTATTGTATATTCAGCATGGATACATGAAACAATTACAATACAACTCTTCTCACAAGAGCCTCCTGTACTCAACTAATTGTCTCACATTGTCCTGGACAAAATTGACCAACACTTAGAGCCAATTCTTAGCCTCTAAACAGCCTGCCTTACTTGCGCAATCCCTGATGAATGAAATCCCTATTCTTTACGAATTTTGGCCTTCCTTGACTGCGCAAGGATCATGGGTGCAACCCAATAATCCTACAACTGATAGTTAACATCCCTTTCACCTATATCTCAAATGGGTCTCCACTTGAACTGACATGCATGCAACTAATAATAGTAAATCATCAGCTGCATGTTAGAACACTGATTGTGAATTAAATAATATTTAATTCACTTGATCTCTCACTAGTGAAACTAACAGTTACAACTAGCACAACTGACTTTAACTCACTTAACTGAGTTAAATTGATTACACATGTATTAACTAATGCACCAACTGCACTTCGAACTCTATTACAACTAGAATTACTCTGCATGCCTTACCAACTACCCTCAACTCGAAATTCATGAGCTAACTGAGTTTATCACACTCAGTTAACTATTACAAGCGATTTTGAGATTAGATTACATTTTATTGTCCATCTTAATTCAGGGATAATTAAAATAGAAATGCACCAAATTTAGCCCACACCAGTGTAGGTGCTGCTTGGACCTCCTGGTCCCACATTAGTGTAGGTGCTGCAATTTCTTGTTGGAATTCAACACTCCCTCTCAACAAGAAAGGGATTAACCTTCACCCCGATCCCGCCTCTAGGGTATTTGAATTTGCTCCTAGTGAGCACCTTCGTCAGAATATCTGTATCCTGATCTTCCGTGGGAATGTACTGAAGTAACATTATGCGCCTCTACACACAATCTCTAAGATGGTGGTACCATATGTCTATGTGCTTGGACCTATCATAAAACACATGATTAATCGAGAGTTTAATGCAACTCTGGTTATCACAATGTATCACTATCGGATCCATTTGAGAACCAAACAAACCAACAAGGATATTTCTCATCTAGATGGCCTCACATGCAGGTTGAATTGTTGCCATGTACTTTGCCTCTGTTGAACTGAGTGCCATAGATCAATGCTTCCTGCTGTACCAAGAAACTGCTGTCGATCCTATGCTGAAGATTCCTCCTAATGTGCTCTTTCTTCCTGATGGACTTCCTACCCAATCTGCATCCGTGAAGCCTTGAAGCTTCACTCCCTCTTTCCGTTTGTACCATAATCCATACTCTGTTGTGCCCCTCAGGTATCTCAGGACATGCTTCCCTGCCTTCCAAAAGATCTTGGTAGGCTTAACCATAACTTGACTCAGCTGGTTAACTGCGTAGAAAATGTCTGGTTTGGTGTTCACCAAGTACATTAGTGAACCTACTAACTGCCTGTCGACAGTAGCATCCAATACTTCTCCAGAATTAACATCCTATTTCCTCCAATTTCCTAGAAGAGGAGTGCCCATGGGTTTATAGCTCTCCATGTGAAACTTACCTAGTATATCTTTGGTATACTTGCCTTGAGAAAAAAATAGTTCACCATCCTGCTGCCATATTTCCAAACCAAGGAAATAATGAAGGAGTCCCATGTCCTTCATTTCGAAATCCCTTGCAAGATCCTCCTTGCATGAGTATATCAGCTGCTCATCACCATTCAAAATTAGATCATCAACATGAAGTAAAATAATCAATAGCTTACCCTCAACCACAATTTGGTTTAGGTTTGCATCAACTTCACTTTTGGTGAAGCCCAATCTGGTGAAATAACTCTCAATCCAAGTGTACCAAGCACGAGGTGCTTGCTTCAGCCCATATAATGCTCTCTTGAGTTGACACACACGCGGCTCACTGTCAAATATCTCGAAACCTTCTGGCTGCTCTATGTACACTTCTTCCTCAATAAATCCATTGAGAAACACATTTTTCACATCCATCTGATGAAAACACCACCCCATCTGCACTGAGAGTGCAAGGATAGATCTAATGGAAGAGTACCTTGCAACTGGTGAAAAAGTCTCATCATAGTCGATCCCCTCAATCTGTGAGAATCCTTGGGTTAAAAATCTGGCCTTGTGCTTCTCCACACTCTTATCAACAATTTGATTTACCTTGTAGATCCATCTAGATCCAACCAATGATTTACTGACCGGTCTTGGGACAATATCCCATACATTGTTCTTGACAATGGAGTCATACTCCTCCACCGTTGCATCAACCCAAATTGGTTGTTGCACTTCCTCCTGAAAGGAAGATGGTTTTGTCACAATACACTTGCTCATAATAGCCATGTATCCAGTAAACCTGTCTGGAGACTGTCTCTGTCTGCATAGTGAAGTAGGGGCTCTTACATTCTCTGCTGCATCAAGTATCAATCTATTAGTTTTTGTGGTGCGCCTTCTACCATTTCTAGTGGATGGCTCTGCAAGAGTGTTTTCTGCCACTCCATGATCCTCCACATGTGACTGCTCCACATATTGAGGTTCATTCTTTTGAACCAAGAGTTCCTCCTCTGCATGCAAATCCAACTCCCTCTCAAGGGACAATCACATGGCTTTTTCCTCCTCAAATTTTATATCCTATCGCACAACAGTCATTCTGCTGTTTGGAAAATACACTCGATAATTGTGGGGAGTATTAGTGTACCCCACAAAAATCCCAATCTCAGCCATTGGTTCCAACCTCTTCTTGGTGTCTTTGGTCGCATGCACATAAATAGATGAGCCAAAAATCTTAAAATGTGAAACATTAGGTTTCTTACCAGTAAAATCCTCTTCTGGTGTACTCATGCCAAGTATCTTATGAGGACAACGGTTTTGCACAAATACTGTTGTGTTGCATGCCTCCGCCCACAGATGCATCGGTAGGCCCTAATCATGCAACATCACTCTTGCTACACCCACAATCATTCTGTTCTTTCTCTTAATGACCCCATTTTGCTGTGGGTTATGAGGCGCTATCAGTTCTCTCAGAATTCTTTCTTTGATGCAGAAGTTCTTGAATTCATTGGAGATTTACTCACCACCATTTTCACTCCTAAGAGCCTTCACATGCTTCCCCATCTTTCTCCACCAGTGCTTTGAACTCAATAAAATTTGAGTACTTCCGATCTTTAGTATGCATGAAGTAGATCCAACACTTTCGAGAAAATCAATCAAAAAATATCACATAATACTTATGCTTTTCTATCAAAGCGACAAATAATATTCCACAAACGTTTGAGTGAAGTCTATCAAGGATTTCTGAAGCTCAATTATACTTCTCATGTAAGGTGGTATTTACATATTTTCCCATAGTGCATCCCTTGCATGTGTCTGACTGTGCAAGTGTACCCTTGGGAAGACCCGTAGAAATCTTCTCCATGACTTTTAAGGCTCTGTGGTGAATATGGCCCAATCTCCTGTGCCATAACTCACCCTCATCCCGTCTCACCACTTTGTCCACCTTACCCATCAATGCTGCGCAACCATATACATCAAGTTTATAGAGATTCTTAACTTGAATCTCAATATTATTGGCTTTTCCTATTGTTTTGTGTCGTAGGAAAGCTTTTCCTTCACTGAAAACAACATCATAGCATCTATCCTCCAAAATTGCAACTGAAACTAAATTTTTCTTCAAGCTTGGTACATGCATTACATATTTTAATTGAAAGGGTTTACCTGACTGTATCTGGAAGGTAATAGTACCAATCCCAGTAGCACTGTACTGCCCATCATCACCCATTTCGATATGCATTTGGAGGTCATTCTCCTCCAATCTACTGAAAATTTCTTTGTCTCCTGTCATGTGAAAGGATGCACCACTATCCAAATACCACACCGATTCCATTGCACTTGACACCATGCATGCAATGAGTGATAATTCAAGCTCAAATTTTGAGGCCAAGCCTCACTAGCTGCAGATCCTGAAGCCTTCTTGTTCTTCTTCTTTTGTGGACAGTTAGTGGCATAATGCCCATGTTCGTGACAGTGAAAACAATTCACTCTGGACATGTCGCGCTTCTTGCCATATTTACTGGACTTGGATTTGGAATGAAATTTATTTCCTTTCCCCTTCTTCGCCTTGGCATCCAAAGCACAATCTTCTTCATCTTCATTCTTAGATGAAGATCCATCTCTGGTATTTTTTCTGAACTCCTCTTGCACCAAATCTGACCAAAGTCGTTCCCAATCTGGCAGCTTTTCCCTTCCATTGACAGAGTCCCGATAACTATGCCAACTCTTGGGAAGTCCTAGAAGAGCTAGGCTCATCAGATCATCATCAGTGATAGTAATTCCAACGCTCCCCAACTCATCTCGACATTGGACATGTTATTGCCTAAATCCACCTTAGGCTGAAGGAAGGCGAGATTCAGGGTAACACCAAACCATGCTCAGTCTGGTAGCTAGCCCTACTAGAACAGGAGAGGGCTCTCTCCGGGTCAATCTCAGGAAAAATGTATCAATAGGGCTTGAGATGACTGAAATGAATGCTAATTTTAGGCTAGGTATATGAATCAAGGAGTTTGGAATGATTTTTTAGGGGTTTTTGCTGGAAAAAGGGAAAGGCAATTTTTGGGCTTGGGGATGAGGCCAAATTCTTGCAGAGTTCAAGTTGGGGCAGGGAAGGAAATGAATTTGATGTCTTATATTAAACGAATGGATGGAAAATACTGCTGAGGAGCTGAAGACGGAAAGAGGGTACAAGGATCCTCTTCAAACTGACGAAAACATATAAAACTAAACAAAAGTTTAAGGCAGAGCACCAACAAACTAATGAATTCTACCTTAGTTACTCATTTGTTTAATTTCGGAAGCAAAGAGAAAGGAAATGGCATACATAAATATTAATGAAACTTACAGATACATGGAGAAAAAAATCATCAGAACTCAGAGCCACAAGGATCCCAACAAGTGCTGCAAAACTCTAGTCTTTCCTTTGCCAAAAATCTGAAATGAATATACAATGAGGTGCCAAACTATTCCCAAGAGTCCAACCATGAAAATGACTCAGAAAATACATAATATAGACAAGTCTAACCCCCTCCCATGCCTCTAGGGGTCGATCTCATCCTTCTAGGAGCTGTTTCAACCAATTCTAAACTAGGAACTGAAATCTAGGCAATCAAACAACTTGCCTCTATATGGTAGGAAACTGATTCATTCATTTAATTTTCACTTTTTAGTGAATGAATCCTCTAGAACAAGTAAATATGAGCCAAAATTACATCATAGTCATCAAATTAAATCAAGATAGATCAATAGTTACATAAAAATGTAAAACTAGTCAAAACTGGGCGAATTTCTGAGCTGAAGAGTGAAAATGGGGCCAAATTTCTCTATGCGCCGCGCCAGAAAACTAAATGCATTGCGCCACTTTGGAGGTGATTTTGAGGCACTTCCTGAAGTCCAAATTGATCTCATGATAGCTCGTTGGAAAGCCCTTCCTGTCTACTTTCCAACCCAAGTGGAATTTCTAGATTTGGATGTCATTTTCCCCTCCAAAACTTCAATCTCCCAAGACTGGTTCTTGTGTGTGAAAAAGGTGGCAGAAAGGCCATTTTCAAGCTGTTTTTGACCCTTTAGCCACCCAAAACTTGATGAAATCCTTAGGCCATTCATGAGAATACATACATTTTCATAAAAAATCCAAAAATGTAAATTTTTCCTCCAGAAGATCTCTCAAACGTAAGCGTGCGCAAGGTGGCGTGATGCGTCGGGCAGGAAAATCTGTTTTGTGACCAAAAAAACAAAATTGACAAAATTTTCTCCAAATTCCTTGAAATTTGGAGTGAAGGTTCCCCATCAAGTATCATGCTCAGCCAAATAATATTCGGCCAAGATTTGGAGTTTGTCATGCCTTTTACGCCGCCTCAATGTCTTCTTGGTGCATGCAGTTCAGTGGCAGAATCACTGTCTTGTTTCATAGGATGTGTCGGCATCCATCATGGTGTTGCAAGGTATATGTCAAGTGTATGTTTGGTTTGTTGAAAATGATAAATGAGGACTTGGTGTCTTTGTATCCAAGTACCAAATGTGTGCCAAAGGGAAATGAGGGACTGTGAGGAATATGGAAAAGTGGGGAAAAGTGGAGTTTCTGTCAAGTGGATTTGTCTTTCGAAAGCTTTTGATTTGAAAAAATTTGGGAGAAGGGACAGCCACTACACTATTTGGGGAAGTTGAGGTTTTGGGAATTTTTTATAGGTGATATGAGAGAGGGAGAGTGATAGGGAATGATAGGGTTTAGGGATAGGGGAATAGGACTGAATGATAAATGGGATTATAAGGGAATATGAGAGGGATATTAGGAGAGGGGTATTAATGATATTGTGACAGTGAGGAGGAAAAAGGACCACAGATGGGGAATGCGTCTTGAACTAATTGGCCCCAGAAATCAAACTTTTAAAACTTTTGATCCAAACCCTAAGGAGCAATTTTGACAAGAAGGTAGGGTTTATGCTTGGCATTCAAACTCTCAAAACAATCTTCAAACAACTCCAAACATTGGCAAATGGAAATGACAAATCTCATAAACTTACTTGAAACATAGAAAATTGAGTCAATTTGAGTTTTTATGAAGAAATGACAAAAATTCGTGTTATCTGCCCTGTGCGCCGCGCAGGCTGCCCAACGTGTCGCGAGCGCCATGTGTGCTGCGCTTGTGAAATTTTACACTGCACAGAGCGGCTCTATGCGCTGCGCCTGTTCAGTGCGCTGTGCCAGTCACCCAACGCGCCACGCACCATAATTTTACCATAGTTCAGCCTCCAGAACACAGTTTCGCTCTCCAACTGATTTCTTCATGATTTCTCTTGGCTCATAGCTGACCTTTGCTATGCCAATGAATCGTGAAACAATGAAAATATCTTTCATGGCATGAACTTCGATTTTTGATTTAGAAAACCCACTGTTTGAAGACTTTAGCACTTTTACAAGAGAACTCTATTTTTGCTTCCTCTTTGATTTTTAAACTGATGATGAACTTTCGCACACTAAACCACCATAAATTCTGAGAAAAAATCTTCACTTGAAATGGAAAAAATCTTATCTTACTTGCACACCACAGATTTGAGCACATTGGAAATTTTGGAGAAGAATGGAAAACTGTTGATGTTTCAGCCCAATGCGCCGCGCAAGCAACCCAATGCATAACACCTTTTTGCAGGAGGCTTTTGGAGGCCTTCCCGGTGTCCAAATTGGGTGAAGGATAGCTCGTTGGAAATATTATTGAGTCTAATTTCCAACTCAACTAGAATTTTTCAATTTGGAGTTCATTTGCCTTGTCAAAAATCAAATCTCCCAAAACTGGTCAAAATGAGTAGAATGAGGCTGCCTCAAGGCAGAGTGTTGTTGCAGTCAACTTTTGAAAGTCTTCCTCAGCTCCAAATTGAGCTCATGATAGCTGATTAGAAATATATTTCTGTCTAGTTATCATTTGACTCATCAAGAAATTCATTTGGCCAACCAATGCTAGGAGAAATCGTGATTTTCCCAAGGTCACTTCAGAGGTGCATCAATTCTCCTGAGGAAACTGTAGTTTTGACATTTCTCTAAAACCATGACACCTGTGTAAAAAGTGAAGGAGGTTTTTCTTCCTTGGCCTATTGTGGACAAAAACCTCTCTAAATGTTTCCAAATTCATATTTTATTTCTCAAAAGCATCATTGGAGTAAAACCTATCTCGATGTGTGGAACAAGGGATTTGTCGAAATGAAGCGAAATGAAGGGGATAAGGGGCTTCTAAATTCTTGAGAAAATTTGGGAAGTAGGGAGGGATGTTAGGAAGCCAGGGAAAGTGGAATTCTCAGAGATTGAGTGAGGGGAAGGGGTCCAAAAGGGGAAAACACAGGCCTAGCCTAGAAAATTGCCAAGTTGTAGCAAGAAACTAGGGTTTGTGCAGAAATGAGGAATTTGGGGGATATCAGTGATGGGAAGTGTTTAATAAGGTAAATTAAGGATAGGGGAAGGTGTATGAACATCAGGATACAAGTTTGGCTGGTGATTTGACCATCCAAGAGAAATTACCTTCAAAACCCTAGGAGAGGGAAATGAACCTTACCTAGGCACAACTGAAGCATGAAAAAGGTGTAAAATTACCCATTGGAACTTGACATGATGATGAAAACCCTCTGAATGATGGTACACTCAGCTGAATGGTGACATGGACCGACATTTGGACAAGTTTGACAGGAGTAAAAGCAAACCCTAGATCTAATACCTAGTGACCAAATTTTACTTGAAGACTCACTGAAATGACAAAATTTGACCTTGACACCTTAAAATCACCTTGTAAGAGCATGTTTGATCATTGGAGGAAGGCTGCAAAAACTGACACTAACATTGGCTCCAATGGGGATGGTAGCTCCTTGGAGGTGCCAAGAACTACAGATCTTTGGAAAGCAGACAATGCCTTCATCCATTGGGCAATGGACTCAAAAACTGAAGCTGAAATGCATGACTGAAAATTGATGACTTGATGACACAAACTGACTCTCACTCAACTAAAACCGACTCAATACTTAAACACAACTGACAAACTGGAAAAGATGCTCAAAGTAGAGCTTATTCAATACAACTTACTCTAATTGTTCCATTCATCACCTGATCAAGTGAAATGAAACAACCAATGCAACCAGGTAAGTATTCCATCTGTTGTTTGAATTCTTCGCAAGTGCTCATTTATGAACAATAAGAGAGAACTACTGAAAGGCAACTCCCATGAAAACTTGTGAACAGATCCGTTGAATACTATGGATTCTCTATCCGCCTCCAAAAACACTGCATAAGGATCTTGAAATTCATGCACACTGAGACTTAGCTCATCCAATGGATTAATTTTCTTCTCCTCATACCATGAATGCAAACTTTTTTTTGAGCTTTGTGACGAGACTCCTGCTAAAAATGACAAAGAGACTGGCTGCCGGATCAAGTTTATATCAGCACATGTTTCAAGCTTACATATAGTCAATGGAGAAGGACTTTGACTGCAAACATCATCCAACACATCAGCTATTGGATTGGGAAAAACTTGAAAATACTGTTGCAACCCATTTTCTATTGTTTCTAATGAGATTACATGATTTTCTACAAGCTGCTCATTTGAAGATTTACTATGCAATTTACCCTTCAAAAACTGAAATGATTCAAAACAGAAAGGTACAGAATCATCTTGTATCATTTGATCATATGTGCCAGCTTCCATGGCTTCATCTGCAACTTGACAATCAATGGCATTTGGGTGCTGCAAATCTGAATATGAGAAATCTTGAACAAGGTTTTCATTGCCCTCAAGATGGTCCAGATCAAGACTTGTCGACAGTTGATTTCTGATAGCATGGAAGTTGTCTCTGATGAATTGAAACGAATCAAAACAAAAAGGCAAAGATCCTTCACTTACTTCAAAATTTGATGCACTTTCCTCATCATTGTCATAGCTGATATGCATCGGTTGATCATTGTACTTGAGCTGCTGAAAGTGAACTTCCTCCTTCCACAAACTAGCTGCTGATTTGTTTGCAAGATTAGCTTCTGTTTGGAGAACATAATCATCATCATACTGATCAAACTGAGGCAAATCATCAGTATAAAACACATCATCAAGCATACATGTCATATCAACAGCTCTCTCTTCTTCAAGATGATCTATAAAGCAATCACTATGAGAACTGGGATAAGAAACAAAATGTTTTGGATCAACAACTTGTTCTTCTTCAATCGGCAAGCCATGGGCTTGAACATTATACTCATTCCTTGTGGTGATCTTTTGCATCATCTCTTCCACTGCACTTACCAACATGTCAAGCTTTACCTCTAGAGATATCGATTTCTCCGGATCCGTGTTTTTCAACTCTTCTTCCTTCAACCTTGCCTTTCGAATCAACAAATGAGCCTCTACATTCACTGCACTATTTTGCATCTCGTGAAGTGTTGCAAGATTCCTTTCTCTCAATTGAAACTCCATTTTCGGATCAAAAGCACCTGGGTAATGCAAGAGAGCAGATCTAGGAGAAGGTCTTATATCAGATGGCATTGAAAAATATACTTGGTTAAATCTGGCAGAAAATTGTTGTACTGTCTCCCATGGCAATCTTTTCAGCTGGTTATACTCTTCTATAATCAAGAAAATGTTCTGTCTGACCACCCACCTGTCAAGGAAAACTTCGACGAATTGCTGGAAATCTGAGATGCTCGCATCAGGCAAGGTTTTGAAACAACTCTTCACTTGGCCTTGAAAAGAAAGAGCAAAAAGTCTAATACTAACATCTTCTTCATCAACTTCAAAAAGGTCTAGAAAAGTCTCAATATTCTGCACATGTTGCTCAACATTGACATTGTTACATTCACCGTCAAATCTTGGTAGATATAGGTCATAATTTTTAGGGAAAGCATGAAGAACAGAAGGTAAAACAAGAGGTTTATACCTATCTGGGACTATAAAAGGTGTAGGAGTATATACAAGAGCTACGGGATCAGTTTTGTTTCCTTTAGGCTCATCACTCTGAAGAGAGTCATCATAAGATGTGGGAAAAGTAAGGAGGCCAGGATCAAAGGGAAACTTAGTATTTACACTTTTTGAATAGGCCGAGTGAAGATTTTGATCACTTTTATCATTCAACAAATTCTGAAATTTTTTTAGGACAGCTTCGAGAACAACAAAGAAGTAATTTGCAAGAAAGTAGACTAGATCCTGAATACCATTCCACTTTGGATACCCGAACTTAGTGTAAGATCCTTCCATTTTCTCAGAGAAAGAGTCAATCCTACAGTGGAGTCTCTACATTGAGTTGGAGTCACCAGGTGAATGATTTCAGCCTTCTTATGTCTGATCGTTGTCCACCATCAACTATCAGATCTGAACTTGATACATTTACTGGGGCAATTCACAAGTCAGATGTTACGTTTACAAACTAGACCGGAGATTGACTGAAGCAGTGTTTATCTACTTTCGCTAATGCAAAGCAAGAGCGTTTTCGAAGGCTACCTGGCTAACTTCAGGCTCCATCTGTAGCTTATAAAACCAATAACACTAACAAGAAAACCATTTGATTTCCCCAGTATGGTTTCCACTATGTTATTGCCTAAATCCACCTTAGGCTGAAGGAAGGCGGGATTCAGGGTAACACCAAACCACGCTTAGTCTGGTAGCTAGCCCTACCAGAACAAGAGAGGGCTCTCTCCGGGTCAATCTCAGGAAAAATGTATCAATAGGGCTTGAGATGACTGAAATGAATGCTAATTTTAGGCTAGGTATATGAATCAAGGAGTTTGGAATGATTTTTTAGGGGTTTTTGCTAGAAAAAGGGAAAGACAATTTTTGGGCTTGGGGACGAGGCCAAATTCTTGCAGAGTTCAAGTTGGGGCAGGGAAGGCAATGAATTTGATGTCTTAGATTCAATGAATGGACGAAAAAGACTACTGAGGAGCTGAAGAGGGCAAGAGGGTGCAAGGATCCTCTTCAAACTGACGAAAACATATAAAACTAAACAAAAGTTTAAGGCAGAGCACCAACAAACTAATGAATTCTACCTTAGTTACTCATTTGTTTAATTTCGGAAGCAAAGAGAAGGGAAATGGAATACATAAAAATTAATGAAACTTACAGATACATGGAGAAAAAAATCATCAGAACTCATTGCCACAAGGATCCCAACAAGTGCTGCAAAACTCTAGTCTTTCCTTTGCCAAAAATCTGAAATGAATATACAATGAGGTGCCAAACTATTCCCAAGAGTCCAACCATAAAAATGACTCAGAAAATACATAATATAGACAATTATAACCCCCTCCCATGCCTCTATGGGTCGATCTCATCCTTATAGGAGTTGTTTCAACCAATTCTAAACTAGGAACTGAAATCTAGGCAATCAAACAACTTGCCTCTATATGGTAGGAAACTGATTCATTCATTTAATTTTCACTTTTTAGTGAATGAATCCTCTAGAACAAGTAAATATGAGCCAAAATTACATCATAGTCATCAAATTACATCAATATAGATCAATATTTACATAAAAATGTAAAACTAGTCAAAACTGGGCGAATTTCTGAGCTGAAGAGTGAAAATGGGGCCAAATTTCTCTATGCGCCGCGCCAGAAAACTCAATGTGTCGCGCCAATTTGGAGGTGATTTTGAGGCACTTCCTGAAGTCCAAATTGAGCTCATGATAGATTTTTGGAAAGCCCTACCTGTCTAATTTCCAACCCAACTAGAATATTTCAATTTTGAGTTCATTTGCCTTGTCAAAAATCAAATCTCCCAAAACGGGTCAAAATGAGTAGAATGAGGCTGCCTCAAGGCAGAGTGCTGTTGCAGTCAACTTTTGAAAGTCTTCCTCAGCTCCAAATTGAGCTCATGATAGCTCATTGGAAATATATTTCTGTCTAGTTATCATTTGACACATCAAGCAATTCATTTGTCCAACCAATGCTAGGAGAAATCTTGATTTTCCCAAGGTCACTTCAGAGGTGCATCAATTCTCCTGAGGCAACTGTAGTTTTGAAAGTTATCTAAAACCATGACACCTGTGTAAAAAGTGAAGGAGGTTTTTCTTCCTTGGCCTATTTTGGACAAAAACCTCTCTCAATTTTCCCAAATTCATCTTTTATTTCTCAGAAACATCATTGGAGTAAAACCTATCTCGATGTGTGGAACAAGGGATTTGTCGAAATGAAGTGAAATGAAGGGGATAAGGGGATTCTAAATTCTTGAGAAAATTTTGGAAAGTAGGGAGGGATGTTAGGAAGTAGGGGAAAGTGTAATTTCAGAGATTTACTGGGGGGAAGGGGTCCAAAAGGGAAAAACACAGGCCTAGCCTAGAAAATTGCCAAGTTGTAGCAATAAACTAGGGTTTGTGAAAAAATGAGGAATTTGGGGGATCTCAGTGATGGGAAGTGTTTAATAAGGTAAATTAAGGATATGGGAAGGTGTATGAACATCAGGATACAATTTTGGCTGGTGATTTGACCATCCAAGAGAAATTACCTTCAAAACCCTAGGAGAGGGAAATGAACCTTACCTAGGCACAACTGAAGCATGAACAAGGTGTAAAATGACCCATTGGAACTTGACATGATGATGAAAACCCTCTGAATGATGGTACACTCAGCTGAATGGTGACATGGACCGACATTTGGACAAGTTTGACAGGAGTAAAATCAAACCCTAGATCTAATACCTAGTGACCAAATTTTACTTGAAGACTCACTGAAATGACAAAATTTGACCTTGACACCTTAAAATCACCTTGTAAGAGCATGTTTTATCACTGGAGGAAGGCTACAAAAACTAACACTAACAGGACAAACTTTGTTAAATATTTTGGCATGGAGTCGCCTTTCTCCATCTTGATCTTCCCGAGTTTATCTTTTAGTGCCAATTTCCTATGGTCACTATTGCTCTACAATAGATCTGTCAAAGCTTTCCACATAGCATATGGTGTCGCTTTTCCATGGAGACTTGAGACAATGTGTTCTCGTACTCCCTCCAGTAAGATCCTCCTCACCTTTGCCACTTTCTTTGCCATGCATCAAGATTTGCAGCATCTGTCACAACGGGTTTGGGAACATCAATGTCAATGAATTCCTTCAAGCCATTGTCTTCGAGTATTGCCTCCATCCTGTCTTTCCAAGAAATATAGTTAGAGCTGCCCTTGAGTGCATACTCCAATCTCAAGCCATTGAAATCCATTTAGATCCTGAATCACTTATAGCACCAAGAAAGTCTTTTGCAAATTCGAATTCTATTCAGTCACAAACTCAACTCCTCCTCCACTATTGTGATTTCCTGTGCTCTGATACCATTTAGAAATTATACAAAAAATATGTATATCATGGATTCAATCTGGTCTAAAAATGTGCTAAATCTAGATACTGAATCGCTTCTACAAATTAATTGTGGAAATAAAAAAAAATCGCCAATCACATGAAGCAAAGAAGAATTGAATCAAACCACAACACAAATAATTTCCCGGGGAAAGCTTGCTGCTCAAAACCCCACTATCTTCTATTGTATATTCAGTATGGATACATGAAACATTTACAATACAAATCTTCTCACAAGAGCCTCTTGTACCCAGCTAATTGTCTCACACTGTACTGGACAAAACTGATCAACACTTAGCCAATTCTTAGCCTCTAAATAGCATGCCTTGCTTGCGCAATCCCTGATGAATGAAATCCCTATTATTTAGGAATTTTGGCCTTCTTTGAATATGCAAGGATCATAGGAAATCCAATGAGTGTTTGGTTGCATGTGTGCAACCCAATAATCCTACAACTGATAGTTAACATCCCTTTCACCTAGATCTCAATTGGGTCTCCACTGGAACTGACATGCATGCAGCTAATAATAGTTAATCATCAGTTGCATGTTAGATCACTGATTGTGAATTAAATAATATTTAATTCACTTGATATCTCACTAGTGAAACTTACAATTACAACTAGCACAACTGATTTTAACTTAACTGAGTTAGACTGATTACACATGCATTAACTAATGCACAAACTGCACTTCAAAATTTGTTACAAATAGAATTACTCTGCATGCCGCACCAACTACCCTCAACTCGAAATTCATAAGCTAACTGAGTTTATCACACTCAGTTAACTATTACAAGTGATTTTGAGATTAGATTACATTTTATTGTCCATATTAATTAAGGGATACTTAAAATAGACATGCACCAAATTTAGCCCACACCAGTGTAGGTGCTGCCAAGATCTATGGTCCCACACTAGTGTAGGTTCTTCTTGGACTTACTGGTCCCACACTGGTGTAGGTGCTACTTGGACCTCCTAGTCCCACACTAGTATAGGTGCTGCAATTTCTTGTTGGACTTCAAGATGAGTTGTTTAGAATTTGTGCGATAATCAGAGTCTCAGATGGTTGTAAGGTGCACTACATTTTTAACCATGGATATTATCCTATACCTTTCAGTAGAATGGTTCTGGTGGAGAGAAATTTTTAGGGTGGGAAGAGCTTAGAAAGTGCAGGGAAAAGGTAGACACAGGAAGGTGGGTTACCTAGCTTGACTAGGTCATGGATTACATAACTCATAATCTGTTTGCAAGGCTAAAACTCCCTCTTATAGGAGAAAAAACTTCCATCCTTATTTCATGGCATCAAGTCAGAACTGGTATTGATCTATTGCTCTCTAGAATTTTTTTTCTTTTTTGGTTCAAAATCATGTGAAAATTGACCAGTATAGGGCCAGTTCTTAAGTGAGAGTTGTTGGTCTTCTTCTGCTCTTATTCTATATTTAGACCTTCCCCCCTGGTCCCTTTTACACATTCCATAGTTGGCTTTGGCTCTCTCTCTCGACCTCCCATTATGGTGCCTAACTTGGGGTCTATTTTTGTCATAACTTTTCCACCTTTCTTTCCCTTTGTCTATCTTTTTCTGATTCCAAATTTGGATTCCATGTGTCACTACAACAAGTTTCCTTGTTGGTGTCTTTTAGGGGATGTTATATTTTTTTGTTTTTGTTTTAATCCCCCATCTCCTATGTAGACCTTCCATCGATTCCTCTTAGGAGGTGCCTGTGGTTGTGGTTTTACCAGGTCTAACACTCACTTGACGTGAATCTTCCCCAATCTTATTTTCCTACTGACTCCTCCCTTGATTTTTCCTGAGATTTTATATTCCCCTATCTTATTCCCCATGCCTCGTTAGAAGGTGTGAGTTTGGAGGGGTGTTACGTACTACCAGGAGCGAGCCTATAGGGGTAATACATGCATGTATAATTGGTTGGAGGATTTTTCATCACATTATCATGAGTTCATGCAAAGTCATATTTAGGATGAACTTACACGTGCTAAAGGAGAAGCTTATATGTAGAGACAAAACCTATCTAACATAAATATTCTCACATAATGGGCAGATTGGATTCCAGACACATGTCACATGAGAGGTTGCTTCAACCAATATATGCAAAAAAAACATCTTTATTGGCAAATGAAATTTCTTCTGGGCTACACACCCCTGGATAGAGATGAGCACTAAGCATATATTCTCCATTCCCTTAAGCACCCACACCAACATTTGAGGGATTTAGATAAGAGGAAGGAGAAAATCAAATAACATCTTAGTATTCCCCACCTGGTGGGGAAAACATCCGATGGATCTAAGGAGCCCATCTAGGTTGTTGTTTTTGATTCATACCACTCTTCCTAGTTACTTATCATGTCTATGATTTTTGTTCCCTATTTTAGAGACTCTTTACTACAAAGTCATTTTGGACAATGTATATAGTTTTCTCTATTTACTTTTGGATCACCTAGTACTCAGTTGACCATCTCCTCCCTGCAGAGAGTCAATTTTTGGACATGTTAAGGTCTTTCTAGTGAGAGACTAACCTGAGATGTTTTAGTTTTTCTTGCATTCTCATGTTTTTGAAGGCAATACAATTTTCACATTACAAAAATAAATAATAAAACTATATATATATATATATATATATAGATGCAATCAAACATGATGTCCTTTATTTAAGAATCTTGTTAAACAAATCTCCCTCAAATAAATTTAATGTAGTTCATTGCACTGTGAATGGCAAGGTGCTTTACATCCCAATATGATGGAGAAATTGTTATGTAATGTTAGATAATATTATATTAAAAAATAATTAAAATATATTATATAAAAATAAAAAAAATAGAAGTTGCTTTAAGCTTAATTTAAACTTATGTTTTTGAGTTAAAATTAGAAATAAAAAATAATGTTAATTGCACCAAGAGGCGGTCTTCAGCCAGTAGGGAAGAAATGTTGTAATATCTTGTCGTGTCTTGTCTTGTTATGTAAACACAAATAATAAATTAAAAATAACCATATGTTAAAATAAAAATAACATATTGACCCATGGTATTCACCCATAGAATTTAGGTGGAATAAAGCTTATTTAAAGGGGGGAAGACAAGACTAGATCCATCTTAACTCTATATCTATCAAGTGTTGAGAGAGATCAAAATCTCCTTTCACTCTAAAAGAGTTTATAAATTTGCATATTTAATTCCTTTAAGTGTTTGGTAAATAAAAAATTAAAATAGACCTAAAGTAGTTTTATCACAACATAATAATAATAATAGTAACACTAAGGACTTATATTTGATTATGAATTATAATAAGAACCTGGAAAAAATATTTACACAATTAATTTGTAATAAGAAAAGATGAATTTTTTTTTATCCTCAAATATTATTAATAAAATTAGAAAATTGATTGATTTATTTATTATTTTGTAATTGTTTTAAATTGATTGATTTATTTATAATTTTGTAATTAGTTTAAAACAATTAAGACTCTTTTACTAGTTTATTGGACGTAGACGTAGAGTATCAAGATCGAAGGTGCTCTAAAATCAATATAAGGGTGCATGTACATTTGTCTTCAAAAAAAATTGTACATACATAAAAAAATATGTACATATGTAAATGAAAACATTATAAGTTAAACAAATAAAACAAAGAAATAAATAAACTAGCAATTGCACCTGTGGTGCAAAGGAACGCCGAAAGGAGACGAATGGTGTATTTTGGGTCCCATCGTCACACCCTTTTGACAAAAGAACCCATGGTTTTGGAAACCAAAAACTGGTTACGGAAGCACTTATAGCAGTTTCTTGAGAGAAGATTAAGTGATGCCGCAACTGAGTGTGAAGAATATGGCAGGGGTACGTTGCGGAATGATGATGTTGTGAAGCTCCGCTCTAGCTCTAGTCCAGAATGAACGGCTGCCGCGCAAGGATGACCCGAAGCGGAAAATCTGGTCTGGGATGGTGGAAGGGGGAATTTGTTGAAGGTGGTGGCGAAGGGCAGCGATTTTTGCTGGAAGGGTGTTTGAAAGGTCTCTTTTCATGAAGACAGAGGCAGTTTCTTGGCTGTGATGGCGCATGATGAGGTTGTACAAGTAGTAGCGGAAGCGAGGATGTTGTGCAAAACGGATGTCATGGTAGCGTATTAGATGCAAAGCATATTGTTGCATATCTACTTTTGAAATTCTTGGTTGATCAATCATTCCAGAGCCGGTGGGGAAGAGGGTGCGGAAGGCCATGGAGATGAGGCCTTCTGTGTTGTATTCATTGATTGGGGAGAGGCGAGTGATGGGCCATTGAAGTGAATGGATGGGTGAGCGATTGGAGGATTCTATGTAGGCAAGTATTTCATCTATTTCTGAATGAGAGTTTGGCAGATTTGCAACAAAGGAGGATGGGTGGAGGTCAGATGGGCATGGTTGGGGAAGTTCAGAATCACAATTTTCAAGAATGCCTTGTTGGAGTGGGATGGAAGATGTGTTGGCATGGTGTAGCATGTTGGAAATGTTGGTGGGCACAATGGGCAAAGCATTAAGGGATTTTTGGTTAATATGGACATCTTTGTAATATGGATCATTTTGTAGTTTGAATTGCAATGCTGCATGAACGCGTGATCTACTGACAAAAAAATTCGTACGATTTTTCGTCATAACTAGTTTTGTTTACAACAAGGATGTCTAGTTCTAATAGCATGCGAGAAAGAGAGGTCACAATATTAGTGATATCTTGAGGAAAGCTAATAGTGTGGTCGGAATATTTTAGTTGGCCACCACGTGCATGGGTGACTTGAATAATGGGGTTGACACGAGCAATCAACATCTATTCAGCTTGAGTCAGGCTGGAGAGCACATGCGGTTGGATACCTGGGTCCATGTTGTTTGTGAAGGAGAAACGGTGGGTTTTTCGTTCACCAACACAACAGGTACAAGAAATGTTTTTGTTATTTGTTTTTGTTTTCATGGATGGGTAAGCTTCATAACAAACTGAGAAAACCTGGATGGGACTAAGTGCATCGATTTTTTCACGAAAGCGAAGATGTGCATGTTGGAGTTGGATGGGGAGGAATTGTTGGGCAGGTGGAGAAGGAGGAAGATGGTGCGGGACATGGAAAGGGTAGGCGAGAGGCGAAGGAATTGCAAGGTATGGAAAGGGCTGGTTAGGGAGGGGAGATGTAAGGGTAAATGCAAAATTTTGGGTGGGATATAGTGGAAGGAGGGTACTTTGTGAAGGAATGGGAGTTTGGTGTGTGGTGGATTGAGAGAGAAGGTTGGCCTGGCGAGTTGCAAAGAGGAGATGACAACGTGCATTAATTCTTTCTTTGTTAAGTTTGTAGTGGCGGTGACGTTGTTCCCTTTGCAAACTGTTGTCTGGTGTGGTTGGCATAGCTGTTACAAACAAGGAAAGGCATGTCAAATGCATGAAGTATAATGAAAGAAGAGGGAAGCATGAAGATGCAACACTCTATTTCATATTTTTTGTTTTGTTAGTTATTATTTTTGGCGAGATTTTTTGTTGTGTTATGTATTTCATCATAGAAATAGTAGTATGGAAATGGTGTGAGTGAATTTTGAACTGGAAATGTATTGAATATGGTTTGCATAAAAATGAGTGTTGCATATTTGAAATGGGAGAATATGTGTTTTGAAAGCAAGAACATGTTGCATTTATTGGCTAGAGAAAATCAAAGTTATATATTGTATTTTTGCAAAGAAGAAGAACCAATTTTTGTATTATATTCCATACTAAGCATAGCATATTGACATTTTCATTTACAAAATGTGTGTGTTGCAAACAAGATGAAGGCATGAAGGAGGAAAGGGAAAACCACGTGTGTAAATGTTCATATATTAAGAAGATCCATTACAACATAGTGGAATGACATATAAACAAAATGTAATGAAGAAAGGAGTTGATGCCCATAAATTTGGGAGGATTATTAGAAAGGGAAAGGGGTTGTAAAGATATAGTAACGATTACAAAACATACATGAAAAATCGACGATGGATGGCAAGTGAGGCAAAAGAGTGTTGAAAGTTGAACGATGGGAAGAGGCAAGAAATGTATAGCTAAAGGCGGCGACAGACTTTGTTTGCGGGGGAAGTGGAAGGTTGCAAGAGCTGAAGGAGGATTTTTGACGCATCAGCATAAGGCAGATCTGTTGTGTGCATAATAATTGGTCGCACTCGTTCGATGCCGTTAGAGGTGTCCCTCTTTAAAGATAGTGTGAAGAGGAATTGTCGCCCTTTGATTTTGCTATATATGTCAAGGACAACTTGAGGATTTGTTGAGAGGAGGAAAAGGTCCTCTGCAGAGATGCCTAGGAGGCCATTTGCAGCCTCGTCAAAAGCGACAACATTCTCGAGGTGGCCAGTGTGATCGTGCAGCTGGAGGCGAAGAATGTAGCGGTTATCACACTTGGTGAAGGACCCTTCACATTTTGAGCAACGCCACGTAGTATCATCTTGTCGTATAGCCTTTTTCATGCATTGCATACCATCAATGGTAAGTGGGCATGCAAGGAAGTAGAAATCATGCAAGTCAATTGAGGTAGCAGTAGCACGGAGCGACATCCATGGGACATTTTTTCCAGGCAGAATTGAGAGGATGTCAAAATTTGTTTTTGTATTAAGTGGCTTCTTGCTGGTGCCTGAGTATTTGCGGCTGAGCGAGGGTGACGAAGACTGAATGCCTTCTTTCTCGAACCATTGCTTAAGTTTCAGCATTTCAGCGATCTTTGGATCGATAACGAGGGAGGTGGTAGGGATTGTGCTGATAGTTTGGCCGTTGAGGACTTGCATTTCAGCTCAACTCTCACTATTCCCATCTTCAAGCCAGTCAGAGTTGAAGTTGCACTGGATATAATCCATTACAGTAGTGAGCAGTGAGCACATGTTCTACGAGTCTTAGAGTATGTGGTATTTACAGTCATAGGTTGAACATTATTTTATTCAGATTTCCATGCTTGAATTTCTAGAATTATTAGAATCAATAATTAATATGTCCTTAAAGCAACCAAATCCCCTTTCAAGAGACTAATCATCTTTGAACAACCTATTTTTGGGTACATGTTAACTAGAACATCTTTTGCTGGTATTGTCTTCTTGTGCAAGGTTTGTTAGACACCGCAAACTTTTCTTGAGATTTTTGTTTGGGATTTTCAAAGATGCTTTTGCATCCTGTGTGCACTGACCTCTTATCTAGGCTGCTACATGACCCATAAGCGATGGGAGAATAGTTGGAAAGGTTTTCATTCAGAAATAAAGCAAAGCAAAGCCCAATCGATGCGATAGATAATAGGCATGTTAATTTTAGATCTAGCTATGATAGTGGACACATCCTAGTAAATGTAAATCTAGATAGAGATGTGTTTCAAATTAAGATAAATTAGTGAACCATTGGTGTCATCTCTGGAGACATGCTATGTACAGCATGGAGACATGTTATGTTATAGCTGCACAAACATAGCATAGCAACTTGTTTGTGAGATCTATGATGAAATAGTTGTACTGGTGCAGCTGATATTCCGAAATTACCAGGAAATAATAATAGTAATAATTGAGTCATAATCCAATAAAAATGTCAAGAAATGGGAACAGATGGAGCATACATAGAGGAAATAATTAATGGTCTCATAACAGGAAGAAAATTTGTAAGGGTTTCATTGAAAGAAAGAGCGAGTCATAATCCAAGGACAATGTCCCGAAATAGAAACAGATGGAGAAGCTCCAATAATTATGGGTCTCATAATAGGAAAGGAATTAAAGCCTTTCTATTGGAGGGGAAACCCTCAAAATTTTTGACATACCATGCTTTGGTTGATAGTCTTCGGCCCAACAGATACAGAGACACTGTAATAGCTGCGCAGAAACCAAGAGCAGTCTGGGAGATGATGGCAAGCCCAACAAAATCAATATTCTCGAAAAGGCAATGTAGACAAACCACAAATTCAAATAGCCCTCCCTGTGGGATGCAGCACCCTTTCACGCCATCCTTCTGAAGCCTGGACAGCAAATAGTGATGGTACAGATTCCCACTCATGCCAACGATAAAGAGGAAAATGGGCAGTCGCATCAAGTTTATGGATGGCGATGGCAGGCTCTCATATATTGAATGAGTGGCAATACACATATGTGTAATGATTTGTGGTAGATAAGAATTAGAGGGTTTTAGCTTTAGGAGGACAGTCTAAAGGTTTCAGCAAGATGACAAGTTTTGTCATGGGAGTTTGTCTGTTAGGTAGGAGCAAATGGCCATATTTTGTTCATGTCCATTGGTACCAGAGATGGTGATAAGTGCCCTGTTTTTGTTGAGGGTAGAATTTAATCGGTTATAAACCAAATTTCGTGGAAAACCCCACCTCTATACATGAGGAAGCGAGGAGAGATGCAAATAAAATCTTTGAAGAGTGTTAGAATTAAATCGATGGGTAATGAGACATATCCAATGGAATGGGATTTATGCACCAACATTAGAATAAAGAAAATTCCATGACAATGGAGAAAAACTAAAACCAAAAACTACCATTCAACTCTTCGATAAACATTATGATTAAAAGTTCGTTTCTTTTCGTCCCACGGGGTTTCGAGGGTATATCTGTGTCTAATGATGTGATTGTTCATTATGCAAGTTTTCTGATGTAAATTACTTTCATGATATGATTTTTATATTATCAAGCATGTTATTTAATAATTGAGTTAAAAGAGTCATGGAATCGATGCATAGTTATAGTATGAAATCTACGTTAATATGTTACAAGAATCGTAATTAATGGTTGTATAACTCACTATGCTTTTACTAAAAATTTCTTTAAGTTAGATTACTAGGGCATGCTACAATAGTATATAACTAATGTAATGTAGTAAACATATATTGACATTATGTAATGACATATATTGTAATAGTGTTTGAATATATATATTGTATTAGAAGTGATATTTATGTTGTAACTGCAACGGGTTATTCCAGGTGGCGTAGTTTTCCTTGAATAACGGTGATGAGTTAGCGTACATTTGCAGATAACAACTAGAGATGGTTGTCAATTAAGTTCTGATAATTGTTCCCACCATAAAAAATTGATATTATTTTCTAAAAAAATGACTTAATTCACTTTTTAATATATTTATATCTACATATATTTATTGTATTTATTCCATCCATCAATCTCATATTTATATTATATATTTAATCCAAATTTTTCTTAAATGTGATTTTCATGAAAGAATTGAATCATTAATTTTGGGTCTACTTATATTTATATCTACATACATTTATTGTATTTATTCCATTCATCAATCTCATATTTATATTATATATTTAATCCAAATTTTTCTTAAATGTGATTTTCATGAAAGAAGTGAATCATTAATTTTGGGTCTACTTACAACTATCTTTTTTTTGTACATCACATCATTTTTTTTAGACACATTGGGGATACATAGTTCTTGGGCTATAGCATATTAAATGTGGTTACTGCCAATTAGATTTAAATTCTCTACTCAATCTCATTCCATATTTGGGTCAACACTACTATTTTTTTTGTTAAATTTAACATTGTAAAATTGTGTAAATTTTATTTTTTATTTTTTATAAAAAAATAATTGATATATATCTTTGTTGCTATTTGGATGATTTAGAGATGTTATTTCAAACTGCATTGTAATAAGTGAATCTGGTGGATGGGTTGCAGTGCTGATTTGAAAGGTAATTTAATACATATTCATGATGATACAGGTCAACATTTCGATTGCATACATTTAATCAAATTATTAAATGGTACGACAACGGCCTGGTGCTGATGGATTTGCATGGCATGCCCTAAAGAAAATGGCAATAAGGATGCCTAGCTTGCCAGTTTGATGCAGACCTCCCAAGCTCCAGCGAGACTGTGGTTGCGGTGGCTTGGTGCAGATGCCCTTATTCCATTTATAAAACAAAATACTTTTTATCAATTATATTATTTCACTTTCCACTTCCACTTGTTCTAAAGCAATTTACAAGTGTTTCATCTTCTTCGTTCAAAACTGAAAGACATTGTTTGGGCATTATAATGACAAAAATGATAAATCTGACTTTGCAATTTGGTGGGTCAAAAAAAAGGAGAATATGCGTAAAACAATTTGAGGAAATTTCTTTCCTATATACAAAACTTCAAAGCCTCAATTTTAGTAATCTTGAGAAAATGCTACACAAATGAGTACAAAATTTCAGAGTACCGCCAATCTAAAATCCATCCTTTTAAACATCTATGATATCCAAGACAATTTTAAAAGAGCATTTAGATTCTCATAGGCAATCTACCAATCTCGTAAATCATCTTAAATGCCTTACCTCAATCAATTCACACTTCTTGTCTTTGTGCTTCATATGGTCATTAACCTCCAAATTCCTGATACAAATTTGATTTTGAAATCCTCCACAAACTAACCAAACACCCTTGTCCATAGATCCACTAAAGCCAAACAAGCCCCAAAAGTCTACCAGAGCTTGCTCCGGAAGGAAAAACACCCATGCCTCAACAAAATACTAAAGGAGATACTATAATAACATAGTTACAGCAGCTCCAGATCAATCCCAAGTCCTTATGTAGAACATTCTTATACCAGAAATCTACTTGCATCATAACCAGTCCCTGCAGATGAATTACTTATGTGCTGGTTGGTAATTTGGCTAGAGTGAATGTGTTCAACATTGTCCACTTGTTTCGATGAACAAGTGCAGACTCGACATAACTTTTTGGACTCTTTTGAGAAAATTTGTTGTTTTGAGTTTGCCATTAAGCTGAATAACAAACCAATCACCAAAGCAAGCACAACTAAATCCAAATGTGTAGCTACTACCTAACATTCATCAACATAACCCATTCATTCAAACATGCAGCATAAAAACAAAATGCTCAAGAAAAGGAAAATTGTGTTGTTAAAAAGAAAACAGGCATTCATCTTCCTAACTCCAAGTCCTTGCAGACCAACCATATGAAGTCTAAACCTTTCCGAATCAGCAGTAAAAGTGGCTTGTGCAATGCAAGATGCAATTTTCAAGCAAAAGGATCATCTCTTAGATGACTGCAGGAAAAACAAATATTTAAACAAAAATAAATAATTTTTTGAATTAAACACAATTGAATGAAAGTAGCTAAAAAAAAAATCGTAGCTACTACCTAGAATTCATGGACACAACCCATTCATTCAAATGTGCAGCACGAAAAACAAAAGTGTAGCTACTAACTAAAATTCATGAACAGAACCCATTCATTCAAACTCGCAGCATAAAAACAAAATTCTCAAGAGAGGGGAAATTTTGTTGTTAAAACCAAAGAAACATTCACCTTCCTAAGGGGACCTGGCCGTATAAACATTGCAATATAAGAAGTAAAAGTGGCTTTTGCGATGCAAGATGCAACTTGCAATCAAAATGATCATTTGTTTGAAAAGCTTTATTTCGATATGTTTACAAAATTTGGCTCTGGCGATTAGGATTTTTGTTTTAGACTTATATGTTTTCTTGGCCACGCTCATTGCATGGATAGGCACCATCTCTGTAGATTACCGCTTGGAAATCACCCCAAATTTCACTGTGTTTTCTGAGTAAATCAGTGAAGATTTTCGTCAAACACATTAGTCGTATACTGCTGTAGGTGTCGTTTGATGTTTGGGTTTAAATGTATATGAACAGAACAAATACCCAAATAACACCCCAACAACTGACAAATAAAAAAGGGCTCTCTAAACACACTTTCAACAAAAAATTGACCGGAGTATTAAATCAGTCATCTGACACGGAAATAACATTAGAGGCATTACCATTCATTGACCGAACCATTGAAAGATTACATAGTACAAGGATAAGACGAACCTGGTTTCATTTAGCAGTCCATGAATAATACCTATACAGGCCCCACGTTACTATACTTCAGCAACCAGGAGGTATACATAAGAGACACGCCAAGTACACCGTATAAGAGGGTTGATAAACACAGTAGAGAATAGGCCTGGTAAGGGAGTGTATATGTCGTTTTGCTGAAGTGAACACGCCCAGATATGCAGAGATAACTCGTTTTCACAGGAGTGCCCACGAGCAGACTTATATGGATAAACTCGGCCAGAACAGCAATATGGCTCTAGGTCGAACCCACCAAATAGCTCAGATGAGCTCGTCCATTCTCGTTGATTATTTGGACCCCTCTCAAGCACAGAAGAACTCGACAAGGAAGGAATCCAGTCTCAGTCACCAATGAAAACCCAGACTTTTCCCGAATAAATGTGGTTGAAAAAAACTCAATGGAAGTTAATGCCGTTAGATGTAAAATTTGTGTGATATATATTTTAGAACTCGGATTTGTTGTTTCGAGCTATTTGGTGGGCAGCCAAGAACTGAACCCACAGTTCCTGCTGGTCCAGGCACATGGTGTAGATTGTGTGAATGCGAACTTGAAGTGAAATATTCCTCCAGTTCTTCTAAATCACCATAAAAATTTATTAAATGGTACGACAACGGCCTGGTGCTGATGGATTTGCATGGCGTGCCCTAAAGAAAATGGCAATAAGGATGCCTAGCTTGCCAGTTTGATGCAGACCTCCCATGCCAGTAGATAGTGCTGTAAGGGCATCTGCACCAAGCCACCGCAACCGCAGTCAGAGTTCAAAGTTAGCATTCAGAAGTTCAACATCAGTCTGAATCAACAATATATCAAAGTAGAAAACAGGTTGACCAAGTTGGGAGAAAGGAATTAAATAAGAAACGAACTACAACGCTAGCATCAATGTCGACATTGAAATCATCCATATCTTCTGATCAAGATCCGTGAAAACAGTCGACATTGAAATTACTATTTCAAGACTTCCTCGCGCGTTTCACCTGTGCCAAGAAAACCTAAACCTTGAACGAATTTACAGGCCTATAAACAAACATAACACAAAATAAAATCAGAACCCAAAACCTGTGCGAGAAGAAGACTGTCGGTGTATTTGATGATCCGTCCAAACACCCCTCTGTCCACACTGAACTAATGCTTCAAGACTTCCCGCGGGCATTTCACCTGCCAAAAAAATGCATGCATTTCACCTTCAACGAATGCATTTAAGCACAGCCATTGCTGTCAGCTTTCAGCATTAAGAAGATGTATCCTGAGCTGTAATGAGGGAGCATTCATGATGAACCAAACGTATCACAGTGCATATCTTCCATATCTCGGCGATATCTCGGCGATTTCTTGAAATTTGGAACTGTGAGCTGGTAGTTGCTGTCACGTTTCACGCATTAATTTCCAGACTGCGGGTTTCTAAACTGTGAGATGGTAGTTGCTGTCACGTTTCACGCATTAATTTTTAGACCGCGGGCTTCTAAATTTTGAAACTGGTAAGAGGAGGAGGTGCCAAATGTCAAATTTTCATTGGCTGGAAGGGCGATGAGAAAGCCCTTTCATTGGCTGCAGTGAACAGTGACATTCAGCCAAAGCTAGCAAAGGGAACGCCTTTCGGCGTAATAAAGCTGATGGAAATTCCTGTTAAACATGAATCTATAAATCACGTGATCAAATTTATTAAGTTGTATATATATTTTTAAAATAATTTAGTATGAAGGAAAGGAATTGATATATGAATTTGAATTAAATGATAAAATAATATATAAGTTAAGAAATTTGAATTTTTTAGTGTTTGAAAAAATCGACTTTAAAATAGATATATGCCTATTAAGTGATCATTAATAATAAATTATTAAATAAAATGAAAAATTTGAAATGAAATTCATATGTATAAGCTTAATTAAAATCATAAAATTTTTGGTTAAATCATTTTTATTTTTTTCCTAATTTATATAAGTAGTAAATTATAGATTTCAGATTTCTGTGGTGTGAGTTTTGAGTTGTTGAGTTCGGAATCTCCAAAGTGGGCATTTTTGCGTCTCAGTAAGTAATAAATTTTTAAAATAAATTTAAAATAGTTTATTAAATTAAAATTGTCATAATTCTCCCCAATGGGGGTGTATGAACGGTGAGATGAAGTTCTCAGGGAGGGTAACCACCAACCCACCCATCCCTTTGGTCATTAAGGCAAGGTGGTGTGGCACACCTCTGCCATGCAGTTTTGCGTGTGGCGTAAATAAACTTAATTCCAGATTATTCAAGTTTCATAGCTACTTGATGGAGGTGGTGGAGTGGAGTGTGGTTTCGAGTTTCGCATGGTGGCATGGTCCTCGACTTTGAATCCATGCAACTGAAGTTGATTTATTTATAATTAATTAATTTTCATCTATGGTGGGTTTTTATAAAATGGGGGGTGAATTAAGGGGATTAGGTGCGCTTAAATAGCTAATGTGTGGGTGTTTGGGGGCTATTTCTAAGTACCTGGAGAGGGAGAGGCGATATCAAGTCTTGTTAGCGAAAAAACATTTCAGAACTTGGGATACAAGTTCCTTTGTGCTTACGACTGCAACTAGATGTCAGTTATTTAGAGATGTTGGTGTTCTTTTGTACATATATTGGTTAATCGAGTTCTTCTCTAGGGTCCGAGGCTGAAAAAAAAAAGGTATTGTGGAGCCCTCAGCTAACTTGGTTTGTTTTCGATGATGTTTATGTATTCAAACAATGTACTTGGGTTTCCTATCCCTTTTTGCAAAATATGTGAGTTTGGTACTTTCTAAGTGTTTTCTTGGAAGTTGGGGTCTTTCTATTTTGGTCTTGGGGGTACGACCTGAGAGAAAGGAAAAAAACCCCCTTCTCTTCAAGCCACCCTTGCAGCTCTGGTAAACAATCATTAGCAATTTTACATTTGAATTTGGATGGAATTGATTTTAGTTAGTTCAATTGGCGCTTATGGTTGTTCATTGGTGAATTTGGGTGTTTTTTTTCCTGTGATTTTATCTTGGTCTCTGGTGTCTCTTGGTTTTTGTGGTGGCTCTGGGATTGTTCCCTGAGTAGGAAGCAATATGTCACCTTCTTTCCGGGTTTCACTCTTCAATCAGGTTTCCTTCCGGAGGGTTATGTGATCTACTTATGGTGGGATAAGATCTCTCAACTCGAATGGTGGTAGTTTATATTTGAGAAGAGATGTGATGGATACACACCTTCCTAAACTATATTAAAATGAGCCTCAAATGATTTTTTATCATGAAGAATCAATAAGAAAATCAGAAGCATCCAAAAACCTAACCCGAGTAGATGAAGCACCAAAGGCTTATGGGCCCCGATGGGGTAACTTGGAAAACCAACTTCCCTGGGTCATAACTTTGGCACACGATCTCCATTTGGCATGCACAAAAGCCAATTGGAAATGTCTAAATTAGGAGTACAATTTTAGACTGTTGAAAATAGTCCACATTTTCGTCGGCTCATTTCCCCAAAAAATGTCGTTTAGGAAAAATGAGTCTAGCCCAGTTCAAGACTTGAAATTGCCAAAAATAGAAACTAATAAAATATGAAACTATTTTGTAAAATAGGAAACAATGTTGTGAGCTAAGTGGAATAGGTGGGTGGCCATCGATATCCACCTGAATCAGTCCTCCCCCATTAGGAAGCAATGGTATCCATTGTGTTGAGTGCCTCCATTAGATGATGAAACTTGTGCTGAACATGGTCCTTGGTGAGCCACTTGCTTTGGTGCAGAAGTTGGTCCGCTTTAAAAACCCGATAAATTGGATCCTCTATTTGAAATTTCTCTTATGATGTGTTTCCATGATTTGATCAACTATGGAATGTTCAATGAAATCTGGGTTGTGCTATGTTAGTGTCAGCTATTCTACGATTTTCGATGTGTTCAAAAAAGGCGGATAACATGGATGGAGGCTATCCACATTGAAAATTGGGTTTATTCAAGGTAGGGGGGAAATACTTAGTTCGAAAGCGTTGTCCCCCACAACCTTGGTGATGGTGTAAGGGCTATAGTGGAGTGGTCGCAACATTTGATGGGCCCTTGCAAGTCATTCCTTCTACAAATGTAACCAACCCTTGTCTCCCACTTGAAACTTATGTGTCAACTAATGTTGATCATGACATTGTCTGTACTTAGAATTAAATTTTTCCAAGATATCATGGACGTACTCGAAAATATGCTTAATTTGTTCAAAAAAGTTGGTAGCCTTTTCAACTTTAGATTGAACATGTGTAGATTCAACTTGTGTAGTTGCAAAGGGAAATGTGATATCGATGGGACCCAATGGTTGAAATCTCATGCCCACCTGGTAGGGGATGTCACCAGTTGAGCTATAGAGTTCTTTATATAGTTGTGTTGAATATGAGGGAGACTCTCATCCCATGTGCGTGGATGGTTGGAGTTGTACATGAGAAAATGTGCACGATCATCTTGTTGATGACCTCTATCTGGACATCAATATGGGGGTGGAAGGTAGTTGATTTGGTGAGCTCTATGTCCATCAATGATGATATGGTTGACCAAAATGTGCCTAGGAACCTGCTATCTTGATATGATATAATGGTATGCGAGATCCCCAAATGTGCCCATATGCATTCGAAGAAAAGTTTGGCAGTGAATTCTGCTTCAGATACTCTTCTTGCAGGTAGTCAAAATGGCCATCATGGAAAATATATCAACGAAAATTACATAGCCATTACCATGCTTAGTAGTAGGAAGGCTAGACATATATTCCACCGAGATGGTTTCCCAAGGTCGATTAGGAGTAGGTAGATGGGTGTACAAGCCTTACTTCTTAATGTTTAGTTTAACAATGATGCAAGCGATGGAGGACCTTATATACTTGCATCATATTATCAAAGTTTCAACCAATACAAATACTTTTGTAGTACCACCACTATTTTCTCCATACCAAAGTTCCCTACCACTTGACTGTAATGTACCTCCCAGATCAGCTTGGCACACTCACTTAAATGAACAAAAATGCATCCCAGGTAGCATAACAATGCATTGTGGAGATGGAATTATAGAAATTTATTTCTTTCCATCAACATTTGGTATGTGGTATAAAATTATGAGTCATTGTTGTATAGCTGTGGAAATCCATAGGATTCATGCCCATAAGAGTTGAGAACCATGGTTAGTGCCACAACTCGAGGTCAACTGAGGTAGTTTGTGACATGATTGGTGCTACCACTCTTTTATTTAATGTTCAAATGAAATTGTTGCATGTATGTGGACCATTTATGATGATGGTAATTTTGTAACGTCACTTTTTTCTACTATTAGAGCGGGGTCCCCTGGGGTCAATTTTGGTTATGTTTTATTGTGCACGCTGCGTGGAAGAGTGAAAGGGGCTTTGGGGCAGGTCAAAGTCCCTAATCAATGTAAATGGGTTTTAAGGGAAAAATATGAGTCTCAAACCATGGTATTTGAGTGCTAAGATTAGTATAAATATAGATAGATCAAGTCAAGTAAAGATATATCATACTTATGTTTTGATGATGAAAATTTTGTAAGGTTGTGATCTAAGTCTGGGTTTTGGGTAGAAAGGATCCTGTTGGCTGTGTGCGCGGAGACCATAGTCCTGGCTGTGTGCGAACTCCGCTGTCTGTGTGCGCGAAAGGGAAAATTGTATGGGAATTCTAAATTTACTGGAACTGTTGGATCTATTAATGCAAAAGACTGTTTTGGAAAACTGAATCTATTGTGCGATTACTGTGTTATGTATCTGTTATTTTCTTTAGATTTGAATATGTGCTGTGATTGCACCTTTACTTATATTATGGTTAAATTGCATTTGCGCGAATAAATAACATATTTTATGGTTGAGTATCAGTTGATGATTAAAGTACGTGATTGATGAATAGATCTGCTTAAGTGTATTTGTTTGCTATGCGCGAAGACATATATAATCTGTGACGAAGTTGATATGATAGTTTATTGATATGTTTATGCACTCATCTGTTCTATTATCTGTTATAATTCTATCTAGGGCCACCACATTAAATTCTTCCTCAAGGTGCAGAAACCTGGTTCCAACACCCCCCCATATTGCTTTGGGTGAGACTTTGATTTGCGAAAGTAGGTCATTGCCAAAAGGGCCAGTAGTTGGAGGATTTTTTGATTGCGCAATAAATCTGAACCTGGGTTAGGAAACCTCAAGACAAAAAATGGTTCCAATACAATTGGGCCCAGTACCTCTGAAAATAATTCCTGGAGAATGTGCGCGAGGCACAGGAGGACGGGAATTTTTTTATTATGCATGGTTGTTTCTCCTAATATCACTCATCAGCTAGAAGACACCGGAGGAAACATAGTTTCCTGACATTGAGCCCGATATGTGTGAAGCCGTGTGGTACACCACGCTTTGGAACTCCACAATTCCCGTGCACATCACTGAAAATAAAATCTTTTGGGTCCTATTTGATTCGACATTGTGTCAAGCCATTCAATCAAAGCCAAGGTTGTCCCCAACCTTGTATGAACAATATAAGCTAATCGCATATTTCAAAGAAAAATTCCATAATATCCATATCTACGAGAAGGGCACTGTTGAGGGCATATGGTATGAGTTTCCGTATTTGGAAACAGAGGATGACTTAGTGCATGTCACGGCAAGGTGGCCGCCAACTTGGTTGGAGCTATGCACAACAGAAGGTGCCTTCTTATCCAATTCAAAGAGTCCAACTAAGTCCCAAACAGGCATACAAAAAACAAGTAAAGACACTGGAGTTGAGGCCACACTGACCACAACTAGTGAGACCATTGATCTTGAGAAAGAGACAACACTTGAAAAGAACAGTGCATGTCCCAAAGAGACCCAGGCTCAGACTGCCAAGGAACCGACAACGCAGACCGTCAAGGGGACCAAGCACGGCTCTCAGGCCACGAGAGGTCTGCCAAAGAAGAGAAAGGGGACCAAAGAAGCCAGCACTGAGGACCTCATGTTGATAGAAGATGACCTTAATGAGATTGCAAACATCGTGACGTCCTCAACTGAAGATATGTGGACAGATTTGGAGACACAATACAAAGCTGCGCTCGAAGGAGTACAAAGTGGAATTCAAGAGTTGAAGGTGCCGATGAGCTTGATCCAAGCGAGCATGGCCCAAGTGAGCTAGCATCAAGTGAGCATGCCAGCCACTAATGCGCAGCCGATCATAATAGTATTGCCATCAACCGGGGATAGCCGCCTCATTCAGATCCCCACACAAGCCATCCAAGTAGAGTATATGAATCTGCGTGCGACTCTCTGAGCCTATGGAGAGATCATTGTTGATCTGGCTGTGCTATGCGCAAGAAAGATCGACCTGATCTACAACATGATTTTGGACGAGCTTTAGTACAAGGAGGACTGAGCATACCACACTGTAAGTGAGTCACAAAAGCAAGTAGCCAAACTACAAAAGAAACAATAGAAAACTGAGGAAGCATGCCACCCAGCTGAGGTTCGATGCATCGCCCTAGAATCCAAAATTGATCAAGTATGTAAAGATGTGCCAGTGGTCCTTGCCTCATCTGCCCCTGCAGAAAAATTGGAAGGGCCGCCGATGCGTTGAAGGCATCGCTCAAGGAGGTGAAAAATGTCAGAGCCGAATTTGAACAAAAAATTGCAGATTTGCAAATGAAGGTGCAGCTAAAAACACCTCCAGAAGTCAGAGCACATCGTGCTGCAAAGGTCAAGGCAATGATAGCTAGTATATCAGCTGTGGTTGCAAAGTGTGGCCAATTGTTAGATGAGACCATGGGTGTCTGGACTTTGGTTTAGAATGAACCAATGGTTCAGAAACTGCATAATGAATTGTGCGTGAAATAGCATCAATTCGTAGATATCAGGATGGTGGTGCCCACACTGGTGATAGCACAACGCCTTGCCCACCTTCTGGAAGGCCAGACTATTCAAACAAAGATAGAGGACTTGTGTCGCCATGAGAATCTCTTAGAAGCGTGGATGCAACCGTGGGCTGAAGAATCCCTAAAATTATCACAAAAATTGGATGGTGCACTGAAGAGCCTTCGACATATCCAACGCAACATCTATCTTGCTACTAAAGGGCCGACAACTGAAAAATTGTTGAACGAAACACAGGGAGATGCTGTGTAGAGTGTTGAAGTGGTCTTGCCACTGAAGACCTCTACCGCTATGCTCAAGGTGAAGATGAAGGGGCCCACCCCACAGTGACTCGGGACGAGTCATGAGTTTGTGTTGGGGGCCTATTGGAGCGGGGTCCCCTAGGGTCAATTTTGGTTATTTTTTTGTATATATTTTGTTGTGCGCGCTGCGGGGAAGAGTAAAAGGGGATTTGGGGCTGGTAAAATTCCCTAATCAATGTAAATTGGTTTTAAGGGAAAAATATGAGTCTCAAACCATGGTTTGAGACCATGGTATCTACATGCTAAGATTAGTATAAATATAGATAGATTGAGTCAAGTAAAGATATCTCATGATTATGTTTTGATGATGAAAATTTTTTAAGGTTGTGATCTAAGTCTGGGTTTTGGGTAGAAAGGCTCCTTCTGGCTATGTGTGTGGAGACCTTAGTCCTGGTTGTGTGCGGAATCTATTGGCTGTGTGCATGGAAGGTTAAATTGTATGGGAATTCTAAATGTATTGGAACTGTTGGATCTATTAATGCAGAAGAAAGTTTTGGAAAATTGAATTTGTTGTGTGATTACTGTGTTATTTTATTGAGATATGAATCTGTGCTGTGATTGTGCCTTTACTTCTGTTATGGTTAAATTGCATCTGCACTGTTATGATGTGTTTACTGTGCGAGTGTACTAAAACACCAGTGCTTGGTAGGAATGGTTGCAACCTACAAGCAATGGTCACAGGCATAAAGAGTTGTTAGATGATTAGTGTAAACATACTAACAAGTAAAACAAACTAGTTTATGGAACATAGCATGCTACAAACAAGAAAAGAGAACAAAACAACAATAAAACATAAACACAAGCTCAATCGAGTCAAACGAGCTAATAATGCAAACATAGAACTAATCCCCTCTTATTAGCTGCTAGTAGTAAAGAAGCGGTAGAACGTTACACACTTGCAGTGGATCCTTAGAGATATGGAGCTCTAATGCCCAATGCAAGGAGGGCTTTCCCCTTGAGCTGGTTCTGCAGGAATCTCTCTTCTCCTTAGGGATTTGAGGTGTTGGGTGGCCACCAACTGAATCCCATTACTCTATTGCTGCTCTAGACAACACACTGCTAGTTTTCTCATGTGCAATTTGGCTAACATAATAATGTGTTCTCATTTTGTTCTTCTCATGGTGGCATTTTATAGGAAAATTCAAATCCTTCTTCCCACTCTTGGTAAAATTGTGGAAAGTGAGCCAAGAGTGGAAGTTGATTCCATTATGTGCTCACTTGAGGTCTCAAGGTGGCTATCCTTCGGTGGCCTCAAGTGGAGAATCTTCTCCTTAAGTGTGTCAAGTGGTCTCGGATGGTGACCTTCCTCCATGCTCAGGACCGCGTTGCTTATTGAGGGAAATCCGCGCAGACCAACACGACTATCAAAGAAAAATGCACACGAAGCACACTTTTCCTATGTCTTATGTGCACAATTTGATAATTTTTTCTCTTTACCTTAGAGATTTTTAACTTTTCCATATTCTCTAATGTTTCTCAACCTTGTAAATCCTTCTGCTTGACATTTCATGATGTATTTTTCTTGTCCGATTTTCCAGTGATAACATTTTCCCCCTAATGTGTGAGGTCTAGGAAGAACTGTATAGTTTAAATACAAAATAGTTTTTGTTTTGTATAAAACATGTTGAGAGAGAGAGAGAGACCTGTGTGCAACCCAAGGCTGGAGACCCCTTACAGTGGGTAAAAGAGGGACCATGTTCTATCGGAAACCTGTAAGAGATAGTATGATAGAATAAATACAATATTTCTACGAGGAGGGAATGTCCCATGCTCGTGATGCTTTGGCTAGTTAAAAAGCCTATCTGATGGATAAAGGTTCTGTCTGTGTCACTGATATGGTAGTGATCTGCTGATTTGGTTGATGACGACGATTGTTGATGCCCTCAGGGGCATTTTTCTTTGAAAATAGGTTGAATGCGGTGCCCACATGTATAATATTGGTATGGAATATAAATGCTCATTGTATGCATGGGTGTATGACTGAGACCTTCTTGTGTAAGCATTGCTGAGAGAGATGCTTATAATGGCATGGGTCTTCAATGAATCCAGACAAAGTGCAATGGTTGTAAAGTACAATACCATCTTGACATGAAAGCTTATGTTGTAATCGAATGTTAGGAGGATCGATGATATATATGGGCAATGATGATCCCCATAGTGCCATCCGAGGATGCTGCTATTGAGATGAGGAGCCATCCAAGGTACCACTTCCCTTTTGGAGAATGGTTGTTGAAGTCGACAAAAAGGAAGCCTCAACCAAATGAGAGAGCTACTGATGCAAGGGACCAAGGTCTCTGATATGATAGTTTTAACATAGGCATGATGGAGAGAATTGGTTGAACATTGATGATGGGAGTTTAGTGGCCCAAGGTCGGAGCATGAAAAAATCAGTTTGGTGGCAGTCATAACTATTTCTAATGAGGAAAGCCCTGGAGTCGGTAGGACGTCCAGGGTGGGTATATGTTGGTTATGTATGTCATGGTGGCTTTGCGTGAAAGGTGTGATGCTCCGACCAAGGGTGATTAGGGACTACTGCCATGGGATAAAAATGAGTGGATGGGTGGGGGATTTTCTCGAAAAAATATTTGTACACTTGCCAAAAGAATAAAAAAAATGGGTTTGGATTGTACAAAACACGGAGACGGGTGCCCCAAAAACATAAAAATGATCGCTCACTGATGATGATGTGAGGAAGGTGTTTTTTCTGAGGGTGGGGGCCATTGGTTGGTCTCGGTGTGGGGATGATGAAGCAAATGGAAAATATTGTAGATGGACTATGATGACGGAGGGATGGTAGGAAAAATGCGAAACGCGGTGGTGTGTGTTCGATTTGCTTACAAAAATGGTAGTCCAAGAAAGGGGTTTTATTTTGATATGGTAAAACTTGACTTGATGAATGGTCATGGAGGGCTTCCCAGTCTAAAGTGATATGGCCACAACGACATATTTTTTGATACATGGTCTACTTTGAATGAGGGATGCCATGGAGGGGGGCTCTATCGATAAACAATGATGTTTATCATGTGCAAGGTGGGGATATGATAAACATGGTTGGGTGTTTGGAAACTATAGTTGATTTTTTGTGGAGAAATGATGTGAGGATATGCAAAGTTTCTCTAGGACTCTATCATGCTGAGGGTAGAATGATACCTGCTCTGGAACCTTCGGTGCATGGGGAAATAGGTGTTTTGTTGTACTATATAATACCTGCAACAAATACCACAAGTGAAAGCATATTTTTCATCCAAATATATTGACAAAATGTGTTGAATGAAAAGACATTAAGAGAGGGCATACCTGTCAGAACTGAAAAAATTATTTTTTCGGAGACTTGAATGTGTGGAGCCTCCTTTGGGCGTTATGAGGTGCTGATCATTGTGTTGCTTTTGGTTCTGCAATTGGGCTCTCTGAGCTCTCTTTATGGTCCTTCAAACAATTTGAAAATGACGACATATAGGCCAATATGGCTCATTTCAACTCATTTATGTCATTTGAGTGTTTGAGAGTTTGAGAGGTTAGAGCTTGCTGCTGAGCCTTTCTTGCTATTGTGGTCTGCCTATGCACCCGAGATTCTCATTGCTAGTGTTAGGTAGGCCCCAGAACGTCCTGTATTTTAATTTTTTCAGTGCTACTGGGCAGGTGTCTATAAAAATTGGGTTTGTACAGAATCTTAGCCATTTTTTGCCTTGACCGTGCGGGCGATCAAGGCACAGGGGAAAAATCTCTGCGCGAAACTGAGGATTTCTGTGAAAATTTCACGCCTGTGGGTGATTTTTTCACGCGGCTTCCGTGTTTGTCTAAGATAGAGACACGTGGTTAGCGTGCCTATTTGAGAAACAGGTGCGTCGAAAAGCCAAGGTGATTTTTTGAAATTTTTATGTGAAGAATTTAATTTTTTGGTGTTTTGATGTCAGTGATGTGTGTCTGTTTGGTAACAAGATGCTATGGAGAGAGAGATAGTTGTCAGACCTCCATATGGATGTGGCACAAGATGCCAATGCTCACTAGTAGCTAGCTCGGTGGGGTCTTCTCAATTTCCTTGAGAATGACCTCTTGTTGTCACATGATCGATTACTGCGCTACGTGGTTCGTTGCTCGAACAAGTGGCGCAAAGTGATGGTGCTGTGAGGGTATGACCTCGCTATCCATCCAGAGATGGATATTTATTTCGTGATCGATATACTGCCTCAGGGTGAGGCACTCTCCCATCCACTCTCTCCTGGGAGGGTAGATGTTCAGCGCTGAGTGGGTATTCATTGTGGCATGGTGCCTCTTATGGAGGGGTGCATTCTTATAGCATTCTTATAGCATTCTTATAGCGGTGTGCTCTGGCTATGATTGTGAGACTGACAGGGTTGCCATCACTGCACAGGGTGTTGGGGCCATAGATTGGTGTTCTGCAATGACTTCGGGTCGATCATTTCTTTGTCTTTTCTCGTCATTTCCATGACGGTATGGTGTCCTAACTAGCGAAGGTCTGAGACGGATCTAAGCTATTTACATATGCTAGCATCCTTTGTAGAATTATGTTTGAGAGAGTGGTGCTACTGTGACCTGTGGTGGCTGTGCCTGTGGGGGGTCGTTGAGACCCTTGTATGAGGAGATGGGCCCCAGTGATGCCTCGTGATGGGGGAGGTGCGATGGGGCATTATTGGAGTGCGACCACTAAGGCTTGGTTTGAGGCCAACCCTTAGATATTCCTCCCATATCCATACTCTAGGATGGACTATCAGGGAGACCCGAATATGGGTTTTCTTGCTGGGTATGCTTGGGGATCAACATGTATGATTTTTTGTACTTTTTTTTTCTACATTTATTGAGTATTTATGATATATATGTGTATTGTGATGACATTGGCATTGTTTTTGTTACTCTTGCAGATGTTGGAGAGGTAGGGCAACCCACTGCTCGGTTGGTAGGACATCAAATGAATTGGAGGGTTCGAGGAGCTTCGCCCCAGGCTGGGGGGGAGGGAGGAGGTCTGGGGCAGCCCTAGGGTGGATGACCCAGTGATGGATCTGGCCCTTCCGGAGAGGGTTTCAACCCTTCTGCTGTTGAGTGTGCTGAAACGATTGCTTGTGTCGAGGCAACGGAGGCCCGTATGATAGAGATGGCGGAGCAGCTTGCTGCATCCGAGGCTCGGACCACTGACTTGGTGGATGCTTGGGACTGAGTGGACAGGCTGACCAGGGTATGCTAACTCATGGGTTTTTCGATTACCTGGATGATGTCTGGTTGGAGACATTGATGGCCCAAGAGAGGGGCTACCATTTGACCTTGCGCCACGTGGAAAATTTAGTTTTGGCGGCTTCTCTAGTACTAGAATCGGGTGCAACCATGGGTCCAGGTGCCCAACCTAGCGGGAGCGACCTTAGAGATATTTTTTACACATGGAAAGCACCCATTATGAGGATGATTCCCTTATTTATTACCTGTCTATATGTATTTTTTGGCTGAATTGCGGGTTAGATACATGACTTTTTATTTGTACTCACACATACTTTTTGGTATATATGCGAGATGTATTTTTTGCGGCTCTAGATGGTATGTCTATTGTTTATATGTTTGATGGATGTTTTGTATCACTGATGGAAATCTATATTTTTATGTTTTTTGGTTTTATGTATGATGGTTTATATGAGATGCATTCCAGTTTAGGATGTGGTTAGCTATGCAATCTGCTGTCTAGTTTTGATTTCTTGGTACATGTGTTAATGTAATATGATCAAATTGATGGATGAGACTTTTTGCATGCATATATTTTCTAAAAAGATGTGAATATCGTACCTCAAATTATTGTCTTAACTGCAAAACCACTAACTGGGAATCAAGGTAGATATGCAAGTTGCACATGCCTTGATTGAAGGCATCACTCATGACCCCTATGACGACGTCATATTCTTCCTGATTTTTTGTAGCTGATCCGATGCATACTCTGTGGGTGAAGAATGGAGATTGGTCAGGGTAGTAGATGACCCAGGCGGCTGCTGCTAAATTTTGAGACCATCGCGATTCTCCATCAGAGAAGCCAAAATAATGGTTGGGATGAAGATCCATTTTTGACACCAGAGCACTTTTTGGAACAAGTGTGTGATCAAAAACAAAGTTTTATATGTGCATGTTATCTCTAGGGCTGAACCCTCATGACCCTTGTTATCACTCATTAAGTTGTGAAACATTTCGTGATAGGGTCATAGAAGTCACTCACCACATGGATAAGGTCTCCTAAGCCATTTTAATGTGGTATACGATTTTTTTTACATTTTTTAAACCTATCCTATGTTTTATGATCACCTTCACTTATGCCATTTCAGTCAAATCAGTCCCATATCATGTCAGTTGTCATTTACCATGCATTCAAACTCAAAAGGGCACATCTTTCAGTTTTTCATATTTTCGTAGCATTTTACACAGGAAAACAACATATTTTGCTATGAAATTTCCTAATAGTTTCGTAGCGAATCTGTCAGAAGCTTAACTAATTTCTTTACGAAAATGTGTTTTTTAACCTGGCTTGTCAGAGTTGTATGAGGTGTCATTTTATGATTAGAGAAGTAAAGGTGGATGTCATTCGAGGTTGTTATGATAAAATTCAAATGTACATAGCCGTGTTTGATGTCATTATTACCATTTTCTGCTTGCATGTGTTATGATAGAAGCTTGAGCTGTCAGTTAAAATTTTAAACCTCACCTCAATTAGCCTTTTGTCATATCGTGGTTTATCCTTGCATGTGATTCGATCCCTAGAGCGATGCTTCGTCAAGCCAAGCAGGTTGCTGTCAAGTTCTAATTCTCTAGGTGTCATCAACAAGTGAGGCAGTGAAGACTATAAATCATCAATGGCTACAAGAAAGAAAAAAAATAAGGGTGGCCATTGTCATAGGTATGAGCCCATGGATATGAAATTACTCAATGAATACCCTACTGCTATGGAGGTTTTCAAAAGGACTAGCTGCTTGCAATTTTGTTAGATGTTTCAGGGCTTTCATTTACAGGTTTCAAAGGATTTTTCCACCAGCTTCACAGAAATAGCATCAAAGGTTGGAATTCTAAACCTTACAGTGACACGAGAGAGCATATCATCTGCTACAGGAATCCCTAGAGGTGGTGAACCATGGTTTAAAGGTATCAAATTCACAATGCAGGATTGCAAAGAGTTTATCAAGCAAGAACACAGAGAATTTTATTTGACAAATGCTATCCCTAGGAGTTTCATGAAGGAGAATTATGAAAAAATGTTGATGGTCATTCAAAAACATTTTACCTGTGAAGGAAGATTTCACATGGTATACTCATACCATATCAGAATTCTTCTGAATTTTGTAGGTAAGAGGTCACTTGACTTGCCTTTCTATTTATACAGAAGTCTAGGGAAAATGTCAGATAAGGTTCAAATCAAGACATAGGGAAATGAGACATCTCTTTTTCATTATGGTCTAATTAAGCTATTATTTTTGGAAGAATTGAGGAGGTTAGACAGAGATTGGATTTATTTCTTGTTCACGAGTGGTTATGAAATTGTTGTGGTCACTCCTAAGAAAGCCTCAAAACCTAGAACCACTTCATCACCAGCTGTGGCAGATGAAGTAGAAGAAGAAAATAGATCATCTCCTGCAGAACTAGTGAACATGGGAGCAAAACCTTTGCAAGAGACTGACACACCTCAAGCAGCACCTACAAAATAGAAGCATACAGTCAGCAAACAAGGCAACAAGAAAGTCACTAGAAGCCAGATATTGGCTAAAGGCAATTTGTAAGATATCCTTCATAATTGAAATTGAAGAGTCACCCATTGTGCAAGCTGAAGACGTTGAAGATGGAGGAAGAAAGCTGAAGAAAGGTAAGATTGCTAAAAAACTAGATTTTGTAGGTGATGATGCTGGTTTTATATTTCAACCAAGGAAGTAAATGACCAAACATGAAAATAAGGTCATGGAAAGCAAAGAGAATGAGAAAATCAATGAAGTTTCTCATCCAACAAGCATCATAGATTTGTCTCCATCAGCAAAGGAGGAAGTGGTTATCAGGCAAAGGAAGGGCAAAGAGAAAATAGTTGACAAATCAGAAATAGAAACCCTCAAAGAGAAGTTTAAGGAAGCAGGTAAAGAGATATCAGTTTTGAAGCTAGAAGAAAAGAAGCACAGACCTGAGAAGGTTCAATTTGAATAGATGAAAAAAATATGGGAGGATCAAGTCACAAGTGTTTCAAAAACTTTGGACAATGTAGAAATGTTTCTGAAATGGACTCAACCATTAAAAGGGGAGGTAAAACACATTAAAATGATGATCTTTTACTTACAATCCAAAAACAACGCATTAAAATATCAAGTGGAAGATCTTCAAGAGCAGCTGGATTTGATTCAAGTGGAGTTAGAAAAGAAAGGGCTGAAGATGAACGTGATAGAAGAACCCATAAGCCAATTTATTGTAAACGAAGAAGAAACACCATAGGAGTAAAAAATTGAGCTGAAACAAGTATGATGAGGTTCATAACATGCAGAGAACCTAAATTTTGCAGCTGGAGAATAATTTTTCAAGGCAGTTACAAAAACAACAATTTTTGGTTTTTTAGACAGTTTCGTAGCGTGCTTCAGGCTTGAAGCTAGAAAAGCACTACGAAAATTTCCGAAGGTGCATTTTTGCCTTAGAATTCAGTTTGGTCAAGTATTATTGAGGGAAATCGATTGTTTGCAAGGTGTCTTGGCATAGTAAAGGTGTTTGAACAACAAAGGTGTCAAGAAGATAGGTGAAAAAGCAAATTTTCATACGCTATGAAATTGCCTAAACTGCCCTGTTTCGTAGCGAGGATATTTTTGAAGATTTTTGAGCATTCCAATAGCACATTATCCAGCTGGAGACCTCCAACATGTCAGTGGACCATATCAGCATAGACTCATTTCTCAAAAGGAGTATTACACAGCCAGCTCATCAGGCAGAACAATGATTAAAGTGAAGGTTATCCATCCCTAAAAAGTAGGATTGTGTTCCACAGATCTAGGGGTGTTTTAAATATGTAAAGTGATGGTGAATTATCCATCGAACATGTGATATCTATTATGTAACTGTTTCAATGTTAGGAGAACCAAATGTAATAAATAGGAGATAAAGTCCTATTAGGAGTTTGATTTCTTAAAGGATATATTTCTTTTTTCTGTTTCAAGTTAGTAGTTTTAGTTATGATAGGTGTCAGAGTTAGAATTCGAAGATCTAGCCAGCTGGGCAGATCATCTACATTGTAAAGAATGTCTATTTATAGACTAAACATCAAAGAGTAAAGGGTTGGAGAATATTTCACCAAATTTATGCTTGTATGCTTTTGTCCATTATCAGTAATATACATAAATTCTACTTCCATACTTGAGATTATCATGAGGTGTTTAATGTGTTGTTACTATGTATATTTATGTCTAATTAATTGTAGTGGATTTTGTCTCTAATTACTCAAAATTCATACTATTATGCTCTGACTTCCTTTAGGGGTGAAATTACTGTGCTTTCCTTATATTGTGTGTGTGAATCACCTTGATTAAAGACCTCTATCTGCCTCAGCTTCCATGTGAAGAAAGACTGTCATTAAGAGTAATGATGTTGACCCCATAGCCCAATGGTAGCAAGCCTTCATTTTTCAACCTGCAATCATACAAAACCAAGTCACAATTGATAGAGTTAGCCATCTAGTATTATCTTTATTGAAAATAATAAACCCCCTTTGAGAGAGCCCTCTCAAACTGAAGAGGCTAATCTTCAGTTAGAAGTGGTTTGAAAGAGTTACATTGAGTTGATTGATGAGCAACCAATCAAGATCAGTTTGGTGATAACATTTTGGGGCATCTGCCGGGAGCCTGAAGACATATTTCTCGATGTTTTATGTGCAAACAATGAAGCTAAACTCTTGGAGGTAACATGAGCTCAAAATTTATTCGAGGCTGCAGAAACTACCTTGGTGACTCCATTACAAATTTTCATGTTTAAAGGTGGCTTCCAGAAGGAGATATATGAGGAGCAATCCGGATCCTAACCCACCTACCATTGTGGATAATCCAAACATAATTTCTAGAGGCATTGAAAGAAACTCTTCAAAATCAGGTATTCCATCACACTCAAGAGCTTTTTCCTCTGAAATTGTAAGAAGTCCTAAAGATAAGAAATTTGATGATAAAATTCAAGAAGTTTTGTTTAGGTTTGTGAGTGAAAATGAATTGACTGATATTTTTATAGACCTGCAAAGACGAGGTATTGATACATCAACCCTAACCAAAAAAGAAAGAGAAGAATTCTGGAAGGTAGTTACATCAGAGTTACTATTAGAGAGGGATTCTTTTGATAAGTTAAAGGAATTAGACCCATTTTAATTCTTGCTAAGAAGAAAATCTGGTATTCCTTTACTTGACTGGAGCTCATTTGTATATGGACTACAAATACCAACTACACCACCTCCTAATAGCTCATCTTCTACTACTGCAGTTCCTAGAAATACCACAGTCCCTATTATCATGGATGGAAATGTTCCACCTCCACCTCCTGCTGCACATGCTAGATATGCTCCACTTGTTCTCCCAGCTGTTCTTAATGCCCTCCCAAGTAAATACTTAGCTAGAATTAAAACCTAGGGAAGTGATAAAGAAATTACAGCTGAGGAACATGTGGACCAATTTAATGATTTTATAGATAGAGAGGAAGTAGACCATGAAGATGTCAAAATAAGACTATTTTCTCAAAGTTTCACTGGTGAGGTCAAAAAATGGTTTAAAGCCCTAGCTCCAGGAAGCTTGCAGAATTGGAACCAGTTTGAGGATAGTTTTTTGAGAAAATGGGGGAATAGAACAAACCTTGTGTAGGCCCTTACTGAATACAATAGTTTAAAAATAGCTATAGATGAAACAATCGAAATTTTTTCCAAGATATTTAACAAAGTTTATGATTCTATACCTGCTCATCTTAAACCTCCACTAGGAGCTACTTAATTGCGCTATGTTGAGGCATTTGATTATGGCTTCTCTATTCTACTTAGAGAAAGGGAATCTCCTTCATTAGTAGAAATACAGAATGATGCTGTGAAGGTAGAAGTAAACATGATAGAAACTAAGAAGTGTAAGATGGGTAAAACAAAACTAAAAGAAGAAGAAAAGCCTTCCACCTCAGATGATAAGTTTGATTTTATGATGAAGGCTATGGAAAAAATCATAGATAGGCTTGCCCTTGGAAATGATTCTGCACCTCCTGCACAACATGACCAAAATTTAGAAATCCACAGTTTAGAAGGCCTCAGAATCAAAAAAGACAAAGAGAAAAAAAAATTCAGCCCGACCCTCATGTAAGGTCTCCTTTTTAGTATAATTTGATTTATGAAGAAGAAACTCAACCTGAGATTTAAGAAGACTCTATCCACTGCCTAGATGAGAACATGCATAGAATTTTTTGGACCAAAGAGGAGCATGATGAGTCTGATCATGATGTAAATAAGGGTGAGGGACAGTATGACTATCTTAAGGGTTATCAACATGCAATTTTTGAGATGCAGAAGCAATACAATCTCAGAAACATAAATGTTCCTATTACTGCAAATAAAGCACAACCAAAGAAGGAGGCTCCTAAAGCAGCCGAGTCTAAAAAGGATCCACCACTCCCTCCCCCTGTCAAAGAGAGTGAAAATATTACTTTTGTTTTCAATTTGGAGAATGATATTTCTAAAATCAAGATTCCAGTTCCTTTTGGAGAAATTCTCAAGGTAAATGAGTACAAAAGCAAAATTGTAAAAATTTTGAATTCTCAACCAGGAGCTTCAAATATCCTTAATGTACAGGAAGACCATCCTACCATCTACTTGGGACCAAGATTGGAATATGAGAAGAATGAAGAAGTACCTCTTTTCTATGCCAACCTTAAAGTATCCATGACATGAATTTAAACAATGCCATGTTGGATTTAGGGGCTTCTCATAACCTTATGCCTAAGGTGATTATGGAGAGGATGGGTTTGGAGATCACTAGGCCATACAAGGATTTGTTTTCTTTTGATTCTAAAAGAGTTGAATGCATAGGATTGATAAAAGATGTTGTTGTTGGCCTAACACAAGTGCCTCCCAAGACATTGGTAATGGAAATTGTGGTGGCAGTTATTCCACCCAAGTTTGGCATGCTCTTATCCAGATTTTGGGTAGCAAAAATCAAAGGCACCATGCAGATGGACTTGATATATGCCACCATTCCTATTTTTGGTGAGCAAAGAATATTGTACAGGGAGACTAGGATGGCCTATATGGTAAGCAACAAGGAAAACCTCAAAATTTTCCCATTTATGCTATTGAAACTAAATTAGGATCAGAAATTCTTTTCAATGAGCTAATTGATGAAGCGGAAAGTGAAGGGAAAGAAAAAATTCAAGAAATTGAAAATAAACAAGATGAAAATCAAGAAACCATAGAAGAAAAAGCAGAGGGTTGGTGGGTTTTTCAATTTGATGGATCTGCTGGAAGAGGGGGCTATAGCAGGCATATGGATCACTACTCCTGATGATGAAATTAAGTTCTATTCTTTCAAACTGAACTTTGACTGTACAAATAATATGGCTGAATGTGAATCTCTCTTTGTGGGTTTGGAAAATTTGAAAAGATTGGGTGCCCAAAAAATTTCATTCTGAATTGGTAATAAAACAAGTTGAAGGAACATATCAAACTAAGGATGTGAGAATGAGAGCTTACAAAAATCTAATTATGGAAATGTTGGATAAATTTCAAGAATATTAATTTATTGTGAAAACTAGGGATAAAAAATCAGTTGCTGATTCCCTAGCTGTTTCTGCAAGTTTTTTTATCATCCTTGCACATTCCACTGAGAAGTATGAGATTGAAGTTTGTCATAGGCTTTCCATCCCAGATAACATCATCCATTGGCAAGTGTTTGAAGATGACTAGCAAGTCAAAAATTTCATAGAGTTGAAGGAGGAATTTGAAAGCACACAAGTAGATCAGCAAAACAGGCTTGCTGAAACTAAGGGTAATTCTGAAGTTTTACAGCTGAAAAATAATTGTATACCCAAGGGTCTTATTCCACTTGAAAAAAGTTTTGACCAAAATGATGTTTTCAAATCCCCTAGAATGCAGGTTAATGATGAAGAGGTAGAAACTTGTAACATTGGTGCAGTAGTCGTGCCTAAAATGATAAATCTTTCTAAGTTTCTTTATGTGGAGATGAAACATAAATATATTGAGATGATGAAGAAGTTCATTGATGTTTTTGCATGGATTTATGATGATCTAAAAAAGTATGATCCTACTATTATTCAACATATTATTCCTATCAAAGAAAATGAGAAACCTTTCAAAGAGAATTGAGAAGGATTAATCCATTGCTCATGCCTTTGATTGAGAAGGAAATTAAGAAGCTTTTTGATGAAAAAATTATTGTTCCCATCAGATTCTCAAAATGGCTTGCTAACTTGGCACCAGTCAGAAAAAAGAGTGAAGAGATCAGAATCTGCATTGATTTCAGAAACTTGAACAAGGTTTCTTTGTAAGACAACTACCCTCTTCCTAAGATGGATCAAATTCTGCAGAATACTGTTGGCTCTTAAAGGATTTCTATGCTAGATGGTTTTTCAGGATACAATCAGATATTGGTACACTCAAAAGACCAAGAGAAAATTTCTTTTACCATACCATGGGGGACATTCATGTATGCCAAGATGCCCTTTGGTTTGATGAATGCAGAAGCAAATTTTGAAAGAGAAATGGACATTGCCTTTGTTTAGGAGAAAGATAAGCTAGTGGTGGTCTATCTGGATGACATAACTGTACCTTCAAGAAGGGAGAAAGATCATTTTAAGCATATGGAGAAAGTTCTGCTGAAGTGTAGAATATTTTGTATTTCTCTTAATCCTACTAAAATTATTTTTTCTCTAACCTCTGGAATTTTCTTGGGCATATTATATCAAAATATGGGATAAAGATTGATCTAAATAGATTCAATGCCATTCAGAAGATAGACTTGCCAAGGAAAAATAAGGAAATTCAGTCTTTTCTTGGAAGAGTAAACTTTGTTAGAAGGTTCATCCTGAACTTTGCTGAGATTGTCAAAGAAATTACCAAGATGTTGAAGAAAGGAGTTGATATTAAATGGATAGTTGAAGCCAAGCAGTCATTTGAAGAAATAAAGAAATCCCTCACTCAGGCCCCAATATTTATTAGTCTAAATTTTTTAAAATAATTTTTGGTTTTTACATTTGCATCTGAAAATACCATAGCTAGAGTTTTACTGCAGAAAGGATAGTAAGGTACAGGGAAACCCATTTCATTCTTTAGCAGAACCCTTGCTAACTCAGAGATGAAATAAAATATTTTAGAAAAATAGGCTATGATTTGATCAAATCCATTAAGGATTTCAGAATCTATATTCTGCATTCTCATGTCATAGCATGTTGTGCCTAACAATGTGGTTAAGGACATCTTGACACAAGCTGATCATGATGGCAAGAGAGGGAAGTTGATAGCTAATTTGCTGGAGTATGAAAAATAAATCATACCTACAAAATTGGTGAAAGGACAGGGGTTGGAAAAGTTAATGGCACAATCTAATTTTGACTGTATTGACTTGGATTTTATTGCGGAAATTTTAGAGATATCAGAGGAAGATGAAGAGTTGATTCTTATTGAAGAGAAATTTATTTTTTCTGAATGGTACAGGAAAATTATCTTTGTCTTGCATCATCACAGAGCTCCTGTAGAGTTGACTAAATCAAAAGCAAGGTTTGTGAAGCTGAAATATCTAAGATACTTCATTATATATAAGAATATATATTGGAAAGATACTGGTGGCATTCTTTTGAATTGTTTTTCAGAAGAGGAAGCTGAAAATTTGATTGAAGAATTTCATAAGGGATATTGTGGAGGACATCACTACTGGAAGGCCACAACAAACAAAATTCTCAGAGCAGGATACTACTGGACCACCATGTTCAAGGATGTTTACAAAAAGATAACTGCTTGCCATGAATGTCAGATTTTTGATGGTAAAAAAAAGCTGGTTCATTTACCATTGATGCCAATTTATGTTGAGGCGCCTTTCCAACAGTGGGGGCTGGATTTTATTGGTGAAATACACCCATCATCTTTAGGGCAGCATCGTTGGATCCTAATAACAACAAATTATTTAACTAAGTGGATTGAAGCAATCCCAACAAGGCAGGAAAATGATTCAGTCATCATCTAGTTCTTAGAGAATAACATATTGTCCAATTTTGGCTATCCTATAAAGATTATTACTGACAATGCACAAACTTTTAAATCCAAAAGGTTGATTAGTTTTTGTCATCAGTATCATATAACACTTGGAAACTCTACTACTTATTACCCACATGGTAATGGTCTTGCTGAATCTTCTAATAAAAGCATTGTGAAAATTATCAAGAGGGTACTGCAGGAAAACATAAGATCTTGGCATCTGAAGTTCAAGTATGCTCTGTGGGTTGATAGAGTATGTACAAAAAGATCCATTGGTACTTCACCTTATGAATTAGTGCATGGAGCTGAAGTTATTTTTCGCACATCCTTAGGAGTGCCTGTAATGAAATTGTTGCAAGGACTAGAAGAGGAGCCTAATGCTATTCAGAGGAGGATAAACCAGCTTATAGCTTTGCAGGAAAAAAGGGAGGAGGTATACAACAGTCAGAAAACATAGTAAATAAGACATTTGACAAGAAGGTCAAAGAAGAAAATTTCCATATTCAATATGTGGCAATGAAGTGGGAAGCCAGAATTGAAGAAAAGGGGAAACATGGAAAGTTTGAAAACATCTGGAAGGGACCATTCACAGTAGCTGGATTCCATGGCAACAACACTTATCTACTTCAGGATATGGATGGACAACTTTGTGCTAGAGGACCTGTCAATGGCATGTTTTTAAAGCACTATTCCTCTTAAAATTTTACTGAATTTTCACTCCATTGTTTATATTATGTTTTATTATGATTTTGTGCTTATAAAGACAAGATGATCATCAAACTTGAGCCCGAGGTGAAGGCCATAAGAGTTTGAAGAAGGCTTGGAAAATTTTAAAATTTTATTTCCAAAAAGATGGATGGCACTGCAACTACATGTTCTTTGGTGTAGCATAGGGGCACACCATCCCAAGTGGAGCCATAGTTATCAATCATTAAGTTGTGAAACATTTTTTTAAAGGGTAATACATGTCACTCACCAAATGGATAAGGTCTCCTAAGCCATTTTAATGTGGTATAGGATTTTTTTTGCATTTTTTAAGCCTATCCTAAGTTTTATGATCACCTTCATTTATGCCATTTCAGTAAAATCAGTCCCATATCATGTCAGTTTTCATTTCCCATGCATTCGAACTCAAAAGGGCACATCTGTCAGTTTTTCATATTTTCGTAGCAATTTACACATGAAAACAACAGACTTCACTATGAAACTGCCTAATAGTTTCGTAGCGAATCTGTCAGAAGATTAACTAATTTCGCTATGAAAATGCGTTTTTTAACCTGGCTTGTCAGTGTTGTATGAGGTGTCATTTTATGATTAGAGCAGTAAAGGTGGAGGTCATTCAAGGTTGTTATGATAAAATTCAAATGTACATAGCCATGTTTGATGTCATCATTACCCTTTTTTTCTTGCATGTGTTATGATTGAAGCTTGAGCTATCAGTTAAAATTTTAAACCTCGCCTCAATTATCCTTTTTTCATATCGTGGTTTATCCTTGAATGTGAGTCGATCCCTAGAGAGTTGATTCATCGAGCCAAGCAGGTTGCTGTCAAGTTCGAATTCTATAGGTGGCATCAACAAGTGAGGTAGTGAAGACTATAAATCATCAATGGCTGCAAGAAAGAAAACAAAAAAGGGTGGCCATTGTCACAGGTATGAGCCCATGGATATGAAATTACTCAATGAAGACCCTACTACTATGGAGGTTTACAGAAGGACTGGTTGCTTGTAATTATGTCAGAGGTTGCAGGGCTTTTATTTACAGGTTTCAAATGATTTTGCCACCATCTTCACATGAACGACATCAAAGGTTGGAATTCTAAACCTTACAGTGACACCAGAGAGCATATCATCAACTACAGGAATCCCTAGAGGTATTAAACAATAGTTTAAAGGTATCAAATTCACAATGCAGGATTGCAAAGAGTTTATCAAGCAAGAACACAGTGAAATTGATTTGAAAAATGCCATCCCTAGGAGTTTCATGAAGGAGAATTATGCAAAATTGTTGATGGTCATTCAAAAATATTTTACCTGTGAAAGAAGATTTCACATGGTCTACTCATACCATCTTAGAATTCTTCTGCATTTTGTAGGTAAGAGGTCACTTGACCTGCCTTTCTATTTATACAAAAGTATAGGGAAAATGTCACTTAAGGTTCAAATCAAGACAAAGGGAAATGAGACATCTCTTTTTCATTATGGTCTAATTAAGTTGTTAGTGTTGGAAGAATTGAGGAGGTTAGACAGAGATTGGATTTATTTCTTATTCATGAGTGGTTATGAAATTGATGTGGTCACTCCTAAGAAAGCCTCAAAACCTAGAACCAATTCATCACCAGCTGTGGCAAAATAAGTTGAAGAAGAAAATAGATCATCTCCTGCAGAACCAGTGAACATGGGAGCAAAACCTTTGCAAGATACTGACACACCTCAAGCAACACTTGCAAAACAGAAGCATATAGTCAGCAAACAAGGCAGCAAGAGAGTTTATAGAAGCCAAACATTGGCTAAATGCAATTTGGAACATATCCTTCATGCAATTGACATTGAAGAGTCACCCATTGTGCAAGCTGAAGACATTGAAGATGGAGGAAGAAAGATGAAGAAAGGTAAGATTGATAAAAACCTAGATTTTGCAGTGATGATGCTGGTTTTATATTTCAGCCAAGGAAGCCAATGACCAGACATGAAAATAAGGTCATGGAAAGCAAAGAGACTGAGAAAATCAATGAATTTGCTCAGGCAACAAGCATCATAGATTTGTCTCCATCAACAAGGGAGGAAGTGGTTATCAGGCAAAGGAAGGGAAAAGATAAAATAATTGAAAAATCAGAAACAGAAACCCTCAAAGAGTAGTTGAAGGAAGCAGGTAAAGAGATATCAGTTTTGAAGCTAGAAGCAAAGAAGCACAGAGCTGAGAAATTTCAATTTGAACATATGAAAAAAATATGGGAGGATCAAGTCACAAGTGTTTCAAAAACTTTGGACAATGCAGAAATGTTGCTGAAATGGACTTAGCCATTAAGAGGGGAGGTCAAACACATTAAAAGGATGAAATTGCACTTACAATACAAAAGAATAGCATTAAAAGATGAAGGGGAAGATATTCAAGAGCAGCTGGATTTGATTCAAGTGGAGTTAGAAAAGAAAGGGATGAAGATGAAAGTGGTAGAAGAACCCATCAACCAATTGATTGTAAATGAAGATGAAACACAACAGGAGTAAAAAATTGAGCTAAAACAAGTATGATGAGGTTCATAACATGCATAGAGCCTAAATTTTTTAGTTGAAGAACAATTTTTCAAGACAGCTACAAAAACATCAATTTTTGGGTTTTTAGACAGTTTCGTAGCGTGTTTCAGGCTTGAAGCCAGAAAAATGCCACGAAAATTTCTGAAGGTGCATTTTTGCCTTATAATTCAGTTTGGTCAAGTATTATGGAGGGAAATTTTGCAAGGTGTATTGGCATAGTAAAGTTGTTTGAATAGCAAATGTGTCAATAAGATAGGTGAAAAAGCAAGTTTTCATACGCTACGAAACTACTTTAACTGCCCTGTTTCGTAGCGAAGATATTTTTGAAGAATTTTGAGCATTCCAGCAGCACATTAGCTAGCTAGATACCTCCAACATGTAAGTGGACCATATCATCATAGAATCATTTCTCAAAAGGAGTATTACACAGTTAGCTCATCAGGCAGAACAATGATTAAAGTGAAGGTTATCCATCCCTAAAAAGTAGGATTTTTTTCCACAGATCTAGGGGTGTTTTAAATATATAAAGTGATGGTGAATTATCCCTTGAACATGTGATATATATTATGTAACTATTTCATTGTTAGGAGAACCGAATGTAATAAGTAGGAGATAGAGTCCTATTAGGAGTTTGATTTCTTAAAGGATAACTGTCCTTTTTCTTTTTTAAGTTAGTAGTTTCAGTTATGATAGGTGTCAAAGTTAGAATTCGAAGATCTAGCCAGCTGGGTATATCATCTACATTGTAAATAATGTCTATTTATAGAATAAACATCGAAGAGCAAAGGGTTGGAGAATATTGCAACAAATTGTTGCTTTTATGTTTTTGTCCATTGTCAGTAATATACAGTGACATTCTACTTCCAGACTTGAGATTCTCATGAGGTGTTTAATGTGTTGTTGCTATGTATCTTTATGTATAATTAGTTGTAGTGGATTTTGTCTCTAGTTACTTAGAATTCATACTATTATGCTCTGACTTTCTTTAGGGGTGAAATTACTGTGTTTTCCTTATATTGTGTGTGTGAATCACCTTGATTAAAGACCTCTATCTGCCTCAACTTCCATGTGAAGAAAGACTTTCATTAAGAGTACTGATGTTGACCCCATATCCCAATGGTAGCAAGCCTTCATTTTTCAACTTGAAATCATACAAAAACCAAGTCACAATCAGTACTCTCAAATTGAAAATCTTTATTGAAAATCATAAACACCCTTTGAGAGAGCCCTCTCAAATTGAAGAGGCTAATCTTCAGTTAGAATTGGTTTGAAAGAGTTACATTGAGTTGATTGATGAGCAGCCAATCAAGATAAATTTGGTGATAACAACCCTTATGGGTAAAAAAAAAATTTAATATTCCAACTAGATGAAAGCCAATTTGGAATATTATAGTCCTCCCCTCCAAAATGTTGCTTGTCCTTAAGCAACTATAAAGGTGAGTGCTGCAAAACTTCTCCTCCTTCCCTTGTGACACCTCCATATAATGAAATCTCCTCATGAACCAAGTGTTCCCTAATGAATCCATCCCTAAAATGCTCCTCCCAAGTGCTCAAGTTAACCAAATGGCTCCCCTTATAAGGAAGCAAGAGGTCTACTGTAGCAACCATATACTGTCCAAAGTTCCCCATGAAGCATGAGGCATAAGAAGTGCAGGGAATCTCATTCCCAATGGGAAAATCCAGTCCATGTGCCATCCCTCCAATCATGCCAACAACAATGATAAGAACATCATCAACATATGGTATCAAAATCAAGTACACACTAGCTACCATATGAAATACCAGAGGAGGATAATAGTCCCTCAAGTGGAACAGACACAATATTACTCCTAAATGCCTCATATTATGATATGATTAGTGGTTTCCCAACCACTTGCTTGTTTCCCCAATCCTCTCACATTCTTGGAGAAGGTGAATGATGTGTGGTGTCAACTGAGCACACCCTGATTAAGATATCATCTCCCCAAAATATCCTAGGGGGTGGGCATCCCAATCACTGCTTATGGCCCCAAATGGACCAAGAAGTCTATAAGAAAGAGTGCCCCATTTTGGAGCAATGAAATGTACATGGATGGCAAGGAAATACAAATATTCAGTTAGTGGATCATTATGCACAAAAACACAATCCTTACCATGTACCTTGAGCAAGCTGGTGAAGTGGCTAATAGATGGGCCTCCCCTCATTCCTATTGGAAAAGGAAGTGGTTGTAAAAAATATGCCAAGTAGTTGTATCTCTCCTCAATCTCCAAACAACTCATTCATCTCCTCTTTGAAGCCTTCCCAAGTGAACCCCTCCATGATAGTTCGATATGCCCTCATGAAGTCAGTGGGGCTGTAGAGAAGAACCTCATATGCTGCATGTAGTAACTCCTCCTTGAGCTTAGAGTCTCTGGTCAAGAAGATCCTACTCTGATAATAGATGACCCCATCTCTCACTTCATATCTCCCATCTGAAAACTAGACAGCAAGTAACCTGCATGTGAAGAGATCCTTGGAGTATTCCACCAACAACTGAGATATCCAATAAGTATCTATACTCAATAATGATAACACTGCTATTCTATAATGTAAAGCACTTGTCATGTTTCTGCCCTCTCCTTTGACATATCCCATGCCAAATTCATATGCCGGGATGCTGCTATCCTGCCTCTGCTGCCCCTCCTGTACCTGCTCCTGCTCAAGTAAAGGTTGAAGTTTTTGGATGTTAGCCTTCCATAGGAAGCTATCACCCATCCAAAACCTTCCGATTTTGGCCAATGTATGTATGAGTGGCCACCATCCTCTACCATATGTGGAAGATTCCTCCCTATGTGGAAGTATCTTTTGGTTGTCCAAAGCCATGTAGTGGTCTCCTTGCACCATGATGGTGCCATCATCCATCCATGAAACATCTTCTCTCAGCACAATATATTTGGTGAGAGTTGGAAATACTGATATTAGCATAATTTATCCCTCCTCCTTGAGCCTACCCAAGACTCTCTGCATTGTGCCAAGTCCTCCCAAGGTCCTCACCCCTACTAGATCTATGAGTGGTGCAACCTGTTGTGAGATATATCCCATCAACTCCTAGTTCGGGGGTCTCCTTGGTGGAATGCCTCTAAATAGTAATGTGTCATGGGCCAAGGTCATTTTCATAAATGATTGGAATGTTAGGTCCTTACTTCCACTACACAAATCAAACTCTATTTTCTGTGTGGAAACTGTTTGAGAGGGATAAGTGTGCATGCCCCTAATCACCTGATACTTACCACTCCTTTTGTCTGTCCAATCCATATTTAGTCTCCCAATATGTGGTGACTTTCCTCAAAGTAATCAACCACTACACACCCAATATCACATTGGTTTCAGGGTTATCAACCATAAATAAGTTATTAGTCAAGGTGTATGTTCCCATGGTGACAGATAATGCCAGAACATACTTCATGCATTGCATAGTTCTAGCTCCAGGGACCAAAACTGAAAATACCTAAAAGTCATCAGTAGGTATTTCCCTCCTCTGCACTAGCTGGGCATCAATAAAGTTGTGGGTAGCCCCATTTTCAATCAACACTAATACCCTTTGATCCTGAATGGAACCTCAAACTCTCAAAGTCAGATACTTGGGTACTCCTTGCAAAGATGCAAGGGCCCCTCCAACTGGAGAAAATCCTCCATTCATACCTTTTGGTGGCGGTGGATCCTCTCCTGCTATCCCAACGCTGTGAACTCCTTTTTTTTCCTCTTCTTCCTCCTCTTCATCATCAGAGAATACCTCTATATAGTGTGCCTTCCTTGCTACACATCTATGTCCGGGTGCCCATGATTCTTGGCATGTGAAGCAAAGCTTCCTTCTCCTCAAGTCTCTTCGGACATCATCACTAAGTGGTCCTTTGTTTTGGATCTCCTTTGAAGGAGGAGCCTTCACATCTTTTCCCTTTGATGGAAAAGTGGGCTTTTGCCTAAATGGTGCCTTTTCCCTTGGCAAATTATCTTGTAAATCTATAGCCCTTTCAAAAAAATCTTGAAGGGTAGTTGGCTTGGTTTATTTAACTAACCCATGTAGAGGATTTGCTAGCCCATCAATAAACATATAGACCCTCCTAGCTGCAGATATATTAGGAACCATAGTAGAAAGTTTTAAAAATTCAGAAATGTGAGTTTTTGGATTACCTGACTGTTTGAGCTTAGCTAGCTTAATAGAAGGTGCCTCCGGGTCTCTTCGATCATACCTCTCCACCAACCTCCTGGTGAAATTTGAATATGCAGTCACATTGGCATGCCCCAATGTAGAAAGACCATGAAACCACCAATTATGTGCCTCACCCTCAAGGTGCAGCGCTTTTATTTTGATGGCTTCCATCTCCAGTACTTGGTTCAAATGGAAGTAAATGTCTAGATTCTCTACCCAAGACTTGGCTGTGCATTTGGATGACCCATCAAAAGCGGGCAAGAAGAAAATACCAATAGTCCGGTGAAGATCATTATTTTGTATGAATCCTCCACCTCTATTTTGATGCCGGGGTCTCTTGTTGTCCTTCATCTGACAAAACTCTTGAAAGCTCAAATGATATTTGAATCTCTAAGTTTGAGACTCATAATCAAGAAGGTAATCTTCAAGAGTTTCTTGTTCTTGAATTCATCCATTTCCCATTGATAAGAATGTAGGCATAGTGGAGCATTGGGAAATATTCTGCTTCACGGGTTGATCATGCCAGTGATGTGAAATACCGGAGCCTTCTCTATGTAGAAACCCTTTAGGGGATTCCTTGTGTCTATCCATTCTCATCTCCTTGATTTCTCTTGCAATATCTTGCATGGTTTGAAGAAGAAGCTTGGGAAACTCCTTGTCATCCTCTTCTCATGATATGGGAGTTTTTCCCTTGTCTTCTCTATTATCTGTATAATAATATCTCCGGGGTCTATTAAGATACATATTCTCTCTTTATGTGAGAGGCTCTCCCTCTTCTGATGACATATTGGCTGAAATACACAGGCTGAGCCAAGATTATGCTATGATACCACTGTAATATTCCAAAATAGGAAAAGCAGTAATATTGAACATAAAAATGGAAATAAGCAGCAAATGTCAATACTCCAAGATATGAGCTCAATATAGATCCAATATGTTATGAATAAAAAAAACAAATGAATATAGTACAAAAGGGAATAAGTCACCCAAACTAGATAAGACAAGCCTCCAATGAAAATATATGTCAAAGCATAGAATGTTGCTGCAATGTAGAATTCCGGAGAGACAAGACAACGTAGTCCCAGTGGGTAAAATGCTACTAGAAAAGTACAATAATATGGATATGTTGTTATATAGATAAAAAGTTTTGGGAGTGGAGATCTAGGCTCCCAAACACATTTCCAAGACAACCGAGAAAGGGTTACCGAAAATACACAATATACAAAAATGCTGGAATGTCGCCCTAGGGTTGAATAAGCTCTACAACTGGGCACCTGAAAGGAGGTGGCTGAACTAATATAGAAATGTATAAAAAACCTCCAATAGACTTCCCAAATGAAAGGCTGATCCCTTCACTAGAAATCTAACTCTCCAAATGATGCACTGAATCCTCCACTGCAAATTATCACCAATATAATGCAGTCTATGAGGGAAATTGCGTTGTAGGAGATGGTAATAGCTTGGCCTAATTCCATTCCTCCTGCATGTATAATATGACCTGAGGTTCTTCTCCATTTGTATGTATGGGGGGATCCTCCTGATATGATTATTCTAGGGAATGTAGGGCATCCCTATATTGCTGTATTTCTGGACAATAATGAGTGTAATGCCCATAATTGTTACATAGAGCGCATGCGTGGTTGGTACAAAATGATTTTCCTTGGTTTTTTGTGGCTGGTTCCTTTTTACGGGAAGTTGTCGTCGCGACATGTCTTTCAGAGCTTAGGAGCGGTTTTAATTTGTCCAACTTTGGGAAGATATGGGTAGGGTGGCCTACTATGTCTCATGATGCACAAGGTTGTAATTCCCTTGGTATGATGGAGTTTTCTATCTTGTTCCTTTTTTTATGGGTTTTCTTGGTCATTATAACCAAATTTACGATGGGAGTTTCCTTAAACGGTATGGCTGCGGTGGTTTCCTTAACATGTGGGGCCTCCTCAGGAGTGAGGGGGTTTAATCCTATAGAGGTGATGCCCATGCTTCTTGTCATGGTAGGTGGGACCAAGTACCAAAATGGTATTGCGAAAGATATGTTTGGCAACACTACCGTTTCCAAAACTTGTTGTGACACAAAACTAGGTGGAGGGTATAAAAAAGGAGTTTGAGAGATGGCATAGGATAAGGAGGCTACCATGCTAGAGGCTTCAGTTTCGTTACTACTGGTCTCTGTCCCCTAGCTGGCTTCGGTGCTTGATGTAGACATCAGGCACCCCAGAGCCCCTGTGATATTAGTTAATGGTTCTTGTATGACAGGGGGATCTCCTAGAAATGATCCAAGGATAAACGACGGGTTGAATTAGCCAGGGCCATATTCTTGGTGCCGTGTGAGAATTTGAAAAGATGTGTCCACGTAGGATAAAATGCCATCGGTGTTCATTAGGGGTCGCTTGTCATGGTACATCAATTGGTTGACAGTGATGATGCGGTCCTCGTGGGGGAACATCATGATCCGGAAGACGGAGGATGCTATGGCAAACATGGTGTACATATAACTCCGCCCAAGGAGTATATTGTAATCTAGCTAGGTGTCCAAGACCTCAATGTCTATGAGAACTGTATTTTTGGCCAAGCATACTGGGACATTTTGATAGAGATCGATGGGATCAGAAGGGCACCCGTCGTATGCTCTGAGCGTGATGTCCGATGGTTTCAGTTCGAGAGATCCTAACTTTTGCCAAATTCTCTTTGACATGATGCATGTGGATGAACCCTCATCCATTATACATCTCTAGATAGTAATGTTCTGGACTTACACCGATATCTGGAAGGAAAACAAAGAAGGAAACCTAGGGGTGGCTTTATCTAAGTCAAAATCCATTAAGCATGAATCAACAGGTTCAGTTGTGCCTAATGCAGAAATCAAGGCTTTCCTTTGCTTTGGGAAATATTTCAGGAATTCCAAAGCTGACATAGCAGCGAGAGATTGAGCTAAATCATCCACAATGCTATAATTATGGGCCACTTTGGAGTGGTGTCCTGCTTGGCTTGTTGGTCCCTTAGCCATTTTTTGCAAAGGTTCAATAGGAAATTTTGATATAGTCAATGGTACTGTATGTGTACTCATGCTAGCCCCTGACAAACTGGTGTCTGGCAGGGTATCATAACTTCGATTCCATGTTTGAAATAACATTTCCTTACCCTTCATATATATTTCATGGTTGTTTTTTCAAGAATTGTTGGGGGGTGTGTGTTGCTGTTGGGTACTAACTGCCCCTTGATGGGGGAAGGGCTCTTGCATAATATTTGTTTGCTGTGTAGGTTCCCCTTGTCCTCGGTTACCTTGAAGCTTTTTGAGCTTGGGGATTTTGGTACATTGATGAGTGTAATGGACATACTCACCACAAATTGCGGAAGAGTGGTTGGTCTGAAGATTAGCCCTCTTGTTCTTCCCTTGGGAGTTATTTGGCTCCTGATTTTGGTTTCAGTTGGGGTTTCCCCCAACTTGAGATTGCGGAGGGCGCTATTTGTTATTTCCCCCCTGTCCAGGATTTCCTTTTTGTTTTTTTTTTGGTTTTTTCCTTACCGCGTTAAGAGGATAAATAGGATTCTCCTGGTTGTATGACTCGCGGTTGTGCCTGGGAAGGCTGCACAAATTTCACTGGTGCATTATCTTGCATTGGTGGGTTTTGTGCTGGGGAGTGGGAATATTGAGGTCCTTGTCCCTAGTTTTTAAATGAATACTGGGGGGGAGCTCTTCCGTAAACATTTATAGCTGCGTACTGGGTCCCCTATGTGGGAGGGTATGATCCTCCATGCTGATGATGGTACGACGATGCCCTATTGGTCATGTTTTGTAGAGGTTCACGATGACTCTGATGGTAGCCTGGTCATGGGATGTTCTGGTTAGGTTCATACGTGTAAACGGGGTACATATTACTACTGCCTAGTTGATTTTGGGTAAGTGACCCTATCAATCCATTTGCAGTGTTCGACGAGCCTAGCAATTTTTTATAAGTTTGTAGGCACGGGGTGTTATGCAGGATGTTATAGACGTATCCTGACTGAGTGTATATCAGCTCGAGTTGTGGGATTTGCTAATGAAATCCACTTTGGAAGTAGGTCCTTGAGTTTCCACATCCTTCGGAATATCTGCTATGAGAGTTTTTAGGAATAGGTCCAGTAAAAATCGATCCTTGAGTTTGGATTTACACAAGCTTTGACGTCGCCACCATTCATGGAGATGGTCCAAGATATGGACGGTTGGCGTTTGTCTAAAATGCGTCAGTAACTCCATTCCTAAATCGTGGTGGATGGGTAACTGGAAATATGTGAGGAACATAGTAGCAAGGGTGCTAAAGGTTCCATTTGAAGTAGAAGGCTGCTCCACATACCATTTTGCGGCTGGTCTGGTTAAGGTGCGCTGAAATAGTATGATCAATAATACTATTCAATGAACACCATAGGTGGAAATTCATTACATGATTTCCAGGGTCTTCCACTTTCTTCCCTTTGAACTTTGGAATTTCCAAAGGGAGCTTCATGGGCATGGGGGGCCAAGTGGGATTGTGTGCAATGGGTTCATCTGTTAACTTTTATAGATCAGGTAAATTTAGCGATGATAAGAAAGGTAACTGAGTGTTGAGCGCCATTATAGACTGCAAAAACACAAGGTTATGGTTGAGTATGGGGTTTGTTTGTGACATACCCGGCTATGTGTTCTGTTGGCTCCCCAAATGAGTAGCGCTCCTCTGCCCTCTAGGGTTTGTGGGAGGAGAAGTGTATGGTGACCCTGGTGGGGTTTCCACCGATGTGGCATTGGGTGACCCTTCGGGGTTCCCAACTAAAGACGCCCCGATAAAGGATGAACATATAAGGGTGGTGGTGTTCCGTCTTTGACGCCTAAATGGCGAAAAACTTGGAACTCTTCCCTCTAATGGGGGGAGGTCCAAAAAGCGTCTAGATCAATGAGGTCCCGTTGGGTCCATGATGGTGTCGAATAGGTTGGTTTTAGAAATATTTTTTAGTTTTGTGAGAGGAGAGAGATTATATATCAAAGAAAAAAGTGATCGCATACATAAAACAAAGCGAAAATAAAAGGTTAATTTCCCTTTAGATTAATCCTATGTGATCAGTCAATGAAAAAATGGTTTGTGTTGTTTTGCATGTGATACTCAAAATCCTAGAAAGAACTAATCATCCTCACACTCTCAATTTCAACAGGGCCTTGTGAGGATATCTTCTAGTGGGTACTGGGGCTAATGTTTCGAAAGAACTGGCGACGCCTTCCAGCAGCCGAAGAATCGACCAAGGTAATGGAAATAGGATCTAGTACTGCCTACACCATCATCTATAGGGAAGGATGCTGTATATTTTTCCACTAAGTACCGTCGTCCCACGCGAGTGTTCGAGACTTGAGATTCTTGGTATTCAGCTACCAATACCGAGCACTAGATGGGCCAGGTAGCCCCAAATAGTACCGCACGCACTGGGCCTAAGCTTAACCCCCTTAGAATTGTGTCTTTGTGGCGCTTGGGTTTTCTTTTCCATGGGCGGATAGACGAGTTTAAAGCTCCCTATAAAGTCAACTTCTATGTTTCAAGAATGTGTAATATTCCAAAATAGGAAAAGCAGTAATATAGGACATAAACATGGAAATAGAAGTGAAAATAAATGCATAAATATAAGACCAATATGGAGCCATTACATTATGTATAAGAACAAAAAATCAATACAAAACAGTGAGGCACCAATCATATGATATGAGGAAACAAGCCTCCCATAAACAATCACTCACAAAGTGAGATGTTGCTACTACAAAAAATGCCAGAGAACTGATACAACACAGTCATAATGAGCATAGCTACAACATGAGATAATAAAATGATAAAAAATGACTAATATATGCCAAAAAATATGATAAACATAAATATCTAGGCTCTATATCAACCTCCCAAAAGAACCCAAGAGGGTTTCTGGAAAATACACCAAAATACAAGAGGTGAACCCAAGCCCTAGGGCCGAAGATTCACTACAAATAAATAGCTGGAAAGATGTGGTGGATATGATATAGAATAGAATGAATCCTCCTACCAATAGACTCTCTAGGTGAAAGGCTGATCCCTTCACTGGAAAATCATCTCCCCAAATGGTGTACTGAAACCACTCCTGCAACTCTTCCCTAAATTAATGCAGTCCAAGACTGAAACTACCCTGTAGGAGATAATAATAACTTGGCCTGGTGAAAAATGCCACAATAAAGCTCAAGGGGCTTCCTTTCTAACCTCCCAATGGAAGAACCCTTCCTCCACTGAAACACAAGCTCAGAAATCACCCAAAACAAATCTCCACTACTGCACCCTGCAACACAGCACAACCCTCTGCAGAAACTGTGCTGTAGAAGAAATATGGAGCTTGGAATGATGCTGGAATGTGGAAATGTGGCCCAAATACTTCTCCTGAGTTGGCACTCGAAGTCCCCCGAGGATGAAGGTGGGATTCCTGCTCTGGAACACTCTTGTGCTAAACATCATTGTAGTCTACGCTAAACAACTGAAGAGAGAAACTAGTCATACAAACCATAGACAAAATAACAATCAAAATATGCCTTCTATGGCTGCCATCCCCTTCCTTATATGCTTGGTGAACTTCCTCACATTGGGCCCCACTCATTAAAGCTGCCACTTCCATGCACGGAGTCTCCCTCAAAAAATGCGTTGTCCCTCAATGAATGCCATTCCTTCCATACCAGCGCTGTTGATTTGGTCAAAGTTGACCCAGTCTACATGCTCCAACCCCTTTTCACACACAAGGGTGCTTAATCAAGCTACTAAAACGATCTCCATTCACATTAGGAGTGATTTTATTCCTACTAAGGATATTTATGGGTATCCATACCCTCTTATTCTTCTGACTAGGAAGCAAAAACAAAATTTAATATTCCAACTAGATTATAGCTAATTGGGAATATTACAGTCCTCCCCTCCCAAATGCTGCTTGTCCTCAAGCAACTGTAAAGGTGAGTGCTGAAAATCTTCTCCTCCTTCCTTGGTGACACCTCCATGTGATAAGATCTTCTCATGAACCAAGTGCCTCCCAATAAATTCCTCTATGAAATGCTCCTCCCAAATACTCATGAGATGCCAATGACTCACCTCATTAGGAAACAAAAGATCCAATGTAGCAATCATGGTTTGCCCAATGTTCTCAATGAAACATGAAGCATAATAAACATGGAGAATCTGACTCCCAATGGACACATCAAATCCTTGCATCCTTCCTCCAATCATGCCCACAATAAGGATAATGACATCATCAATATATGGGATCATAATCAAGGATACATAAGCTACCATATGTAATACTCGAGAAGGATCATAGTCCCACATGTGGAACCGGCGCAATATGTCTCCTGAATGCCTCAAAACATGATATGATAAGTGGTTTCCCCACCACTTGTTTGCTGCCATAGTATTCTCACATGATTGGAGAAGGTGAGTAATGTTTGGTGCCAATGGAGTACACCCTGAATGATATGCCATCTCCCTAAATCCTCCTAAGGAGTGGCCATGCTCAACACCTTTTATTGCCCCAAGTTGACCATAAAGTTTATAAGGAAGAGTGCTCCCACTTGGAGCAATGGATTGCACATGTACGATAAAGGAATGCAAATACTCATCTAGCAAATCATTATGCACAAAAACATGATCCTTACCATATACCATGATTGAACTAGTGGAGTGGCTCATAGATGTGTCCCATCTAATTTTGAATGAGGAAAGAGGTGGCTGTGATAAATCTATCAAAGAGTTATGTCTCTCCTCCATCTCCAAATTATACATGCATCTCCTAAAATGCTGATATATCTCCTCTTCAAATCCTTCCCAAGTAAATCCCTCCATGATGGTATGGTATGTTCTCATGGAATAAGTGTGGCCGAAGAGAAAATATTCATGTGCTGCATGTAGCAACTTCTCCTTGAGCTTGGATGCTCTAGGTAAGAATATCCTACTCTGATAGTAGATGACCCCTTCTCTTACCGAATATCCCTCATCTAATAGTTGGTCATAAAGTATCATGCAAGTCAAAAGATCGTTGGAGTAATCCACCAACATATAGGATTTCCAATAAGGATCTATCCTCCATAGTGACAACGCCGATGTTCTATCATGTAAAGCATCTATCATGTGAATTCTCCCTTCTTTTACATCTCCCATTACAAAGTCACATACCGAGATGCTGCTATCCTCCCTTGGCTGCTCCTCCTGTAGCTATTCATGCTCATGTAAAGGTTGAAGCTTTTGGGGGTTAGTCTTCCATTGGAAACTATCACACATCCAAAACATCCTAAGTATGGCCAATGTATGCATGAGTGGCCACCATCCTCTACCATGTGTGTAATATTTCCCCCCAAGTGAGAATATCTTCTGAGCCTCCAAAGTCAAGGAGTAGTCTCCTTGCACCATTATGGTGCCATCCTCCATCCCTGTAGCATCCTCTCTCAACACAAGATGTGGGGTCAGAGTCGGTAATGATGATATTGGGAGAAGGTCTCCCTCCTCCTTGAGCCTACCCAAAACTCTTTATGCTATACCATGACCTCCAAATGTTACCACTTCTCCTGGATCTATGAGTGGTGCAACATGTTGTGAGACATTTCTCACCAACACCTGATCAAGTGGCCTCCCAGGTGGAATTCCACTAAACAATAATTTCTCATGGGCCAAAGTCATCTTCCAAACTAATGGGACTCTTAGGTCCTCACTTTCACTGCACAAATCTAGCTCTGTTTTCTGTGTGGAAACTTTCTCTGAGGGATATGTGTGCATGCCCCTAATCATTTGATGTTTTCCACTTTTTCTGTCCATCCACTCCATCTGCAAGGTCTCCCAATCTATGGTGACCTTCCCCAAAGTAATCAACCACTGCACACCCAATATCACATTGGTGTCAGGTATTTCAACGACAAAAAAGTGATCAACCAATGTATATGTCCCCATGGTGACATATAAATATGGAACATAATGCATGCACTGCATAGTTCTAGCTCTTGGGACCAAAAATGAAAATCCCTTAGAATCATCAGTGGGTATTGCCCTCCTCTGCACTAGTTGGGAATAAATAAATTTTTGCGTAGCCCCACTGTCAATCAAAACTGAAACCCTCTGATCCTGAATGGAACCTCAAACCCTCAAGGTAAAATACTTGTGTACTCCTCTCAATGATGCAAGGCCCCCCCCAATTGGAGTAAATGCTCCATTCCCACCTCCTGGTGGTGCTGGATCCTCTCCTGCTATCCTAGTGCTGTGACCTCCTTCTGGTTCCTCTTCTTATTTCTCCTCATCATCTAAAAATACCTCTATATAGTTTGCCTTTCCTGCTGCACATCTATGTCCAAGTGCCCATGATTCTTTGCATGTGAAGCAAAGCTTCCTTCTCCTCAAGTCTCTTCTGACATCATCACTAAGACGTAATTTTTTTTGGCCCTCCTTTGAAGGATGAGCCTTCTCATATTTCCCCTTTGATGGGAAAGTGGGATTTTTCTAAAATGTTTCCTTTGCTCTTGGCAAGGCATCTTGTAGATATCTAGCCCTTTTAATGGCATCTTTAAGGGTAGTGGCTTCAGTAGATTTAACCAACCCATGTAGAGGTTCTGTTAGCCCATCAATAAACATATAGACCCTTATTGCTGCAAATAAATTAGGAACCATAACAGAAAGTTTTATAAATTCAAAAATATAAGTTTCTGGATTACCTGATTGTTTGAGCTTAGCTAGCCCAATGAAAGGTGCCTCTGGGTCTCTTCGATCAAACATCTCCACCAACCTCCTTGTGAAATCGGACTATGCAGTCATTAGCATAACCCAATGTAGAAATTATATGAAACGACCAATCATGTGCTTCACCCTCAAGGTGTCGCGTTTCTATTTTGATGGCCTCCATCTCTGGTACTTGGTTCAAGTGGAAGTAGATGCCTATATTTTCTACCCAAGATTTGGCAGTGAATTTTGATGACCCATCAAAACTGGGTAAGAAAAATCTTCCCATAGTATGGTGAAGATTATGATTCTGTATGAATCCTCCACCTCTATTGTGATGCCGAGGTCTCCTATTTTTCTTGATATGACAGAACTCTTGAAAGCTCAAATGGTCTTTGAATCTCTGAGATTGAGACTCATACTCAAGAAAATAATCTTCAAGAGTTTCTTTTTCTTGAAACCCTCCATTTCCCACAACCAAAAATTTTAGGCATTGTAGAGCATTGGGAAACCTGTTGCTTCATTGGTTGATCACTCCAGTGATGAGAAATGCCAGAGCCTTCTCCATGTAGAAACCCTTGAGGGGGTTCTTTGTGCCTATCCATCCTCATCTCCTTGATCTCTGTTGCAATGTCTTTCATAGTTCGAAGAAGAAGCTTAGGGAAGTCCTTGCATTAAGGGAATTTTGAGGTCTAAAATGGGCCTCCAAAGGAAATTTTAAAATAATAGTGGAAATAATAAATTAATATTTTATTACATCATCAAATTTTAGAGGGAAAAAAGGAAAAACTACTTTTTCAACTCATATTTTCAACTTATCTCCCAAAGTTTTTACTCAAATTTCGAGTGAGAGTTCTCGTTGGATGAAAAATTTAATTCCTCATCCAAGGAATACCCATGTTTCATACTTTCGAATGATCCTACTACACAAAAAATAAGAAATACATGAAAAACATGATTGCAATCATGTTTTTTTTTTTTAATGTATTTCTCATTTTTCGTGTAACAGGGTCCATCAAAATTATGAAACATGGGTATCTCTTGGATTAGGAATTAAATTTTCCATCCAATGAGTACTCCTACTTGAAATTTGACTAAAAACTTTAGGAGATAAGTTGAAAATATGAGTTGAAAAAGTAGTTTTAATATTTTAATATTTTTTATTATTTTTACCCTTTTACTTAAACAATGGTGAATCATCCCACATGGTTGACATCATCATCTTGAATCCTATTGGTTCTTATAAATTTTATTTTGGTTGTACATTTTTCCTAGGAGGCCCATTTTAGACCTCAAACTTCCCCTAATGTCATCCTCCTCTCCTGACATGGGAGTTTTTCCCTTGTCTTCTTTATCATCTGTATAATCATATCTCCGGTTTCTTATAAGATACCTCTTCTCTCTATCTGTGAGAGGATCTCCTTCCACTGATGACATATTGGCTTATATGCACAGGTTGAGCCAAGATTATGCTCTTATACCACTGTAATATTCCAAAATAGGAAAATTAGTAATATAGGACATAAACATGGAAATAACAGTGAAAATTAACGCATAAATATAGAAGACCAATATGGAGCCATTACATTATGTATAAGAACAAAAAATCAATACAAAACAGTGAGGCCCTTGGATGCGGGTGTTCCAACGACGATTTAATGGGATGGGATGGAGGGCTACAAAGCTCTGTCGCCATCTGCCCTCATGGTACGAGGTGTTAAATGGACAGCTGCCCAGCGGCAGGCTCCATTTATCTTCCCCTCCTTCCAACGATGTTAGCACTGCAAATTTTGGTTCTCGCTCGAATCCGGCTGTCATGAGCCATTCCTCCGCATGCTTCGGCGGGATTCTCACCATGGAAGCAGTTAAGTTCTCTGATCGGATAAGCATGGGAAGGACGACTTGGGAGCATGTTGAGGTATGGCGCGCTGTGGGTGGGCTTCACTCGCAACAGGCTATTTATCACCTGCTCTTGGCTCCCATTCAAAATTGTTCTGATGTCAAAGATAGCAGCGTCTACAGGTGGGAGAGAGTCGACCAGCGCTTGGTGCGTTTTATGAGAAGGGAGGCTGGTGGATTTTCAAGCGCCTGGTGGATTTTCAAGCAGCTGTTGCGACCTCATTTGAATTCTCTTTCGGGCTACCCTTCGCTGGTTTTCACTGTGGTCTTGGACATTTTCTGGAACCCGCTCCTTCTCATCATGCCTAGGTTACGTCACCGTCTGAGGAGTAGAAGGGGAAGCACGCGGAGCCATCCTTTCCATGCTCCCTCCAGCCCTTCTCCGGACTCATCCTCCTTTGGGGAAGGCTCGAGCCACTACCCCAGAACTCATTCTGGTCGGGGGTGCTCGCATGATTATCGCTTGTTTTGGGGTCCTCATTCGCACCGTCCTCCTGCCTCCTCTACTCCAACTACATGCACGGCTTGGTTCACTTTCAACAACAGTCTCAATCGCCCTCGGATAACTGCCATTCTCTCGGTGGTCTTCCTTGAAGATAGCGTTCATGGGGACGCTAGCTCGCTTCCGACTGCTCCTGTGGCGAATGTTACAGCTCCGGACACCCATTTTTCGGCTTTCAATCTAGGTGGTCGCAATTTCCAGGCGCAGCCTCCGTCTCACCCTGCAGAACCGGTTCTGGATGAGGATATGCTTTCTGCTGATCATGTGGCCCTGGCTTCTCAAGACGAGCCTGCTTCTGACATGCATGCCACTGGTTGGTGCAGGATTGAGGAGGAGCCCCCGGAAGACTAATGGGTTCGTTGCCTGGTCTCTTTTCTGTCTCTGTCACCCAAAATCCTGGGTTTTTTTCTGTTATAGAAGCTTTGATGTTTTTCTGGCCCTCTTTTGTATCTTCTGGGTCAAAGTATCCCTCAGAAAACTATGGTTCTGCACCCCTGCGTGGGTTTCGACAGTTTACAACACTGTTTTTTCTGAATTTTCTGCCTCCATGGCAGCAGTAACTGACTACGGTCTTGATGTAATTTTACCCACTTGTTAATAGATCAAATTTACTTAGAAAAAAAAAATACAAAACAGTGAGGCACCAATCATATGATATGAGGAAACAAGCCTCCCATAAACAATCACTCACAAAGTGAGATGCTGCTATGACACAAAATGCCGGAGAGCTGGTACAACACAGTCATAATGAGCATAGCTACAGTAGGAGATAATAAAATGATACAAAATGACTGATATATGCCACAAAATATTCTAAACATAAATATCGAGGCTCTATATCGACATCCGAAAAGAACACAAAAGGGTTTCTAGAAAATACACCAAAATACAAGAGGTGAACCCAAGTCTTAAGGATGAATATTCAATGCAAATAAATACATGCAAAAATGTGGCTGATCTGATATAGCATAGAATGAAGCCTCCTCCAAATAGAATCTCCAGGTGAAAAGTTGATCCCTTCACTAGAAAACCATCTCCTCAAATGGTGTACTGAAACCACTCCTGCAACTCCTCCCTAAAATAACTCAGTCCAAGGTTGAAACTACGCTGTAGGGGCTAATAATAACTTGGCATGGTGCCAAATGATACAAGAAAGCTCAAGGGTCTTCCTTGCTAGCCTCCCAATGGAAGAACCCTTCCTCCACTAAAACACAAGCTCAGAAATCACCCAAAACAAATCTCCACTACTGCACCCTGCAACACAACACAACCCTCTGCAGAAACTGCACTGCAGAAGAAATATGGAGCTTGGCCTAATGCTAGAATGTGGAAATGTGGCCCAAATAATTCTCCTGAGTGGGCACTCGAAGTCCCCCAAGGATGAAGGTGGCATTCCCGCTCGGGAACACCCTTGTGCTAAAGAACACTGCAGTCTCTGCTAAACAACTGAAGAGAGAAACTAGTCATATAGACCATAGACAAAATAATAATGAAAACATGCCTTCTATGGCTGCCATCCCCTTCCTTATATTCTTGGTGAGATTCCTCAACTTGGGCCCCACGTCTCATTAAATTCGCTACTTCCATGCATGGAGTCTCCCTCCAAAACCGCGCTTTCCCTCAATGAATGCCACTCCTTCCATACCAACGCTGTTGATTTGGTCAAAGTTGACCCAATCTACATGCTCCATCCCCTTTTCACACAAAAGGGTGGCCCATGCAAGGATATGTGCCACTTACTCCTTGCTAATTACCTACGCGTTTGGTGTCTATTCTCACAAAATAAGTTCATTCATATAGCATGGGTGGATTTTAGACACTTACTTTCCTCGTAATTAAACTATGTGAATTTGTGACAGTAAACTAAAAATTAAAAATATGCAAATAGCTAAACTAAAGTGCAACTAAAAACATGTCCTAACATTCAAGGGACACAAAAACACAGTGCTGGAAGATTTATTCTAGGTTTCCAGTCACTTTATAGTTGAAAAAAATGCAAAAAACTCATGAAAAAATGGTTCACTGGTTTCCACGCAGAATTTTTCTACACAGGCGCACGAATCTACATGCTTGTCTGAGCTGAACACGCTGTAATATTCTCAATTAGCCCAAGCTAATGGGAATATACAATTTTGTTTCATTTTTCTATTTCATGAATAAAATTGGAAAGGAGGACCAATAAAACTCCTAAACAACAAAATAAATCAATGCCACATGTGAACAAAGCTAAATTTGGGCTATTTACATAAGCACACTTAGGTGTGAAAGAGGCTGGATCATTTGACCAAGTCAACCAACACCAAATCAACAACGCTGTCTAGATACAGTGAATCTCCTAGATGCACATCGCAGTTTTAGTCGGAGGCTACACATGTGAAAGGAGCTAAATAATTGAGATGGTTTAGGGTTTGGCAGGACTTTCATCTTATAAAAGGAAGAGGAGGACAACAAAAGAAGGTTGTTGATTATGTATATTTCTAAATATATTTTCTGTTTACACATATATCATTCTCTTGCTGTTTAGCTGAGAATAGTGCTGTTTAGCACTAGGGTGTTCCTGATTGGGAATCCCACCTCTTCCATTGAGTAGCTCTTGGAGGACTCTTAATGATATTTTCCACTATCAAGAATTTGGCCAAGCTCATCTTCCAACTACAATGCAGATCCTGTTGAGGGTTTGGTTTTCCTTGTAAGTTGCACCAAGTGGAGGCTAGATCTACTTATAGCTAGGCCAATCTAGTGCCTCTTTTCAGTGGAAAATCCTTCTATCCACTTGACAAGAGAGTATTAGACCTTTGGAGCTGCATTTTTAGATCTTGGCATCAGGCCAAACTAGTACTAGAGCCTACAACACAGTTTCCCTTCCAAGACTGCGTTATTTGCAAGTGTACAGTTGCAGGGTGTTTTGACACACTTTTAGAGGAGAGATCTCTAGTGTTGGGGTTCTACCCTTCACAGTGGTGATCCATGGATTAAAAATATAATCCATGTTCTATTCAGATCTGATCTGCTTATTATTTTATTTACATTTAGAAATTCCTGAATATTACTGCATATCTGCAACTTAGATCTCAGATCTACTCTTTGTATGAAATGTTTTGCTCAAAACCCCAAGGGGAATTTGCAAAGGAGTTCTTCTAGTGTACAGATCTAATATAGATCTAATATTTTGTACACAGATCTGCCCTATATTTTAAGTGTAATATACATCTTCTGTAGCTCTTTAAAATAATGCTGTCAAGCCTTTTTGCAGTCAATACCTGTGTTGCAACACCTCTTTTTGAGGGATTTCTTCATATAAGTCTTCTATTTTTCTCTTGTACATTGTCTGGGCCACATTGTAAATCTGATTTGCTAATGTACATGTAATTTTTGAGCCTCCATATTGGCCTCCTTCTCTTACTCTGCTAAACTGTGTTATTTTCTGAGCAGTATTGTTTTGCACTGTTGCAGTCCCATTCTTGGGCATTTCCAGCCATACTAGGTGTGGGAGACTTGTTTACCTCACCTAGAAGGAATTTTTTCTGACCTCCTCTTGGATTTAGGTCTTAGATTGTCAGATATAAGGGATCCAAGGGCTGATTTTGATTGCTATAACATACATTTATGAAAAATGCGTTTTTCAAACATGTATTGCTGACAATCCCATTTTTGGAATATTACAGTGGTATCAGATCAATCATCTTGGAATAGCCTATTATTTTCTTTCTTAAAGAGCCAATATGTCTTCAGAAGAAGATGAGCCTCTCACTAACAGAGAGAAGAGGTATCTAAAAATAATACAAAATAAATTTGATTACACCAATGATGATAAAGACAAGGGAAAAGCCTCTGAATCTGGAAGCGATGAAGATGGAAAGGAGTTTGCAAAAACCCTTTTGAAAGCCATGCAATATTTGGCTAAAGAGATCAAAGAGATGAGAGTGGATAGAATCAAGGAATCTCCTAAGATATTTCATCTTGGAGAAAGCTCTGGCATGTCTCATCACTGGAATGATCAACCAGTGAACCAACCACAAGCTCCACAACGCTCTGCCATGCCTACTTTTTTGGCTATGGAAAATGAAGGGCCTCAAGAGAAAGCATCCTTTGAAGACTAATTTGAAGAATATGAGTCTCAGAATCAGAGATTCAAGGATCACTTGAGTTTTCAAGAATTTTGTCACCTTAAGGACAAAAGAAGAAGACCAAGGCATCAACATAGAGATGGTGGATTCACTCAGAATCATGATCGACATCACTTTATGGGTAGATTATTTTTACCCAATTTTGATGGGTCATCCACTTGTTCTGCCAAAGCATGGGTAGAAAAACTGGACATATCCTTTCAGTTGAACAAGGTCCCTGAGTTGGAAGCTATCAAGATTGCAGCGCTGCACTTTGAAGGTGAAGCACACAACTGGTGGTTCCATGGCTTGTCTACATTGGGTAATGCCAATGTGACTGCTTATTCTGAGTTCACTAGAATACTGGTGGATAGGTTTGATAGAAAGGATCCAGAAGCACCTTTCATGAGCCTTGTAAAGTTGAAGCAATCAGGTAATACAGTCTTATATTTCTGAATTTTTGAGATTATCTATTATGGTTCCTGACTTTTCTGCAACAAGAAGGGTGTATATGCTCATCGATGGCTTAGATGAATCTCTACATGGGTTGGTAAAGTATACGAAGCCCACTACCTTGCATGATGCCATTGAGAGGGATAGAGACCTTTAAGATGCCTTGCCAAAAGCAAAGGAAATCTTTCAGAACAAGCCCTCTTTTCCTTCTAAAGGAGAGGAAGAGAAATCTGCTCCTTCAAAGGAGAGCTTATATAAGAAGCCTCTTGATGATGAATTCTGGAGAGATCTAAGAAGGAAGAAGCTATGCTTCACTTGCCAAGAACCATGGGTACCTGGACATAGATGTGCTAGTGGTAAAGAAAATTATATAGAGGTCTTCTCAGATTTTGAAGAAGATGAAGATGATGAACCAAGAAGGGGTCACAACGCTGACAATGTTGGAGGAGATCCAACACCATCAGGAGATAGGAATGGAGCATTTTCTCCCATTGGAGGAAGTCTTGCATCTTTGAGAGGAGTACCTAAGTACTTGAACTTAAGAGTTCAAGGTTCAATCATGAATCAGAGGGTTTCTGTATTTATTGATAGTGGGGCTACCCATAATTTCATTGATGCCCATCTTGTGCAAAGGAGGGAAATACCCACTTATACTTTTGAGGGATTCTCTGTTTTGGTCCTAGGAGATAGAACAATGCAGTGCGTGCATTATGTCCCATCACTTTTAGTCACCATGGGATCTTGCACTTTGGTGGATCACTTCTTTGTGGTTGACATACCAGACACCAATGTTAATTTGGGTGTTCAATGGTTGATTACATTGGGGAAAGTCACCACTGATTGGGAAGCTTTGAAAATGGAATGGGTGGAAAAGAAGAGTGGTGCACCTCAAATGATCAAAGGCATGCATACTTACCCCTCACATAACACTTACACACAGAAAACAGAGATGGATTTGCGCAATGGAAGCAAGGACCTCACTGTCCCATCTATTATGTTCATAAGATTTCTGCAAGGGACATATCCAGTGGAAAACCACCTGGGAGGCCACCTGATTCAGTTTTGGTGAGAAATCTCTCACTGCATGATTCTCCAAGATCAGATACAAGAGGTATGGGAGCATTAGAAGAAACAACTACAACGCTGGAAGGTTTGGGCAAGCACAAGAAAGAGGGATATTTTCTTCTCTCATCATCATCACCTACCTTGATTTCTAATTCTGTGCTGTTGGAGGAGAAGAAGGGAAGGTATGTCTTTCCTACATGTACATTTGGCATAGGATATGTCAAAGAGGATATAAACAACATGACTTACATTCATGTTGATGCATCATCAACGTTGTCATTTTTGGGGAGTGTATATATATATTGGAAATCCCAGCTGTTGGTGAATTATTCCAAAGATCTTCACACTTGTATGATGCTTGATGACCAACTACATGAAGAGGGCTATCTACTCCATGAGGGAGTCATATATCATCATGATATGATCTTCTTACCTAGAGCCTCCAAGCTCAAGGAGAGGATTCTACAATGGGCCTACAAAGAGTTCTGTTTCAGCCCTACCTATTCTATGAATATCTACAACACTATCATGAGATGCTTTGAATGGGAAGGCTTTGGAGGAGAGCTACATTAGCATTTTCTAGAATGCATGAGCCATGTGGAGTTGGGGCAGCCTAGGGACTCTATGCAAGAGTTATTTCAACCATTTATTCCTTATTTTGAAAGAGGAGAAAGATCCATGCACAACTCCATGTGTAGGAGAGACATTGTTGGTGAATAATCTGATCATGTAAAGCAAGTTTCATTCTCCGATTTTACATATTATTTCACCATGTTTATGTAGGCCATGAATCCAAGGTGGAGTGATGTATCATATGAATCTCATGGCACACATTGGGCCACTAAAATTTCTAAATTTGGCCACTCCCTTGTTGAGCAAAGGGAGATTCCCTTTAATGATGAGTGCTTCCCAAAGGCACCAGACATATCTCACACTTTCAGCCATGGTGAGATGACATGTGCAACAAGTAAGTGGTGGGGAAACCATTTACCATACCTTGATTTGGTGCAGGCAGGAGATGCACTGCGCTGGTATCATATGTGGGACTATGACCCACCTCCTCATGCTCCAATTTCTGTTTGTATATACGTAATTTTTCTTCCATACCTTGATGATATAGTTGTACTTTTTATGGGATTGTATGGAGCGAGGATGGTAAGCTTGTATGTACCACATGGGATGGAAACTCTCTATGTACCTTATGCTACACGTTTTAGAGAGAGGATTGGTTCAGCCATGTTTGTTTCAGTTGAGTTCTTGACTCATTCTGGGATGGATTATGTACATCTCATAATGAATTTGGAGGAACAATTCATGGAGGGTTGGATTGGTGAACACTTAGCTTATGAAGAAAGCTTGATCCTTGATGGTGTCACCAATGGAGGAGGAGAAGTGTTGCAACACTCACCCTATCAATTGCTTGAGGACAAGCAACATTTTGGAGGGGAGGACTGTAATATTCCCTGTTACACTGTTTTTTGGTCATCTAATCCATTGTTATTAGATGGACCCAAGTACACCAAGTAAGACCAATTTGACCCCAAGAAAAATCGCATTCACTATGAAAAATAACTTAGTAAATCACCTTTATTAAGTTGTTTATGGTCTAAACAGGAAACCCCATGGGGAAACATTAAATAAATCCATATTTGTTTGATTTTCCTCAAGGAATAATTAGTTATACAACATTTTAATTAATATTCCTGGTTATATTTAACCCAAAACAAGGAAATTAATTAGATAAATCATTATTTATCTTATTATTTTCTAAGAATAATTATTTAAACATTACTTAAATAATATTCTTTGTTAAATATGACTAAATCTCCCTTAAATAATTAAATAAATCATTATTTACTTGGTTATTACACAAACGTATCCTTAAAATGATAAATAAATCATTTATTTCTTTATTATTTTTTAACCACATCCTTAAAATGATAAATAAATCATTTATTTATATATTATTACCTAATCACATCCTTAAAATGATAAATAAATCATTTATTTATTTATTATTTACAAATAAGGGGATTTGACTCAATACAAATTCCTTTTCCCTCCAACAAATATAATAAAATATTCCATAAAAGTTGGATCTTGATTTGGTTAATAATATTTTAATTATGCACCAATATCTAGACTAACTCAATATTTTGTTATAAATAGAAGGGTTTTCCCATTCATTTGTCACCTTTTGTTGCCTAAAGATCACTCTGGATCTCAACTCTTGGTTTGGCTATTGATCCACTATCATAGGCATATTTTTCCATTTTTGTCTGGGTTTTCTACACCATCAAGAGAGAGGAATTATAAATCTAAAGTGCCGAGGACTTACAAGAACCCATCCCATTGAGGAGAACAAGGAACACCCTCGTGTTTTCCTCCCAGGTGCCCTTAATATAAAATTTCATTGGATATATTCTTGTCTTGTCTATTGGATCTATGGAGTAAATCTTATTTTTCTACTATTTAATGTCTTCTAATGCATAGATCTAGATTTTTACAGCATTTTTCTTGATCATCTAATTGCAAATCTGAAGATATTAGCAGTCATTTATGCTCTTAGGGCTGTTTCTTATGCGCAGTTAAAGTGGTCTTTTTTCGTACACCTCGAATCAGGATTCATACTAACAACTGGCGACTCCACACGGGTTTACCATTACGAACGCTATCGTTTTTCTGATCCTTGCATATCCAGCTGCTTCAAACCCTAGGATTTCTCTTCATCTCCTTGTTTTTCTTATTCTTGATGTTATATTTAACCCATAAAACCCTAAAACAATAAAATTTCTAACTTCCGCGTGTTTATAGACCCATTGCGCAGGTGACAAACATCAGCCGCAGCTGAGACGAGAAATTTTTCTGAAACTTTCCGCCGAGAGTGCCGGAAATGCAGGTCGCACTTTTTTGCCCAAAACCTGCAACCTGGACCTCCAGGGCGCACTTTACAGCCCGAAAATTGTGACCTTTGTTGAAAACAGGTCAAAAACTGCGACCTGGACTTTCTGTAGGGATTTTTCTGAAAGTTTTCTGGGTTTTGCTGAGCCTCTGCTCAGGGTTGTATGACCTCTTTCTCCGCCTGTTTTGGACTTGTACTTGTTCTATTTCTCTCAACTAAGTGGGAAACTAGCCCCCTAGGGCTTCAGTATCCTCCACTTTTTGTGGAAGAGTGTTTGCTGTTGTAGGTTGTCTGAAATTTCAAAGTCTTCAGCCATTTTTTCAGATCTGATACCTCACTTTCAGATCCACTTCAAATCTGCTTTTTATTCATCCAAATCACCTCATCTAGCTTTTTTTGGGTTTTCCTTTAGGGTGCACTCTGCTTCCCTCCTAAAGATAGCCTTTCGCCACCTCTTTTTACAACAATTTCCCTCAGATTTGTTGCTGTTTTCTGCACCACTTTCCAGTAGATTTTGTCTTTTAGATCTCTGTTCCTCTTAACCCTAGATCTATTAGCCTTTTTTAGTGTTTTGAAATTAGTTTTTTACTCACCTATAGACTAGTTGTTGAGAGAACCGCCTCCTTGGGTTTAGATTGGTGCATTATTAGTTGTTTATTTTCTGTTTTGCAGGCCTATATACTGAGATTTTCAGGTTTATTTACAGCTATACAACACACTTTTTTTTTTCTCTACAAACTTCTGGGTTTAAAAATTAAAATTTACACACTTTTACACACACACCCTAAGTGAAAAAGGGCTTGGTTAACACCGCCAAGAAAAGACTCTAAAACATTGAAATCAATTGATCCTGCACCTCTCTGCCCTTGTTTCGACATTGTAATCAGTTGATCCTACACCTCCTTGCCCTTATCAGTCTCTTTTTCCTTTGTGTCGTGTTTGTGTCGTCACCATTGCGCCATCGAGGCATTCATCCAGGAGACTTCTTGGCCTTCATCCTCATTTTCTGGTAGGGAGACTTACTCCTCTGCAGAGGATTCGAGTTAGTCCTCAACCAAATCCGCACTGCGACTCTTCTTCTGGTCCCTTGGGTTCTCCTTCTCGTTCCGCCTTCAGTTCTCCCCCTGTCACCTTCACCATGTCTGGTGCAGGACCTAATACTGGTGGTAACCCTGGCCCTACTGCCGGGAATACCACTAGTGGGACCTCAACGGACACTATCCCTGCTGCACCCTTGCTCCCTTTCATGGCAGGCCTCAGCCTCCTCGACTTCGACCAGTTGATAAACGAACCTATACACCATGACGCTAAGTGGCCTGCTATGCCAACAAAGCTCCCTTCAGGAATTCCAAAGTTTGAAGGTCTTGCTGGAGATGATCCTTCAAATCATATTCGATCTTTCCACAAGGTGTTCGTCTAATTCCATTACCGATGAATCTATTCGTCTTCGGTTGTTCCAACGAATGCTTACAGGTGAAGCTTCTAAGTGGTATGTTGATCAGGCCCCTTCCTCTTGTACCAACTTTGTGACTCTGGCCACGGATTTTTTGTCTTATTTCTAGCTTTCCCTTCGTTATGACACTGGTACTGAGCTCTTGACTTCTTTCCGTCAATCATCTGCGACCCGCCTATCCAAACATGTTCAGAAATGGCAAAGAAAAAGGAGCCTATGTTGAGCCCCTACTCTCGAAGACCATGTCTACATGGACTGGTTCCTTAGGACTCTCTTGCTGCCTATCGGGAAAAACGTCGCATCAGAATTTCCTCAAACCGAAGAAGCCGCTCTCCAAATTGCGTTAAAATATGACCTGATCTACGCTCAGTCAGGTTATGTTTATACCGTCCTACCTGATCTTCCCAGACCTGGTGGTGCCAACGCACCGGGGGCATATCACGCCGCCGATGGTATCGTTGGAGCTCTCTTTAATTCGTATTCTCAACCTCCCATGGGCTATGGTTTCTCTCAAGGAGGGGCCAGCTCCTCCAACACTTTTCCCCCTCCCGGTAGCACGTATCCAGGATATGGCATGCCTCCTCCTTTTTCCCAACCTCCTGTTTACCACACTGCTACCCAGCCTCCTTATTATTTGTATCCATAGCCTGGTGCTTCAGCTCCTACAACATAAGCACCTCCTCCTCCCTTTCCTTCTCAACCCCCGCAACAGCAACCACCACCCCCTCCGGGGTAGGTGTACACACAGCAGGGCACGACTAATCCTCATACCTCAAAAAGGAAGAGGAAAGGCAATCAAAATCAAGCTACCTCTAGTAATCCTGGACCTAATCAAGGTAATGCTCCTAACACTACTTAGCCTAAGCAAGATAGGCCTCTTCGTACAAACAATCCCTATTCTTGTTGTGGTGTTTATGGTCATTATACGCATGATTGTCCTCTTCTACCACAAATGCGAAAACTATGGGAGTCTTGAGAAACATTGAGAGGACAATAAGCCATCCCTTCCATTCCTCCCAGTCCTGCACCTAGTCAGCCGACTGTGCTTACTGATCCTTTCCCTCAACAGGGATTTGTGGCTACCTAACCACCTGAAGGAAAGATGGTCACTCAATCTCTTCCATCTGGTTCCCCTGATTACTAGATTTTCATGATGTCCTCTGATCAGCCTTCTGAACCTTCTTCTCCTCTCCCTTCACCTTCAGCTGGTACTCATGACCCCCTTTACCCTCCTGGGACGGTTCCTCTCGGCCTCAACCATCTTAGCGCCATCCCGCCTGGTCATTACCCCTCCGGTCAGATACCATTCCTCGCTGCCCCACCAAGAGTGTACACAGTACCTGTTATGGCCACCCTCTCTCTTCCTAATCTGACCCTTGGGATTCTCGTATGGTACCTTGATCCTCTAGCCGCTACCCCGCCTGGTCAACCTAAACCTTAACTCACTTTGACCCCGGTTCAGCCGGTCCCTATGACTTCTCCCGCTGCAACAGTGCCTCAGTCACCTCAATAGGAATCACCTCCAATTGTGTCCGGTTCGGGTAAGAAGGGAAAAGATCGCAAGGGGGCATCAAAGGACAAAGCTACCTGACAAACCCTGCCCCTTCTCGGCCTCCAAAGCATACCATCTAGTGTGCTTTGTGTAATGTTGTCGGCCATGCCATCCATACTTGTCCAGAATTGCCTCACCTCAAGTCCATGGTCAAAGAGATGTTTCCGGAATTTGATACCCCAGAGGTATATATCACTATACCCGATTCAATCTCGAAACTCAAACCATTACGCACAAATCACCCTTGTGCTTTGTGTGATTTCCACGGTCACTACACTCATCTTTTTCCTCACCTCGAAGAGTATCGTTCCTCTTTAGAAGCCTTACGCCAATTCGAGGCCAAGCACAATGAGTCACCCGCTCCCTTATTTTCGCATCTTACTTTGGCAACACCCGAGGAAACAGATGCTCCCGTTGACTTTTCCCCTTATGATGTTGAGATAACAGGGCCTTGGTCGGAAGTCCATGATGAGACCTCTCCTGATGTTTCGCCTGACCTCCCTTCAGCACCCTCCCTAGTCTCAACATTGGTGGATCCTCTGTCTACTCACTCTTCTCTCACCCCTTGTGATGATGCGCATACGAACCTCTCCTCTCGTAATGAGGAGTAAGGTCACTTTGCTGCGTCAGGTGGTCTTCCTTCCATCAGTCACCCCATCTTATATTACGATGACGACATTATGGAAGTAGCCACCACTCTTGAATTTATCTACCTCCCTTTACATCGAACTCATGCATTCAAACCACATGCACCTTCTAGCCATTACATTGACACCCAATGCTTGGGTAAGGGGGCACCCATATTTGAGAGACCAGGAGAAGCAATTCTCCACCACTCTCCTAGTGAATCTAGTCATGTCAACTCTAGTCCCATCATTCTTCCACATTTAGAAGAACCTCTAGAGTCCCATAACACTTCAAGATCGCTATAGGGATGATACCCCTCATCATTCATTCATATTTTAGCAACAACCTAGTCTCATAGACATTGTGGTTGACCAAACTATTAGCTTCCTGGGAGAACATCAGTTTGTTATCCCCAAGTCCTACCTTTGGGATAGCAACACCATGTATGAAAACCCAGAAACTTAAAGTCCATTTGATTCATATATGCAGTACCAAAAGAGATTGGTAATTGTCTATTTCCTTTCTCAAACTGCATAACCATATCGAAATCAAGTGGCACATCACATCATTAAAATGTGTTTAGATTTCCATTTTTATAAATACATTTTGGCATGTCCATAACATGCCTAGGGGTACCCAGACCCCTCAACCATAAAATCCCAGATCTTAGCCCATAACAGCACTGAAATCCCCTTTCTCTGACAGGTCACACTTTCCAGGTCATTCGCTTAGACAGGTAGTAGTTTTCTACCCAGTACCTACTACCCAGGTCGCATAACAGACCCCAAGAAAGTATGACCTGGCCTGTTCATGAGCTCTGGGTACCTAAGCTGAACTTTCAACTAACTAAAATGAAAAGTAGGATGAAGCATCTTACCTACAACTGTCGGATCTCAAATTCCAACAGTTGGTTTATCCGCTACAACTGTTGCAAGATTTAAGGCCTCCTCTCCTCACGACATTCACCATAGCTCCATTGGCACATAAGTGAATCTGGAAGGAAAATGCCTTATTAAAAGAAAACCCCTGATTTTTCTTTCACTTACTGCGACCAAACCATAGCTCAGTTTGACGAACCGTCTCTACCATTGGAAAGATCCCACCAAGCCCTCAAATGGGTATCTATTAGCTTTTTGTGATTTGATACTTCGCCAGGACATATTTTGTCCAAGATGCGCCACTTCACCCTTCCTAAAAATCGAATTCTTCACTTGCAACACTCGTACCGGGGGCACCATGTTGCCTTCATACTTGTCCACGCTCATGTCAACTTTCGTCGTGAGTTACCATCTTGTACTCATACTTTTATGGTCCCCATTGGACCCTCTTCCTGTGTGGCAGCACCATCGAGTCACCCTTGTTCAGAGCATCCGAGTTGAGTCATCATTGCTTTCATGGAGTCTATCCCGAGTCCCTTCGCACCCCGCTGTAGTCCTCCATCCTTCACTGCTTGGCCCCTCTCTCGTGTCGCACATTATGGCCTTCAGTCCCACTGTCCCCTATCCCTCATGATATTGTGTGAGTCGCTGCCAGGTCATCCATGTCATTTATGCTCTAACAAGGGAAGTCATCTGTTCTCTACTCAGTCTCTCCCATTTCATCATCGTCATTGGTGTCAGTTTGTCAGTCACTTTACTATTTTCTCTCGTGCCTTATTTGAGGATCCCTTATTGCCTCACCTACGGTGGACCTCCTTCTGTTGACATTAGCTCATTCATTCCAGAAGACAGGTCTAGAGGGCAGTGTAACTTGGTTCCAGCTTCCACTTTTGTTCGGTTCCTTGGATCAGGCAAAAGGACTCCTTATTTCATTTTGACTTGATTTCTTCTCAGCTCCAACTCCTTTCAGCATGACCGAGATCCGTATACTTGATGGTTCAGTGATGCAGCAGCTGACATCAATGATTCCCGGGTGTGTGTGAGATGTCTCAGCCCTCATGAGGGGATGGCCCTACAGGTAGCCCCCCACACACTCAGATGACCTCTTCATTACAGCCTTCGATGCGACTCCATACATTTGATGATGTCAGCCTCAGCCGCTTGCAGCGCCTTTTTTGTTTGCATGTATTAGTCAGATTTTTAGAGCCCTTTCCTATTTTCAGGGGCATCTGGGTTTCATTTATATCTCATGTACTGATATATTATTGTACAAGTCCTGGCTATTATCCCAAGCACAATATGTAGGTGGGATTCATTATCGTGTTATTTATCTAGCTCATGTTTATGCCAGCATATGCTTTATTATTACGTTCCGTGGTTTTCTGTATGCCTTATTGTTTGTACTATTGCCTCGTTGGGCATAGGTATGCCTCCCCCGCCACCTATAGCAGGTACTCACTCATCAAAAAGACTTGTCGCACCTACAAGTCACTTCCTCAGGGTATAGTTCTTTCATCACTTTGGTCTACCTTACAGTCCTCTCTCTTTGACTTCACCTTTTTTGTCTAGTGATTGAGCTCTTACAACGTACTTCAGTCATACGATTAGCTCCTAACGCTCGCACGCTGGGGGTCAATCTGTTACACCGTTTTTTTGGTCATCTAATCCATTGTTATTAGATGGACCCAAGTACACCAAGTAAGACCAATTTTACCCCAAGTAAAATCGCATTCACTATGAAAAATAACTTAGTAAACTACCTTTATTAAGTTTTTTATGGTCTAAATAGGAAACCCCATGGGGAAACATTAAATAAATCCATATTTGTTTGATTTTCCTCAAGGAATAATTAGTTAAACAACAATTTAATTAATATTCCTGGTTATATTTAACCCAAAACAAAAAAATTAATTAGATAAATCATTATTTATCTTATTATTTTCTAAGAATAATTATTTAAACATTACTTAAATAATATTCTTCGTTAAATATGACTAAATATCCCTTAAATAATTAAATAAATAATTATTTATTTGGTTGTTACACAAACATATCCTTAAAATGATAAATGAATCATTTATTTATTTATTATTACCTAATCATATCCTTAAAATGATAAATAAATCATTTATTTATTTATTATTTACAAATAAGGGGATTTGAATCAAGTCAAATTCCTTTTCCCTCCAACAAATATATTAAAATATTCCATAAAATTTGGATCTTGATTTGGTTAATAATATTTTAAATATGCACCAATATCTAGACTAACTCAATATTTTGTTATAAATAGAAGGGTTTTCCCATTCATTTGTCACCTTTTGTTGCCTAAATATCACTCTGGATCTCAACTCTTGGTTTGGCTATTGATCCTGGATCTATGGAGTAAATATTATTTTTCTACTGTTTAATGTCTTCTAATGCATAGATCTAGATTTTTGCAGCATTTGTCTTGATCATCTAATTGCAGATCTGAAGATATTAGCAGTCATTTCTGCTGTTAGGGCTGTTTGTTATGCATAGCTAAAGTGGTATTTTTTTGTACACCTTGAATCAAGATTCATATTAACATTCCCAATTAGCCCAAGCTAATGGGAATATACAATTTTATTTCATTTTTCTATTTCATGAATAAAATTGTAAAGGAGGATCAATAAAACTCCTAAACAAAAAAATAAATCAATGCCACATGTGAACAAAGCTAAACCTGTGCTATTTACATAAGCACACTTAGGTGTGAAAGAGGCTGAATTATTAGACCAAGTCAACCAGGACCAAATCAACATCGCTGTCTAGATACAGTGAATCTCCTAGATGCACAACACAGTTTTAGTTAGAGGCTACACATGTGAAAGGAGCTAAATCATTGAGATGGTTTAGGGTTTGGCATGACTTTCATTTTATAAAAGGAAGAGGAGGATAATAGAAGAAGGTTTTTGATTATGTATATTTCTGAATATATTTTCTATCTATACATATATCATTCTCTTGCTGTTTAGTTGAGAATATTGCTGTTTAGCACTAGGGTGTTCCTGATCAGGAATCCCACCTCTTCCATTGAGTAGATCTTGGAGGAGTATTTATGATATTTTCCACTATCAGGCATTTGGCCAAGCTCATATTCCAACTAAAATGCAAATCCTATTGAGGGTTTGGTTGTCCTTGTAAGTTGCAGCAAGTAGAGGCTAGATCTACTCAGATCTAGGCCAATCTAGTGCCTTTTTTCAGTGGGAAAGCCTTCTATCCCCTTGACAAGAGAGTATTAGACCTTTGGAGCTGCATTTTCAGATCTTGGCATCAGGCCAAACCAGTACTAGAGCCTACAACATAGTTTCCCTTCCAAGATTGCGTTATTTGCAAGTGTACAGTTGCAGGGTGTTTTGACACACTTTTAGAGGAGAGATCTCTAGCGTTGGGGTTCTGCCCTTCACTGTGGTGATCCATGGATTATAGATATAATCCATGCTCTATTCAGATCTGATCTAATTATTATTGTGTTTACATTCAGAAATTCCTGAATATTACTGCATATTTTGCAACTTAGATCCCATATCTACTCTTTGTATGTCATGTTTTTCTCAAAACCCCAAGGGGAATTTATAAAGGAGCTATTCTAGTGTACAGATCTGATATAGATCTAATATTTTTTTCACAGTTTTTCCCCAGATCTAAAGTGTAATTTACATCTACTGCAACTCTTTAAAATAACGCTGTCAAGCCTTTTTGCAGTCAATACATGTGTTGCAACACCTCTTTTTGAGGGTTTTCTTCATATAAGTCTTCTATTTTTCTCTTGTACATTGTATGGGCCACATTGTAAATCTGATTTGCTGAAGTACATGTAATTTTTGAGCCTCCATATTGGCCTCTTGCTCTTACTCTGCTAAACTACATTATTTTCTGAGCAGTATTGTTTTATACTGCTGCAGTCCCATTCTTAGGCATTTTCAGCCATACTAGGTGTGGGAGACTTGTTTACCTCACCTAGAAGGAATTGTTTCTGATCTCCTCTTGGATTTAGGTCTTATATTGTCATATATAAGGGATCCAAGGGCTGATTTTGATTGCTGTAGCATACATTTCTGAAAAATGCGTTTTTCAGACATGTATTGATGATAGTCCCAATTTTGGAATATTACACACACGTAGATCGACGCGTCTGTCTATGCTAAAAGTGCACGGTTTTCTTGCAAACAAAAATTCTGAATCTCCTGAGTTGAATCTCTTCACAGTGGGTGAATGAGAGAAGATGAGGAGGAGGACTGCTGGTCCAACAACAATCCTGAGCATAAAGAAGGCTTTACAAAAACAAAACCACTTCGCTTAAGGGTAAAATAAGTGGAGTCACCAATCCTATTATGGTGTGTTTATTGCACGAGTGTACTAAAACATCGATGCTTGGTAGGAATGGTTGCAACCTAGAAGTAATGGTCATAGGAAAAAAGAGTTGTTGGATGGTTCGTGGAAACTAAACTAACATGTAAAACAAACTAGTTTATGGAACATAGTATGCTACAAACAAGAAGAAGAAACAAAACAATAATAAAACATAAACACAAGCAAAATCGAGTCAAACGAGCTAATAATCCAAATGGAGAACTAATCCCCTCTTATTAGACACTATTAGTAAAGAAGCGGTAGAACGTTACACACTTGCAGTGGATCCTTAGAGCTATGGAGCTCTAATATCCAATGCAAGGAGGGATTAAACCTTGAGCTGGTTTCTGTAGGCCATTCTCTTCTCCTTAGGAATTTGAGGTGTTGGGTGGCCAAAAATTGAATCCCCTTACTCTATTGCTACTCTAGAAAACACACTGCTGGTTTGTTCATGGGAAATTTTGCCAACATAACAATGTGTTCTCATTTTATTCTTCTCATGGTGGCATTTTATAGGCAAATTCAAATCCTTCTTCCCACTCTTGGTACAATTGTGGATAATTACCCAAGAGTGGGGTGTTGATTCCATTGTGTGCTCACTTGAGGTCTCAAGGTGGCTCTAGGCGGTTGTCCTTGGGCGGCCTAAAGTGGAGAATATTCTCCAGAAGTGTGTCAAGTGGTCCTAGATGGTGACCTTCTGCCATGCTCAGGACCGTGCAACTTGTTGAGGGAAAGCCGCGTAGACCAGTGCGACTATCGAAGAAAAATGTGCGGGGAGCACGCTTTTCCTGTGTCTTTTGTGTGCAATTTGATAATTTTCCTCTTGACAATATATATTTTTAAATTTTCTAGATTCTATAATTTTTCTCAGCCTTGTAAATCCTTCTTCTTGACATTTCATGATGTCTTTTTCTTGTCTGATTTTACAGCGATAACATGCACGAATAAATAACATAATTTATGCATGAGTATTGATTAATGATTAGAGTACTTGATTGATGAATATATCTGCTTAAGTGTATCTATTTACTATGCACAAAGACATATATAATCCGCGACAAATTTGATCTAATAGTTTATTGATATGTTTATGTGTGCCTCTGTTATATTATCCATTATAAGTTTGTGTAGGGCCACCGCATTAAATTCTTCCTCAGGGTGTGGAAACCTAATTCCAACACCCCCCCATACTGCTTTGGGTGAGACTTTGATTTGCGCAAGTAGGTCATTGCCAAAAGGGACAGTAGTTGGAGGATTTGTTGGTTTCACAATAAATCTGAACATGGGTCAGGACCCCTCAAGCCAACATCTACATAAATTTAAGAGTCTTGTGATTAGTGTGGATGATTGTCTCCTTTCCCAGAATATAATGTTTTGATTTCCAATAGGCCTAGACAATGGAATACTTATCATAAGTGGGGTATCTCTAAGAAGTATCAGAGAGTTTTTCACTATGTTAATACACCATATGTCCTTGTTGAATGAGTATCACCCAATACTATAGTCAGAGGCATATTTCTCGAAATCAAATGGCTATTCCGGGTTTGGCAGGGCGACGAATAATGTAGATCAAAGGTTGTGTTTCATCTCATTGAATTCCTTCTATTATGATTTAGACCAAAAAGAATTGGATTTTGCTCCACCATTGGTTACTTGACTTAAGGGCCAAGCGATATAAGAGAACCCTAACATGAATATTTGGTAGACGTTAGCAAGGCCCAAGAAGCTACAAAGCTTTGTTGGATTCGTTAAGGCTGGAAAATCTCGAATTCTTGGATCTTGGCTGGACCCACATGCACTCCTTTTTCATCAATAAGGTATCCTATGTATTGGACCTTATCCACATCGAAATAACATTTTTCTTAGTTAGCACATAACTTTTTGTTTCCGTAGAGTGTGGATGAACTATTGAATATGTTGCAAGTGTTCTTCCAAAATCTTGTTAAAGATAAGGATATCATATAGATATGCAACTGGGAATGAGTTGGTGAAAGGATGAAATTTATCATCCTTCATCCTCAATAATGTCATTGGAGCATTTTTCAGACCAAAAGGCATGACCAACCATTCAAAAAGACCCTCCGTGGACTTGAAAGTAGTCTTCCAAACATGAGTTGGTTCTATTGGGACTTGGTGGTAGCCAAAATTCAAATAAATCTTTCTAAAATACTTGGCCCCCTTGAGTTGGTCATTAAGGTTGTCAATCTGGGGAATCAGGTACCAACTCTTAATTGTGATTTTTTTGAGGGGCCGATAATCAATGCAGAGTTTCCAGGTCCCATATTTATTTTGTACAAGTACAATTGGGCTTCCACAAGGTGAGGAACTCACTTGAATGTTCCATTTTTTGGAGTATATTTTGAATATGTCACTTCATTTCCTCATTCTCTAGGAGAGAGCGACAATAGATCGTCCTATTGGTTAGTGGTTCACTAGGGGTCATGTCAATTGAGTGCTTGAATTAACATTGCACGTGTACCTCATGGGAAAGGAGAATATGTCTCTATAATATTCCATGATATTGTTTACTTACCACTGCTACTTTGAGGAGCCCTGTGTGGAGGCCAATGATGTGGCCACAATCTTCCCATTACTTTTATAGAGAATTAGGAGGAAGAAAAATTTCCCAGTTTGGATATTATCTTACTGCATTTCTTAGAAGAGATCAAAGAAATGGAAATAGGTCAAAATACCTCTGGTATTTTGTATATTTTTCTACCCAAAGTAGTAATAACACTACAATCTATAGGGTCATACATAACATGCCACTTCCTCAAATATGGTTGGCCTGACATAACATCACAAAGTTCAAGGAGGAGCAACATCACACAAAACCTCATCCATCAAAATCTAGATGTTGTAGGGTAGACGAAATTGTTGGCTGATGCAAGATCTCACCCTTGGTGGAGCCACCTTAAAATGTATGGTTGCAAGTGTGGAATTTTTGACATGGCCAACTTGTTAATGAACTCTCCTGAGATGAGGTTATTTTGACTCCCACTATTGACAATTTAATAGAGTGGATCATCCTTCGCCCACATCTGTGAGTGGAAGAGGCGTTCACCTTCCTCTAGGTATTCAGGCTCACATTGTTGGACCTTGGTGGTGGAAATGGTGGAATTGGGTTCCATGTCAATAATATGTTTTCCCTTATACATGTTTCGTTCAGAGTAAAAACCAACGTCTTATTCTGATGATTTTAGCTTGGCCACCAGTCATTGCTTTGTGCAACATTCATTGGTGTTACAAGTGGGGCTCTTGTGGAACTCACACCACGTTCCAATGCCCTTCTTCATCTTTCCAATACCATTCTTTGTTTTCCACTTTGACATGTTGTCTTAGGGTGGCTTAGCCTGCCTCTATTATTTGTTCTGGGGCCTTGGGATTCCCTTTTCCTACTTCTGCTGTGAAGGATTCGTAGGTCAAAAGAATCACTTCTCCTATTTAAATTTATTTTCAATTTTGAAAACATATCGATATGTTGTGCTAGGTAAGTGTTGAGCAGGAAAATCCCCTCTACGGACAGAGGAAATCCCTCTAGCCCTAGGGCGGGTCTAGCAATAAGGGAACATGCTAGAATTTTGGACTCCTAGCTTATAAATGAAAGAGGAACTGGGATAGATACCATACCTTGGTCCAACGCTTTGTCATGGCTTGCAGAAATGATCCTATGATATTTTTCTTCGTACATCATGGTCTTTCAACAATGATATCTATGTACCTGCACAAAGATCACATATGAGAAAAACCATTCATTTACACCTATTCAATTGGTCAATGAGAATAAAACATTTTTCATATAATTAAACACGAAATTGGAACAAAAAATAATAATGTATTAATGATAGAGAAAATAAATTTACAACCTTAATTCCGTGACGTTGTAGGCCTCCTTCGATGGGTTCAGTCGAGCGTGTCTCAAGCATTCATTCGGGATTGGATTCGATGAGGCAATGAGCCTAAACTCTCTCTCAACAATGGATTCTTCTCTGCCTTCTTTTACACACCAGCTATAGTAATGAATGTTCAGATAGTTGAATCAATGTGAGAAGGAAGTATTTATAGGAGAGGAGGAGGTGGTTTGGGATCCCTCATAAGGTGGAAGAGAGGTCTATCCCTTTGGGGAGTTAAACAATTGTAGGAAACAAGAAGCCAAAGGGAGGAATTCAACGTTATTTAGTTTAACAAACCATGATGACTCTGCTTATGAAGTTATTAAGCATGGAAACTTCATTTCTATTTTAAAAAAATTCCAAAAACATCTCGGCGCGGGTGCCCTTTTGAGACATAGCGCCAATGGGTGCGAGGCTCAATGTTAATTTCTCCATGGGCGCGAGGCCATAACTGCCTACCAGCACTGACCCAAAATCACATGTTTTTGAAGGTCTTCTTGAGGAATTATTAATAGAGGAAATGTTCTTGACATGCCAAGGGATGCAATGACACTTATAGCAAGATATGGTAATACACAGAAGTCATTGAAATGGTCCTCCAATGTTCGGGATGGGGATTGTAGGGACGGTGACAAAATACTGTGTAACAGTAAGGCGATTTCTAGGAACTACATTTATGTGTGGATGTACCTATGTAAACAACTGTGGTACTTGAGCACCATATTTCACTTAGAGTCTTTGATACCCAACTTGGTGCACAAGGTATGAAATATATTTGTGAACTTTGGCACTACTTGGTCCCTTTCCTGCCATAGTGTTGTCCATCTCTTGTACTAGTATTTGTATCTTCCAAAAGGATAATATTTTTCCTTAAAAAAATATCTAAAAGAGTCTCAAGTGGGTATTAATGCAAATAGTAAGGATTCATTCATGGCGCTTTGCTCATAGTAAGTTTCCACCAATCCTTTACACGGGGATCGACCTTAAGGAGTGCAAAGGTAATCTTTCCTCTATCAAAAAAATTGTGGACCAAAAAATTCCCTTATATTAGATTTAACCATTTTTCTAGAGCATCGGCATGTATATGACCTTCAAATATAGGAATATGAAAATCAACTTGTACCTTAAAGTGGTTGGAGCAATCCAAAGTGACCACTTGATGAAGATGTGTTTTTGATTGGCATCCGTTGAAGGATCTAGGAAAAATTATCCATCATCTCATTCCTTTATAGCTCGAGGGATTTTTCTAGAAACAATTTAATATGATCTCATTTTCCCTAATCATTCTTTTCTTCCTCCATGGGAGGCCATCCGAGTTGGAGAAGACAATTTTTCAAGGCCTCAAGAAATTTGTGTCCCAAATCCTTATACTTTGACTTCATTGGGGACATCCATAGAAAAATAGAAAGAGTAAAGCACTATGATACCACTGATATGAGTTTATGAAAGGATTGAAATGAAATTCATATTACTTAACCAAAAACAAAAATATACAATGAAATTTGACTTCAATTAAATAATGGAAATTTCTGAAAGCTATATACGAATAAAATGAAAGAAAACTCACTCGAATGGTGGTAGATTATCTATAGGAAGAGATGTGATGGCTACACGCCTTCCCGAACTGTATTAAATTAGATTCAAAGGAACTTTTATCATGAAGAATCAATAAGAAAACCATAAACATCTAAAAACCTAACCCTAAGAGATGAAGCGCCAAAGGTTTATGGGCCCTGATGGGGTAAGTTGGAATGTCAACTTTTGGGGGTTGTAACTTTGGCATATGATCTCTGCTTGGCGCGCACAATAGCCCGCTAGAAAGGTCCATCCGAGGAGTATAATATTTCAATATTGGCAACAATATATTATTGTGATCAACCTGTTACCCTGAAACTCTCCTTTTAGGTCCTAAAAATGGTTCCAGAAGTTTCAGACTTGAAAAACTGCCAAAAATAGAAACTATTAAAATAGGAAACTATGCTATGAGCGACCAAGTTGAATAGGTGGGTGGAAATTGATATCTAGATAGATTATTCCTCCCACATTAATAATTAATGGTTTCCATTGTATTGAGTGTCTCCATTAGATGAGGAAGCTTGTGCTGAACTTAGTCCCTAGTGAGCCAATTGCATTTGTGCAGAATCAAGCTCCATTTAACAACCTGATATAGTTGGATCCTTGTTGGTTTGAGGGGTCATGACCCAGGTTCAGATTTAAGTTTTACCAACAAACCCCTGTACTACTTCCCCTTTCGGCAATGGCCTACTTGCGCAGGTCAAGGTCTCACCCGAAGTAGTATAGGAGGGTGCTAGAACCAGGTTTCAGTACCCTGAGAGAGAGAAAGTTAATTAAAGTGGGTCCCTTCAGATCTAACATGCCTGTGCTGGAGAAGCCCTAATCCGGAAACCCTTAACAATATATTTTTCGGAATGACTTGTGCGAAGCTCATAAACCATAAGTTAACCCATAATAAGAGGTAATAAGGAAAAACATAACTAGATCTAAGCATTCATTATCCTTCTAAAGCATTGCATCCACGTGCGCATCAACTTCTAGCAATATTCAATAAACATACATAATTTCAGAGATCACAAATAACACAAGGCAGAGATACTCAAATATCAAAAAAATGGTCTTCTCATTCATTAATGTTCATATTCCACTTACAGACTCTTTACCAGCCCGCACACACAGCTAGTGGTGTCCGCACACAACATGACTTAGGGTCTCCACACACACAACCAACAGGGGACCTTACCAGACACACGACAGATATCACCAATCCAATACTCATATCCAAACTTAATCCAAACTTAAACTTACTTATAGACCCAATTTATCTATCTATTTATATTATATTAGCCTGCGCTATTCTATGGTTTTCAAACCGTGGTTTGCGGACCCTTGGTCTACCCTTTGACCCATTACAGTTCATTAGGGGCTTTGACTTGCCCCAAAGCCCCTGCCCTAGAATAAAATATTACAAAATATTACAAAATTGCAGTTAGGGGACCCCGCTTCAACAGGCCCCCAACGCAATCTTGTGACTCGTCCTGAGTCGCAGCGGCAGTGAGGTCTTCATCTTGGCTTGGAACTGCTCAAATGCAGTGGAAAATGGGGGCAAGAAACCTTCACTTTGGGCGGCTGCATTCTCCGCAATTTTGACCAAATTTTATGAAGTCGGTCCTTCAGTAGTTGCAGTGATGCTATCCAAGGTCTGGTTCAGCTGCTTTACGGTCTCGTTTAAGTCCTGCGAGAGCTTGAGAGCTTCATCCGCCCATGGCTTCAGATGGTCGCTGAGGAATTGCTTCTTGTGGTGGAGCTCCTCAATTTCATCTTTGATAGCATGGCTGGTATGAATACGTGCGAGGCACTGTGCTGCCATGAGGGTGGGAATGGTAGCTTCCATATGCTCAAAATTCTGCTCTTTGTGGTGTAGCTCCTGGTTGAACTGTCGAAGGAGGGGATCGCGCTGCACCGTGGACCATAGTACCATAGCATTATCTAACAATTCTGAACCCTTCGTGATATGTGCTAAAATTTTCCTTGTTACTTCCTTTACCAGCGCAGCACGCTAGGCGCATACCTCGGGAGGGGTTTTCGACTACAGCTTGGCTTGCAGCGCAATAATTTGTTGTTCCATGTTTGATTTGACACGTTGCACTTCTGTCATGAGGCCTTCAATGCAGCGACCAAGCCCTCAACCTTGGCCTATGATGCAACAGAGGTAGGAATTACTTCTGGAATGTCTTCACATAACCGGTCGATCAAGTGTTCTAACTCTGCTTGCTGTGCAACTGCTGTGATCTGGGCTACCTGAGCTTGGGCAAACTTGACAACTTTGGCTACAATTATCTGATTGGCCTCACCGAGTTGGTGCCGCTCCCAGAATTCTCTATTTTGGATCTCGGCAGACACAAACAAGTGGAGAGTGTGTAGCTTCCCACTCGTTATTTTTGCGACGTTAAGGCCAACTTTCACGCATGCTTGGAATTGTGTGCACAAGGCTGGTGGTTCTATTGTGACTGATGCACCCAGGAAAGGGAAAATCTTGATTTCTGTGGCTCTGATGATGATTTTTGTTGTCAAGCTTTCTTGAATCGGCTTCGCCTGGTTCACGCTTGCTTGGATAGTGCCTACTTTCAGCTGGAGCACCTACAACCCAGACTGCAAAGCCTCCAATGTGACCTTCTGCTGATCTTCTAGAGCAGTCTAATGATCCTTGGAGGCAGTAGCAATGACATCCGTGATATTATCCAAATCTTCCTCTATTAATGTGACATATGCTTCTCGTTTGGTATTGTTGTCTTTTCACTTCTTCCGCTACCCTTTGGGAGGTTCGCCTATGTGCTTCGTGCCGCGTGGGGACTCAGCGCCCTACCCACCAAGTCCTTCAGTCCCCGCATCTCACTGAGGCTCGTGCTCCGCCCCCTTGGTGGTATCCTTTGGGGTTTACTTGGTTTTAATTTTCTCGGTGGAGTGCACCTCAGTCTCCTTCGCTATTCTTGGTGGGACAGTATCCTTTGGCACTGCGTCCTTTCCAGAGGTGCTCGCTATGACCGAGGCAGAATATTTGAGGCCCAAGTTCTAAACAGCCGGCCATGTTGCGATGAGCTGGTCGATCTCTGCCTCAGTGGCCATATAGGGGAGATTGTACCATACCATATATTTTCTTTCCCTGATATGTATATTGTGCATGGTGACATGAAAGTCAGTGATGCACTTGTACTTCTTATAGATTGCAGGCGATAAGTGCGGCCTAGAATGGATTGCTGCTGCCAGCGCACGATGGAAGAGCACCTAGAACACCTTGTTCTCCTCAATTCAATTTTAATCCTTAGAATCCCACAGGTTCGCATAACACGCTCCTTCAAAGCCATCGTGCTCGAGCTCAGGGAGCACCGCATCATCAGGTGTCTCCCACGCGATCAATAATAACAACCAGGAGTAATAGAAGGACTTTCCCTGGTCCTGTGCCTCACGCACATTTTCCAAGAAATCCTTGTAGAGGTACTGTGACCAGTTGTAGCAGAGCCCCTTGTCGCATCGTCCTGCCAACTGAATAACATAGGTAGGGATAGCCAATGCTTGACACTTGCACATCATCTTACACGCGAGCAGCAGTGTGCCCATGCGCACTCCTGGGTCAGCGATGGTTTCTACTATGAATCCATGCTTTTCGTGGTCTACCTTGTATTTTTCCCATACTTCATTTGCCACCTTTTGCACATATTTCTTTCCGAATCCCTTCATGGGATGGGGCCCCTTCATGGGCAAGCCAATGATCCTGTGAATCAGCGCGGCGTCAATTGGGATGTGGCCTTGGATCCACAAGCATCCATCATGGATCAATGCAAGTAACTGGAGCACGACCAGGATGGTGATAGGATATTACCCAAAGTGGGGGATGCATAGCAAATTCAAAATCCTTGAGGTCTCCAGCACGAATTCCCATGACATTGGTTCCAACTTCATCACATTATCATACATCACCCGTTTGAGATACAATTCTGGGGCTAGATCCGAGAAGGAGTCTTCATTTTCTAGGTCATGGTCATCAAATTTTATGGAGGGAAGGCTAACAAACATGTCTCCTATGAGAGGGACCTCCTGCGGGACTAGCGACATTTGGAGATATTCCCAGACAACGTCGACATTCTTGGGAGTGTGCACCGTCGACTTCCTCGGCTTGACATACACTAGAAACCATGAGAGTGGAGCCACTAGCAGAGCTTCTTCTTGGGATGTCATAGGGTGCTTCAAGGGTTTGGGTGAGTGTGCCTAGGGCACTTTCCAAGGGGAATGCACAATCCTGGGGGAAGTGCACTGCTTCACCGCAACCCACTTCATGAATTTCCCCTTCCCTTTCTCCTTTCCTTGTTCCTTGCCTCTTTCCTTCCCCTTTCCCTTTCCCTTGGCCGCTGTGGAAACAACCTCTTCTATGTTAGGATTTACTTCAAATACATCTTCAGACCCAATTTCAACGGAGGCCGTAACAGAAAACGACTCAGCGGGGTTAGAAGCAGTCATCCTTGTATGAAATATAAATTCAGGGTCGCTGCTGTCAGAAGGGGTGAGCTCGCCTAGACATACAAATGGCGTGATCAAAAAACACACAGAATTCATAGCAGAGCATAAGGCGTAAGAGCTTCAGAAAGCAAAGGAACTGATTATGACCTACGCCCCTTCTTTTATAGGCCTCCATGAGTAAAAACGGTCAGATTCTCATTAAATGTGACTTACCATCGAGGAAACAGTAAAAAATCTGCCAATATCACTACATTAATTTCCAAATACCCACTCCATCCAACGGTAAAATAACTTTTTCACCCAGTTTTACTGTTCCAACGACTAGGTTTTCTAGCTATGCACTACCCCTGTGGCTCCGTCGCACCTTTCTAAATCTTAATACCTACGCGCGACCACTGCGCCTCTGCCATACCTGCCTTAACCTTTCCTTCCTAGTTTGCGCAACACTCCTAATATAGATACTTTGGCCATATAGTCATTTGGTAGGCGCCGGGTCGTACCTGTAAGGTTTCAGATGACTTCCATTAATGTACCTTGGTAGGTAGTCTACGTGCAGCGTAGCCAATCTTACTGCACCACCATCTGTAATCTATTTTACTATGTCTGGACCAGATCAGTTCTTATAGAACTTCCCTGGTTGGTGCAAAAATTCACTGTAATAAAGAAAAAACAATTATTCTTCCTTGAACACCTTCTGTTGAATGTGCCAATCATGCTAAGCTTTTTCTCGTGTCTTCTGGACCTGCTGATGAAAATTAGAAATGAATTGATCCTCTTCCAAGCAAACCAGCTGCGCTAAACGTTCCTCCATGATGTCAGGTTCTGCCATGTTTGTAAATGATGCAATGCGCATGATGGGGACAAATATTCCATATGCATGATGGCCTCCTTTCCATAGACCATCCTGAAAGGAGTTTTCCCCATGAGCTTCTTGCATGTAGTCCTATAGGCCCAGAGCACCGAGGAGATGTGCACATCCCAATCATTTTGATTAGCATTATAGACCTTAGTTAGTGCATGTTCCAAAATTTTGTTGAAAGCCTCTAGTGCCCCATTAGCCTGTGGGTGATATGGGGAACTCTTTGCATGGTGGATCTGAAATTCTTCTGTCAGAGCTTCAATGGTTTCATTAACAAAATGCATATCTCTATTTCTCATTAGGATTTTTGGGCAGCCAAACTTGGTCAAAATGTGCTCAAAGATGAAGTACGCAACGATATATGTAGTAAAATCCTTCATAGCCTTTGGTTTTTCCCATTTGGTTACATAATTAGTGGCACTAATGATTTAACATGCACCAGTATTCTTTCCCAGGGGATTGATTGGTCCTACAAATTCTATAGCCCATTTGTCGAATGCTTGAAAAGCTATCTGTGCTTGCAGGGGCATTGCATATCTACGCGAGGGTTTCCATGTTTGTTGGGATGCATCACAGGCTCGACAATATGCATGTGCATCGCTATGCAATGTGGGCCACCACAACCCAGCACTCAACACCTTCTGCGCAATGGATTTTCCTGCATAGTGTCCTTCTACCACCCCTCCATGGGTCTCAATCAAGATAGCTTGTCTCTTATGTTCTAATACATACCTCCGCAATACCTCATCTGCTCCCAACTTGTATAATTGACCAACAATTAGAGTGAAATCAACTGTGTGGGCCACCAATTCCTTTTTTTGTTGCACTGAATAGTTTATAGGTACCATTCTTGTGGTCAATAAATGAATAATGTCTGCAAAGTGTTCTTCCACTACCTTGATAGCAAAAATTTGTGCATCAGGTAATCCTTCTTCCAGACTAGTTGGCTCTTCCCCACTCTCAATTCAAGAAAAGTGATCAGGTCTGACATTTAGTCTCCCAGGCTTCATAATAATTTCAAAATCATACTCCTGAAATAGAAGTAACCATCTACACACTAGTACATTTGGCGGAAATTCTGACACTTGGTTCCGACACTTTTGACCAAATGTCGGAAATTTCCCCAAATTTTTTCAATCCCGCCCGAAACCATCACTATACCGATGTCTAGAGAAAAGTGTCGCAATACCGACACTTAGACAAAGTGTCACAATTGCGATGTTTGGAGGAAGGCATCGCAATTGCGACACTATGCCCCAAGGCATCGTTATTGCGACGGCTCCTTCCAAACGTCGCAATTGTGACATAATGTCTAAGTGTCGCAATTGCGACGTTTGGAGGCATCCGTCGCAATAGAGACACTTTGTTTGCGACATAATGTCTAAGTGTTGTAATTGCGATGTTTGGAGGCATCGGAAGAGCGACGCTTGTTTGGAAGCGACGGAAAAGGTGTTGGTATTGCGACACTTTGTCAAGGCGTCGGAATGGCGACGTTATGACGAACCACGTTTTGTCCGTCCTCGAAATGTCGCTCTTGCGACTACTATAATAGCAATGCTCTGGCTGCCATCGGTATAACGACACTTATATGCAATAAACGATAGTTATATGCCTTTGAAAAAATGGTCGGCTTACAGAGTAGAGCGAGGAGTAGTTCATTGAGGCACCTTTGCGATTGCACATAATTTGGAGAGAAAATAGTAATAATGAGAGAGGCTCCTTTAATTGCGTCTTTGATTTGTGAAGGTATGGATTGTCTAGCCTGCAATTCTATGCTGTCAAGAAAGACTCGTAATCCTCTGGAAACAAGACTGTTGTGAAGATGCCTGGCGAAGAAACGAACATCGGGTTCACGACTGTTGATGAACACATCATAGTCCGGCGAAGAAGGCACCAAGGAGGGTATTCTCAGTGAATGAGGGATGTTGAAATATTAATTTCAACTACCCTGTCCTCTGGCCGCTTTCTAAATCTGTTTGAATGGCTCTGTCAAACAACTGCTTTCTAAAACTGATGAACAGTCAATTTTGGTTTTGAAATCACAGTCCCTGGACACTTAAAAACAGAACGCTGTATTTTTTTGGAAACAGAGCAATTTAATAGTAAACGTGGGAGATTTTAATTCAGAATAACGTGGTCCCACAGACCACAAACCAAATCAGCCATCCACGTGGAAGCAGGCGATTCGATCGCGTTATTTTTTGGCCCATCTGCATTGTGGAATTTCGGACCGAAACATTATAGGGCAGAATTAATTTGATTTTCACGTCACAATTTTCCTCCATACGCAAAGCCAAAAAACGGACCCGAATTTTTATATGGTGTATTCTATGAATTTTTCGCGTCACAAATTAGGGTGACATCAGTAGGCTATTTTGGAATGCGAATTTGTGATTGAAATCGGGTTCATTTTTTTTGAAGTCCAGACGTATGATATAGTTTTATTAATATTTTGTTATAAGTTTTGTTTCACCGCCCGATAGTTATTTAAACCATTGGCTCATATATAACATATGCGCAAATATTTCACTTTGGGCATTTTTAATGTGGGCCCCGAATACTTTAAATAGGTACATATACATTAGACAATTTAAAAGTTTTGAGGATTGCACCCCTGGTGCAATTGTTTGTTTATAAGCTTATATGATACATGTGAGATAAAGGTTTATTATTTATCATATATCAATAAATTTTATCAATATTGTACATCTACACTTTTATGAGGTGATGTTACAAGTAAATTCATAAATATCTCTTTTTAATCCTCATTTTACTCCATGAATATGTTTGGAAATGAAATTTCAATAGATTAATTTTCTCCTAACCTATGTATCATCCATATTGTACATTTACATTCTTAATTATGAGGTGATGTTATAGGTAAATCCATGAATATCTCCTTTTAATCTTCATTTTACTCCATGAATATGTTTGGAAATGAAATTTCAATAGATTAGTTTTCTTGCTATTATATGTTTTACGAAGATATGGTAAGGAATTCTCTCTTGTTCTTCTTAGAAATAATTATATATAAATTTTTTTTTTTTCAAAATAGATTAAAAAAATTATATGAGAAAAATTATTAATTCATCAATATGTGTGTGTGTGTGTTGTGAGGAATAATTTCATAGTTCAACTTAATAGTTCATTATATAATCATGTGATCATCACCAATGATATATCTTAAAAAGCAACTGAAAAGCCATGTGTACAAAATCGATGTATACTCTAGAGAGTGGTTCTCATATCACTATGTAAATTGTTGTACGCTACTTCAAAAAAATTATAAGATAAACTGTAATACACATCATATATGCACCATAACAATTGGTGCAGGGTAAAACCCACCTGCCACACCTTTGTACTCAATCCAATTTTCTCTGTCAACACTTCTAGCTGTGGGAGTTTCCTCCAAGGATCATAATACCCCCAGGGTCTGGTATCACCCTAGTAATTCTCAGATTGTAGGATATGGATTTTTGTAGTTAAGAACACCAGGGGTAACCAATAACCGCTTTGGGAATTCAAGATCTAGCCTTCTTGAACTCCAGAGAGGGATCTCTCCGTATGATTTAGCTTTGTTTTAGTAACAAATATTAGGCTAGCTATGATTGTGTATTTGGGTTTGATTTTAAAAGATTGGTGGGAATATAGAGATTTCAAGGTAAACCAGAAGGATCTACCAAAATAATGGGCAATGGATTCAACTCTCTAGGCAAGCATAACTAAGAAATGAGGCTCAGAGATGCAAATGTGATAAGGGCAAGATAGGTGACCTTCTAAGGCTATGTATAGGCTTGATTTGATGGAGTGGATGGAATCTGACCAAAAGGGCACTTAAGAATCCTTAAGCTACAAATAAGAAGATTGAATAAGGGAATCTAACTCGGAACCGTAGAATTTCCCATAAGGTTTTACGAACAGGCTATTACTGGCCTACCATCTTTAAGGATGCCAACAAATTCGTGCAGGCCTGTGATAGCTGCCAAAGGGCAGGACGCCCTGGGCAGTCTGATGAAATGCCTTTGAGCCCTTAACTAGTGATTGAACCATTTGAACGTTGGGCACTTGATTTTTTTGGCCCTATTAGTCCTCCCTCAAACCAAAAAAAATACATCCTAGTTGCAACCGAATATGTCACTAAGTGGGTCGAAGCAGAGGCACTTTCAAAAGCTACAGAGGACTCTATAGTACAGTTTATTTTCCAAATATTTGTGCGCTATGGTCTCCCAAGGGACATAATCACAGATGGAGGACCACAATTTGTAGGTAATAAATTAGCTAAAACATTGTAAAACTACCACATTCAGCACAAGATTACAACTCCATATCACCCACAGGCCAATGGCCAAGTAGAGAGCACGAACAAAGTAGAAAACATTAAAATGCCAACAAGTTTCGAAACAGGGAGCTTATTATCACTAATCCTATTTAATTTTTCCTTAGTTGATCATTATAGACTAGAAAAACATAATATGAATGAATGTAAACTTTAAAGAAATACACTGAAAACAAGGAAAGAAATGAGACTTATCTTGTCACCATGAGAATCCTTAGCTATGATGTCTCTGATCTCTTTCCAGTCTGCTGCTTTCACTAATTGACTCACCAACTTCAATATAACTAGCAAATAAGACTATAGTTGTCTTGAGAAATTTTATTCACACTGAATACTTCGAATTGTGAAGTATTTATACAAAAAACTGTTTACAAAATATCTCAGGAATTGAGATAATGTTTTAATAAAAAATAGGAAAGAAAACTTAAAAAGAGGGAAAAATGAAAAACAATTTGCAAGCTGTTACCTTTTTACAAGAAAAAATAGAACTGATTATTATAATTGAACTAATTGTTGTTGTGCACTTTAACCCTGTATTTTTACCAATTGAGGTAACAGTAAAAAATGAATTTCCAAGTGAATTTCTTGTTTTTTATCCATTAAATTCACAGTAGATCTGTGAATTCTTGCCACTTTTCTGCAGAGGGGATCTTCATAGTCTTCAATTTTTTGTAGCTTTCATCTGCCTCTGTATACTTGGAAAAGTTAGGCTTGATAGTGAACATATGCCTGATCTCATTATCTAAAAAGAACATATTTTCAAAATACTGAAGAAGTATTTTGCCTTTTGGTGATCCTTGAGGCAGTGGTTGTCTGGCTTGCTCTTTTGCATGATTTCTGATTTTTAGATCATAATATTTCTGAGGCATTAATTTTTCATTCAATGCGTGAATATCAAGCAAACCTGTGTCTGAAAATGTTTTGTATTTGGCTAAAAATATTGATATGGATACATTAATGTCTTTACACCGGTCCTCTGGATTACTCATTATGTTTCTTTTGTTCAGGACCTTTTTGATTTGAAGAATGGTTTCTGTTCTATCAAAAAATTTCAATTCTTCCAACTCTTCCTTGGTTTTACTGTTTAAAAAAGCTATGAGTTGGATTGCTTGGGCTGGTTTATTGTCAATTTCCCTCTTAGTCTTGTCAATATCTGCACTAGCAACTTGAAGTAACTCCCTCTGTTCATAAATTATCCGAATTAAAGGCCATTGAGAATGAATGCCTTCAATAATTTTGGTCCATAAATGATTTTTTTATATAGGCCACTTGATCTGTAAGATTTACTTGTGCTTGCAGAATCTTTACCTGTTCTTGTAGTCGATCGGCCCTTTGCTCATGTCCTTTAGAAGTAATCAAGGCATCATTTTTGGAATTTTCTAAATTTTTAATAATGGCTTTCAAACTGACAATCTCTTTATCTTGGTGTTGTTGTGTGCTCCTATGTGAGGATGAAGAAGAAGAGGCAGAGATTAGAGAAGTAATTGGCACTTCAGTTGCCAGTACTCCTTTCGGTGCCAAGTTTTCTGCAAAAGTAGATGGTATAGCAGTGTTTACAGTGGGGATCATTGTAGGAATGACCATTGGTTGTTCTTTTCTTATTTCTTCATTCTCTTTCATTAGAGCTTCTATTTGAATTTCCATTGTTTTTATCTGATCTTTCATTTGATGTACAAGTTGCTTTAAATCATTATTCTCTGTTTTTTGCTGTAGAATTTCTTTTTCTTGAGAGTTTTCACTCTGAGGCAACTTCAACTGTTTTCTAAGAGCAACTATATCCTCATTTTTTTTGTTTAATTAAGACTTTTTCCCCTTCAATGTTGGCTGGGTCACCCCCTGCTTCAATCACTATATCTTCTAGTGCTTTTATTCTTAAATTATTAGCATACAGTGAGGCTTTGTCCAACTTCATTTGATTTTGGAGGTTGAGCACCGTTTTCTCAAGCCTAATTGATTTCATAGTTTTACTGACAATTTTGGAATATAGCATTTCAGTATTGCTCCTATGAAATTAAATTTGATCTAATTGATGAATGGCATCTACATCCACTTCAAAATATGTTTTGGAATAATCTACCACTGATTTTGGCTCAACCACTGTAGGCTTCAAGAATGACATTACCAATTTATTGGATGAATAATCAAATGCTGAAAGAAGCCTGTCTTTGTTTCCAGGCTTTTCCTTAAGAAATCTAGAATGAGCTTGATTCTTGAGCTCTTCATTCTTCTCTTTAATCTGTCTGAATCTGATCTGAATCTCTGACTCTGTATTGTCAGTTTCCTGAGAAGAAGGAGGAAAATCAACAGTAGCCTGGTTTTCCTTCATGACTGTATCTTTTTGTTGTGTTCCAATTTTTACATTTTGAAGCTCTTTTAATTTTTGAGTGACTATTCTTGTTGCTTCATCATCTATATCAATATTTACAGCCTTATCCTTTTCTTCTTCTGTTGACTTGCTTCTTTTACTATAAGGAGTTCTAAATTTTATGTCCTCAATAGTCTCAGCTATGAAACTATCTCATTCTCTATCTCTTTTATGTACATTATCAATATCTTTGCTTGTAGAAGCCACCTGTGTCTGTTCAATCTGTTTGCCTTTGCAACTGTCTACCTGTATTACCTGTACTTCCTGTGAATCATCATCAGATAGGGTGTTTGGCTGCCATTCAATTTTATTTACATATATTTCAATATGGGGCTTAGGATCATGCAAGTAAACATGAAACTTACATTTTACCCTTATTGCACTCAAAATACCTTGTGGGTCATACTTCCATGTAAAACTACATGGGAACTTATACTCTTTAAGTTTGACATTTATCTCATTGGCAACTTCTCTGTTATTCACAATGAATGGCCCAATTTGATTTTTTAGCTTAAATTGGGTCTTTTTCTTGAAAGCTATGAAGTTGATTTCATCTACATTCAATAGTTGTCTCAGATATTCTAAAGCAAATATTCTTGTAGTAACAAATCTAGGTAAATTATATGGGGCCAGGGATGAGCCATACACTCTGATTTCTGTATGATTTTTATATAAATACCAATCTCTAGTTTTGTAGCTCTCTGATAACTACAGAATTCTTCTTGTCTCATCATTGATCCTAGGGATCTCCTCTTTTTCCAAGAGATACATAGAAGGGGCTATAAATGAGTCATTGAAATCTGTAAAACTATACTCTCTGTTCCATTTCCTTAGAATAGATGACCAAAATACTACTGATAGAACTTTTCCTTCTGCATCCACTTTCTGACATTCAATTGGAAACTTATCTATTTGATATTATAGGAAGAGGTGGAGTAGATAAGAGGAGTATCTAAAAACTCCTTCTTCTGATAATCTGGATAACTGATAATGCATACTTTCAGCAATAAATCTAGCAAAATTGAACTGAATGGATGGTGATTGACCAGGGCTTAGAGTTGACAGAAAACCTAGGATAGCCACATCAGTGAATTCATCATTGGTGTATCCTAGTATGAAGGAGAGCATTGAGACAATCTGTCTAGTTTCATCTGGGAAATCAACGGTGTCGAAAGGAGGATTTAACTTAGGAATATCAACTTGATTTGGACAAAAAGTCTTGTATATTTTGAATCTAGTATTGAAATCCAATTCAAGATGTAGTTGGGTTAAATCTTCTATTGATAGGGAAGCAGAATTGGGGTCATGATTCATTTCCAGCATGGAATTTATCGACTCTTCAGTGATGTAAAACATGATGTATTTTTCTTTGTTTAAAATACATCTTTGTTCTGGCATATAATAGGCTTGGCATAATCTGATAAATTCAGGAACAGAATGAGTGAGAGGGACAATATATCTAGGCAGATTGGATTCCCAAATATGAATATCTTTGTCAGCCTTTTCCACTGATTTTCCATAGCACCAATTATAGACATCAAGCAGGTTAAATTCTACATTAGGGTCTAGTATTCTATAGTCCAGATCAACTAAAGGGTTGTTCTCTGGAGAAATGACTGGAGGTTGGACTGGTATGACCACATCTGTAGAATCAACCATGAGTGCAGGAGTTGGTTTGTCAATTTTGAAGGATAGAGGCTGAGGAATCTTTGCAGAAGACTTCTTTTGAGATTTTGGGCCTCCATTCTTGGGGGTTACCTGTTTCTTGGTCATTTTTAATATGAACGAAGCAAGCTTAAACGATTTTCTAAGTTCCTTTACGAGAAACAGGGGTTTCTTGGCGAATTTCTACTGAAAATGGGGTTTCTGAGTAGGGTTTTTAGGAAATTCAAGGAATTTAAAGCTCAGAACGTGTATTTAAAATCGATTTCAATAGAAAAATGGACCAGGGTATGGAAAAAAATGCGAGAAAGGGAAATTAGGGATTCCAGGGAAATTTTGACAGAGTTTCCCGTGAAAAATGGACACTTTTTTGCAGTAACTTTGGTAATTATTTGAAATCGACAGGAATTTTGAAATCTCAGAGGGCAAGTTCGAAGAAAAGTACCTGGAGAACTAGCGAAATTTGGTTGAAGACGTTGCAGAGGTGCTCAGTCTTCAATTTTTTGAAAATGGCTTCGCAGAGGACAAGGTAGTACTTTGTAATGGAAATTTAGGGCAATGGGTGTCGAAAAATGGTACTGGTAGGTTGAAAATGGCTCTGCAATTTTCTCAGGGTTCAAACGGCGTGATTTTGAGGAAAAACGGTTCTGCAATGTTTTTACAGGTTTAAAGTGAAAAGGTGAAAATTTGAATGAAAAATATAATTTTAATCTCGGGTTAAATGGGTGAGGTTTAGGGAATACCTCCAGTGGTATTCGCGAGGGTAAATGGTGGTAAGCGGAAACTAGCTTTTCGAATGCGATACAACGTGGTGGCGACATGTAAGCGCGGGTGGTTTGGAAAAACCACCCATTTCGCGCGGCTTTGCCAAAACATCAAACGATTAATTTATGAGCGCGAAAATGTATTAGCACCATTAGATCTAGATTCAACAAGCGAACGGCCACGATCAAAAGGAAAGGTGCGGGGAAGAGGTAAGTTATCGGGTTTAGTTTGGGCCATTTATCTTGGGAAACCGTCGCTATACTGAGAAAAGTGTGGCAATACTGACACTTAGACAAAGCGTCACAATTGCGACGTTTGGAGGAAGACGTCGCAATTGCGACACTATGCCCCAAAGCGTCGCTATTGCGACGACTGCCTCCAAACGTTGCTATTATATGTTTTATGAAGATATGGTAAGGAACTCTCTCTTGTTCTTCTTAGAAATAATTATATATACTTTTTTAATTTTTTTTCAAAATAGATTAAAAAAATTATATGAGAAAAATTATTAATTCATCAATATGTGTGTGTGTTGTGAGGAATAATTTCATAGTTCAACTTAATGGTTCATTATATAATCATGTGAGCATCACCAATGATATATCTTAAAAAGCAACTGAAAAGCCATGTGTACAAAATCGATGTATACTATAGAGAGTGGTTCTCATATCACTATGTAAATTGTTGTATGCTACTTCAACAAAATTATAAGATAAACTGTAATACACATCATATATGCACCACAACAATTGCCATACAACTAATTTGTTTTAGGATACATGTGGCATTCTAGGGGTAAATTCTATATGATGTGTATATCAATCTATTAGGTGTTGGTAAGTTGTGAATATCTAAGAAATGATAAGGAATATCCATACATCATGATCTTGTAATGTGATTATAAATTGTGTCTATAATTTCCATAAAATGTATAAATGATTTGTTTAAAAAAAATCAACACAATAAACCCTAAACAATGCTCATGATGTGGAATGTCATTGGCGAAACCAAAATGATGGTCACATGTCCCATTTCTATGGTAATGGTGATCATATATATGTTGTAGCAACACTTGATAAGTAATTAAATAAATCTCAGAGTGTGACTCATTGTGCCATATTTTTTTAAAGCATGATTTGTTTTCCTAGTTTTTACTAATTTGTTAACATATTTTATTCATTTGGAAAGCTAATTAATGATGCTTTAAGTAATTAGGACCTAATGAGAGATCATCTTCACATCTTCACCGAAATATATTTGGTAATTGTAGTCACTATATGGACTGCACATGCATGCTACTTAAGAAAAATTGAAATATAAACTATAATACACATCTTATATATGCCATAACAATTGTCATACAACTTATTTACTTCTAGATACATATGAAATACTTCAGGTAAATTCCATATTATGTGTATACCAATATAGTAGGTGTTGGTAAGTTATGAGGATCTAAGAAATGATAGGGTATCCACACATTAGTAGTGCCCTGGTGAATTTTTTGCATAATTTTCTATTTGTTGCCTGGATTTGTTATAGATTTCAAATAATATATACAATTATCTACCAATTGTTCTTTATAAAGAAGAAGTACAATAAGTAGTCACCTAAAAGTGAGCCATGTGAAAATATTGGTAACATGAGTAGCTTGGTAAGCTGTAAATGAAAAGTGAATAACCTCCACTCACCAACAAGTTGCAGGCAGGGTTGGAATTTGGATTTCTCTTTACCTGTCACACAATTTTTTTTGACGTTTTGGTCATTATTTTTCTAGTCAATAAATGTTACGTTTAAAATTTTGCACTTCATTAATGACGTTCTCGTAATAAATTAACCCTTCACCAATAAAAGTTTGATTAAAAAAATTGAATGCTCTTCCATTTTCTTTGGATTTTGGAGTGTGATATATTTGTGTCATGGACTTTTAATACCTAAAGTTTCAAGAGAAATAAATGATTCTTGTCAAACTAATATTTCCTCAATATATGCTATGATCTACTAAAAATTACTTCAAAAATCAAGTAACCTTCCAATATAAAGAAAAAAACATGAACGAGCTTTTCCTAAATTGCAATAAATTTATGTTTATTATTAATATTGCATAATCTGTCTTATAAAAATTGCATAATCGGACTAAGAACAAATCCTCAGTGCATTTTTTATTGTTGTTGTGATTAAAAAAATGAGCCAAAGAATGCTAAGGCACTCAGAGAAATAAATCTATGTATTATTTCTCACAAAATCATGTTGAGTAGTGGAGACTAAGCACTAGATTTTTTTCTGTCCTCAATCTCTCTATTAATTATGTCTATGTAGTTATAAGAATAACAAGCCAAAGAAATCTTAGGCTTCCAGAGAAATTAGTCTCTGTGTGCAGAAATTAATGATTATTGTTGACTAAATGTTATACCATTTGAAATTGCTGAGCAAAATTAATCAGGCCATGATGTACCATTTGTCAGTATCTATTTTCTCATGTATGAAAGTTGATGTACCATTGAAAGTTTAATAATTCTATTGAAAGTTTAATAACTATAATAACTATATATATATTTTTAAATTTAATGATTAATAATAGTTAAATTAAAATTCTTAAAAGACAAAATAAAAGCCTAATAATCACGAACTATTATGATAATTTAAAAATATAGAACTCAGGCTGAACATAGTTACAAAGATACCAAGAAAAGAAGAGTGCATGTGCATGATAACCTCTTTCTTGACAACCTATGAATGCCATTCTCAATGAAGACTCAAGACTCAATTGGATTGGATTGTGTATCAAAACAATAGGAATGAATCAAAGTTCAATGAATGAATAACTTGATCGAGAAAATTTATAGGGAAAGGTAACTTGACTATCAATATACTAAACCTCACTTCCATGATTAAAAAAACACCCCCACCTTCTCAGTGGTCCCATCATGGTCCACCTATTGAAAAAAAACCAACAAATATTATTTTTTATATATTTTTGCATGGCCATTGGACAATGATTTACTATGGTTTTCCTACTAAATTCCAATGGATGATTATTCAAAAATATTGAGAATTAGTAATTTAGTCTCAAGGCATAGCCAAGAGTCTTACTGGATAATTATAGATTACCTCTCCATTGGATGATTGTACATTTTTCATCTACTTTTTCACGTGAATTTAAGTTGATGCTAGATCTTTTCCTTCTATTTCTTTAGTGAAGCTAAGAGTTAACTTTGATCTTACATTAATAACTATACTTGCATGAATATCCATGCTTTTATACTTCCCCACTGTGGTCAATGTTGATGTATGGCCTTGTCCCATTGATCTTACAATTAACTCACTATTAATATTCATTTTTCTCCAGTTCAGCCCAATAAAATAAGGAAAACAGAAAATGAAGTCCTGATTTTTCTTTCCAGTGCTCCTACATAATACAAATACTCTTAAAAACCAATTAATATATAAATTGTCATCATTCATGCTAAAATCAGTTTGTTTTTTTTTAATGAATCTGCTTACAATTAATAGATTACATTGCTCACAGAATAAGAGATAATTTAGAACTATGATTTCAAAATAATAAATTATTAGGCTCCCACAGGGCGATGAACTTGGTCGGATGTGACCCTTCTACAGCAGATCTTGAATCTACCTCTTGATTTCATCGTTCTCCAGAACAGAGCGCCGATAGATCGGTCCGTTGGGTAGCAGCGCACCTGGGGTCAGATCAATCGGGTGCTTGAACTGACAGTGTAGAGGAACCCCTGTGGGTGAGGTGAAAATTTCCGCATACTCCTCCACAACCTTATCCATTTGTTGTTGTCGTGCAGAGGAGCCTTGTCTGGAGGTCATGGCCACAGTCTTCTTCTTGCCCTCAGGGCGGATCATCAGGAAAGCGAATTTCCCGGTTTGGGAATGAGCTTACTGCATTATCTTGCAGTAACCAAAGAGATAGTAGCAGGAGGTGGTACCTCTGGTATCCTGTACAACTTATTTCCACAAGTAACAATAACAGCATGAGGCCGAGACTCATACACCACATGACGCTTCCACAAGTATGGTTTTCCTAATATTAATACATCAGAAACATCAATAGGATCAACGTCGCATAATACCTCATCCGTGAAGGGCTTGATGCTATAGGGAAGGCGACACTGCTGGCTGACACAAAGATCTCGTCCTTGGTGAAGCCACCCGATGGTGTATGGATGTGGGTGAGATGTGGTCGGCAAGCCCAACCGCTTCACGACATCTGCCGAAATGAGGTTATTTTGGTTCCCATTGTTGAAAATGAATTGTACCGGGGAGCCATTTACCCACATCTGGGAGTGGATCGAAGAGACGTTCCTCCTCCTCCGGATCTTCTGGTTCCTCCTTCTGGATCTTTGTAGTGGCAACAGTGGCATTGGGATCCGTATCAATAATATGTTTCCCTTTTTCATTCCCCTTGTCAAGTTATGATTCAGAGTCGGAGCATGCATCTGACTCAGAAGCCCGCATCTCGGCCACCAGCGACTACTTGGCCCGACACTCACTTGTGTTGTGAGTGGAGCTCTTATGGAACTCACACCACTTTCCCGTGTCCTTCTTTGGCTTTGCGGTGTTGTTCTTTTCTTTTGGCTTCGACAGTTTGTCTTGAGTCACCATTCCTTGGCTCTGTCCTTTGTTCTGCGGTTTGGGAGCACCTTTCCCTTGCTTTTGATTCGTAGATCCAAAGTCTCGCTTTTTTTTTTTGAATTTCTACTCAATCTTGGCAGCATACCGGTATGTCATACCAAGCGAGGAGATGTCGAGGAACTCCATTTCCTCTTGAATGTATCTGTGCAGAAAACTATGATACTTTAGCACCAGATGTTTCTCTGAATCTTTGATACCCAACTTGGTGCGCAGGGTATGGAACAGATTCATCAGCTCATGCACATCTTGATCCCTTTGTTGCCACAGTGTGGTCCATTCTATGTACTTGTCCTCATAGCTCCCCACGGGATAGTATTGTTCCTTGACAGCGTCTCGGAAAGAATTCCAAGTGGGTACGATCGAGAACAGAGAGGGTTTTGTCTCGTCCTTTTTCTCACAGTGGGTTTCTCACCAGTCCTTGACATGGGGGGCAGCTTTGAGGAGTGCAAAAATAATCTTCTCCCTATCGGAAAAGTCATGAGCCGAGAAATATCCTTCTAATAGATTCAACCATCTATCTACAACATCTGCATCTATTTGACCCTCAAATGTGGGAATGTCAAAATTTACTTGTACCTTAAAAGGAGTCGCACCTCCAGAGTGGCTGCTGGATGCAGATGCGCCACTGGTGGGCAGCCATTGAAGGATCTGGGCAAAGTTATCCATCATTGCGTTCCTTTGTTTTTCGAGGGCCTCCTCGAGCAATATTTTGATAGGATCTCCTGCTCCCTCATCTTTCTTTTCGTCCCCCATGGGCGTCCGTCGGGGTTTGCGAGGTTGATCTTGCAAAGGTTCCACCAGATTGAGCCGTAACTCCTTATACCCCGACCTAGTTGGGGACATGCAAAGAAGGATCGAGAAAAAGCAGACTGCTCTAATACCACTGATCCAGATTTATGCAGGAACGCAATAGAATAAACACATAACCATAAATACAGAGATGCAGCGGAAATAGCACTTCATTTTATTAATATCAAAGAACTGAAATTTTCTTACAGATAGAATGGAAATAAAAATAGCTAGGGCACTGGTAGCTATCTCTGAGGAGAGATGTGGTGGCTACAGGCCTCTGAACTAAGTTACAATGAGGCTCTAGGGCCTATTTATTATTGAGAAACAATGGAGAACCCTAAACATCCAAAAACCTAACCCTAGGAGATGAAGCGCCAAAACTATGGGCCCCGTTTGGGTAAATTGGTGTTTCAACTTCCCAGGGACGTAAATTTGGCATACTATCTCCCTTTGACGGACATGATACATCATTAGAAAGATCTATCCAAGGACTACAACTTTCGCCACAAATATCATTACAAAATAGAATGATATGAAATGATATTTTCTGGAGGCGCGATGCCCAAAAAACGTTGTTTAGGGCCTCAAAACAGCTCCGGAAGTTCAGGACCCGAAAAACTGCTAAAAATAGTAAGTTGTGCCGAAACTAAAAAAATGAAAGAGACAATGGTGGTGCCCAAAGTGGAATAGGCAGGTGGCCACCAGTATCCACTTGGATCATTGAGTGAGCCAAAAAAGTAACTTTCCTTACTTTTTGAGTACAACCTTGCACTTGCAAAGAGGACTAGTGTTGCAAAATTATTGGTAAGTGGAAATTAAAGGGCGTAAGAACGTTTTTGAAAAAATTTCAAACGTCAAAATTAAGTCTTCTATCCTTCCTAGCACCTCATGGAAAATGGGAATCTGGAAATTCTAGTCGTCAAATATGTGCAAAATGCCTTATGACGGGCAAAATGGAGGACTGGTCCTATGCTGCTACATGAGTTAGGGTTTCATGTGGCAACATGGAACCTTGTATAATTTTTCAAGGATAGGAAAGGAGAATATTGTTAGTTAATCATCACATGAAACTTCATCACCATTTGAAAATTGTGTCCTCATTTGAAACAATAAGACTACCCAACTATTTCATTATTTAATTTTGATTGTGTAATACAAAAAAATATCCTAGATAACTTAAATAATGTAAGCACTTTTGCAAAAATTTAGTGGAGAGAACCTTCAATTACATTTATTTTGAAGTTCCACTTGCATTCTAAGCCATTTTAATTAGTCTTTCATGGCTATTCTAGTAAAAATTTCAACCTCTTGTAGAAATTTGTTTGTCACTTGTATTAGAAATGCAAAAATCAAATTTAAATAAAAATGATTTGAAATGCTAAATATCAAATGCGCACTACATAAAAATGATTTTTTAAAAAACTACGTCAACGTCTGATATCACGCGTGCATTCGCCCTCAGCTCTTGCAGAACAACATTCGCCCCTAGCATTTGCCCTCAGCTCTTGCAGAACAACATTCGCCCTTAGCATTCGCCCTCAGCTCTTGCAGAACAACATTCTCCCTCAGTTCTTGCAAAATGGTAAGTTCTTACTGCAGGCCCTTCCTCCTATAGTAGGGTTGACCCTATTTGGGTTTTTTTGGAGCCTCTGAGAATACAAAGGTTGTGATTGATTATGGGGCACTACCTATATTTGTGGAACTTCTTACCTCTGGGAATGATAATGTTCGAGAACAGGTAGCACGTTCATTTTAGGGGCATAAAATTATTCTTTCCAACTATCTTTATACGTCTGTAATTTTGGAATTTGATTTGAAAAACTACTACCCAACTTTGAGTTCAACTGGTGTTCGTGTAACGCTGTTTGGGCTTTGGGAAATATTGCTGGAGACTTTGCAACATTTAGGGATCTTGCCCTCAGTCATGGAGCTCCGAGGCAGGTGCTTGCCCAGTTGAATGATACTACCAGAATTTCAATGATAAGAAATGCTACATGGGCTCTATCAAATTTTTGCCGTGGTAAACCCCAACCACTATTCGAACAGGTAAGCATAATACATTTTCTGCCTCTTCTTAGTTCGCAGATATTGTGGATTTTTTTTATAGATATTGGTGCTTGGTAGATTTGGACGTAATATGGACCTAGGCACTTGTTCATTACAATGACTCCATCATCAGGTTTTAGAAAATTCTCAGAAATTTGGGTTTCACAAGGGGATTACCCTTGCTTGCAATTATTGATTATCAATCACATTCAAAAAAATTCTTTCGTAGCATTGCTGAGCTCTTTGTAGGTGAATTTTCGAGGCAATTTCACAAAATCTGAACTAAATTTGTCTGTCCTTTTATATACTCTGCACTTGTAACAGAACTAGACAAAAAATATAGTGGCCAATGCAACAACAACAACACCTCGTGTTGCAATGTCTGCAATTCACCCTCTCTGCACGCATGAATGACTATGGCACCCTCTTTTGTGAACAGGTACTGGAGCTAAAGGTACTGGTATCCATTAGGATCGTGGAATTCAACATCCAAAATAGTATCAAATTCCACTGCAATAGTATTCCCTAGCGAGGGCAACAGTTCATTGAGACCTATTGGACTCATCACCCCCAAATAGCCTCCAGGGCTACCCAGAGTGTGATCATCTAGAGCAATAACAAATGCTCATCCATCCCCAATTGAAACAAGAATAGGACCCACATTGGTTACAGAAAAGGAGAAACACGTTTTGAAAGAAGAAGAAACTTTTGTATTAGGGTCTAGAAATCTAACTGGTCTATTGTACAATGCCCTACCTGCACTTCAAATTGGTACTCCCAACTCCATGCTAAGGCTCACTGTGCCATTCTTCAGATGAGCATCTTAACCTGAAGTTTGATTCCAAAAAACCCAAGTCCCCTGTTCTATGCCCAATACCTCTGTTACAATGAGTAGAGTTCTGAGCGAAATACTTCACAATAGGAAGCAAAAGAAACATCGCAAAATTGCTCCGCTTTAGACTGATAATTTTCTGTGCGAAAATTCAACTGTGGACAGTAAAAACATAATATTAAACACAACCAATCCACAATGGAATTTGAACATGAGGATTTATAACCACAGAAAACCCTCTCCAGGTTAAAAGAATTCCAGAATGGCTTTAAGATTCTACTAATGAGCGCTTACAACACCATAGCAATTACTGTCACAATGAAATCTGCTGGAAGCAAAGCCCTTGTACAGTTTCAACGTTTCCACAGTGGAAGCAAGAATCTTGCTATCTCTCATGATCTGGTTCTGTGGTCAAATCCTTTGCTATGGCTGCCTTGTTCTGCTAAACGTGGATCTGTCTTAGCTTTGGATCTGGTTCTCATTTAGGATCGTGGCTATCTTCTCTTGCTATGGCTTTGACTATACAAACTTGTTCAATAGGAAAATGTTGACTCTACTATATATAGGAGCTTCAATGGGTGCTCTCAAACACTTTTTTGGGCAGTTTTTTTTTGTCTCTGATTCAAGGCAGAACTATGTTGGCCTTGGTTTTTTAGTCCTTGGAACTTAGTTCTATCATATTTTCTATCCTATCCCCAGTTTGCTACCAAGAAAGACATAACTTCACGATATCAAAATTGACTATTTTTGGCCATTTATCTTTAGTAATGGTACAACTTTAATTTGGTGCATTCGTACAGTATCTGAAGAGCACTCTCAAGCTTTTATTTAGTATTTTAGCATAACTACTACATTTAACTGCCATTCTCTAATATTTATATCAACCATAAGCATTCTTAAGGTAGTTCCACGTTTGTGAAGCAGAAGGAATGATTCTGACAGCTTCTAATCATAGTGGTACAATTCTGTTCGCAGTTTATCTTTTATAAACCTCCAATTTTCCAAACTTAGTAGAGACTACAGTTTGCATCTCAAATTTTGGACAAATCTGTTTAGTATTCTACAGAAAATGCATTAAGAATAAAAAAATCCCACAATTTGTAAAAAGCCCACAATTTTGTAAAAAGCTCACAATTTTGTAAAAAGCCCACAATTTGTAAAAAGCCCACAATTTTGTAAAAATCCCACATTTTATTAAAAATATAAACAATTTGTAAAAAACCCACAATTTTGTAAAAAGCCCACAAATTGTAAAAAGCCCAAAATTTGTAAAAAGCCCACAATTTTGTAAAAAGCCCACATTTTGTAAAAAGCTCACAATTTGTAAAATGCCCACTTTTATTTTCTTTTTGCTTATATATTGAGCTCCCATTGAGTTCAACAAATCTTGGGTTTTCTACACCATTGAGAGAGATTTATTGTTTTCTTTATAGGATAATTTGCAACAATGGAAGAAAACATTGGAGCTGGAAAAACAATTCAAAAGGGTGAAAGGGGTGATGGCAAAGTTTATTGCCCTTGTAAAAAATGTTGTATGAGAAATAATGTTAGAGTTTTAATAGCAACAACAACAGTGCATTGTAGGAAATATGGGCACATTGATGGTGGATCGAATGACTATCGTCTCATGGTAATTAATTATCTATCTTCATTTTGATTATATCGTAAAATTTTATATTATTTTAATATTTTTTTATATGCGCACTAATGTTTAATTATTAAACGCCGGATGCGGGTGATTAATAGCCATCAGGGAACGTGGCACATAGTGCACTTCCCGATGGACCTCGCCGGTGTAGCCCATGTGGCTCCCGGTACTGATATTAACTACAGTCTTAACTCCCCACCCTGCGTGAAATTTCATTATCTCGGTCGGCTCATTCGGCTCCTGGAAATGGCGATCATTCTTGGCATGGAGTGTTTCTACAGAGGTTTGAATGGTGGAGTGGGCGGCTACAGCTCTCCTCCGCCTTTGCATGTGAATTGTTCGCCTGCAAGCATTGAAGCCAGCATTAAAACTAATACGGGGAAGCGCTGCTTAATAGTTTCTTGTTTTGAGCCGGCTCCAAATTCTCACTTTTCCAACAGTCCGTGGTGTAATCGACGAGTTTGTGATCCTGCCTCCTCTGCTCATTCAGGTAATTTTGCTACCTCCTCTGCTGATCTGCTCCGTGGTTATAGTAGTCTTGCTCCAGCTTCTTTTGTTCAGGCAGGTGGCGCCCAGAATTCTCTTTCTCCCCCGGACCGCTTGGTGAGTCTTGCTGAGCCCAGCTCTGATTTGGTCATCATGCCTCGCCTCCGCGAACGCATGAGAGCTAGAAGGGGTTCCAGCCGTGGGCATCTTCATCAACAGCGCCCGCCTCCCATTCCAGCTCCTGCGTTTGAGGTGGGCTCTGTCTTTTCTCCCGATGCATTCTCAGCCCCTCTGCCCTCCCATCATGAGTCTCTTCCTGGTGCCCCTCGTCCCCTTCGGCCCTCCATTCGTCAAACTTCTCAGCGCGCTGAGCTCAGGTTTGACTGCACCTCCTGCAATGCCACTCTTACCGCTTTTATTACTGTTACTCTTCGGAAAGAAGTCCCTAATATAGCTCCGCCCATCTCCTCGATTTCGCCAGCTCCCCCTCTCAGCCACAGCTCCCCTCAAGCTGTCCCTGCCTTCTTTGCTCCTCAACATGGGCCCAACATGGAGACAGAGCGCGCGGGTGGCGGAAGTGTTCTCAGTGACATCCAGGCGGACAGAAGCGAGATGTTCACCTGCAGAATCGTTGAAGAGTCTCCCTCTCCTACTCATGGATAATAGCTGCTTTGGTTCTCAGGTTTTTTTGTTCTGCTCTTGTAGAAATTATAAGCTTCTTAGCTATACTGCTTTGCTGTACAGGCAGTTCACTTATTTCAGCTATAGTGTCATTTTGTTTTTTGTAAACTTAAAGCCGGTTTCCCTCTCATGGGCGGCTCAGACGTTATGGTTTAAAGGACTGGTTTCCCATTCTGGGCAGTCCAGAATATGCTTGTCTTGCTTGACTATCAAGCCCAGCGTTCAGGCTTCCCTAGCTGACGCTGGTGCAGTTTTGTATCAGTACTTTTATACATAATAGAAATTAGTCATACTTAGAAAAAAAAAAATGTTTAATTATTTATGTTTGTAATTTTCATAAAGGCATAGTTTCCCCCCAACTTTTTGCAGATGATCAACCAGCTTCCATAGCTAAATAGTAGTAGATTAGATGATGTTGCACTAGTACAAGAGAATATTGCAGCAAATATTAGTATTGGAAATGATGTTGTACAAGGTGAAGAACATGAAGCGAATGGTGAAGGTAATTTTAATGATCCCATGGAGGTAGATCATGATGACAATAATGAGACAGTTCACATTAATGATGGGACAAATCAAATGCTCCAAGACTTGTATGGTGAGTCAAATGATGATGGTGGAGATAGCAGTGACAGTATTTATGATGTACCTCTGACTGAAAGGTCAAGTGAACGACTTTTTGAACAGTCAAATGCAACTCTTCTCTCTGCTACATTGTTGTTGGTGAACTAAAAGGTTATGAATAATTTGTCGAACATATGTATGACACAACTCCTAAGGTATGAAATATGTATATATGATCACATATATGTAAATGTTGATTATTTTCCCTTTTTTTAGTTGTAATAAATGTGTAAAATAATAACTTATATATAAAGTTATTATTTTACACATTTATTACAACTAAAAAAAGGGAAAATAATCAACATTTACATATATGTGATCATATATACATATTGCATACCTTATGAGTTGTGTCATACATCTGTTCGACAAATTATTCATAACCTTTAAGTTCACCAGCTCTATGCTATTGTTGCTGGTGAACTTAAAGGTTATGAATAATTTGACGAACAGATGTATGACACAACTCCTAAAGTATGCAATATGTATATATGATCACATATATGTAAATGTTGATTATTTTCCCTTTTTTTAGTTGTAATAAATGTGTAAAATAATAACTTATATATATATATATATATATATCAAAACTGGCCGGTCAAGACGACTGCTGGTTGGAACCGGCCTTGCAACCCAGTCAATAGCCTATTCTCACCTGTTTTGGCTGGTTAACCGGACCTAACTGGCCGGCTAAGTATGGAACCGGCCGGTTTATGCATAAACTGGATAGTTCCGTACTTAACCGGCCGGTTAGGTGCTCCTCCATGAGTTGCAAATTCCTCAGTGTCTCCTCCATGAGCTGCAAATTCCTCTATTATACTAGCAACAAAATTCTCTAATAACTCATACTCAACACCTTATAGTAGCAACAATACACATGATGAATGATAAATACAAGGCTGGCTAGCATAAAATCCCTGGCAGCATGCAACTCATCAAGTGTACTTGATGACAATTTCTGTTCTCAAAACAATCAACAACAACCTTATTTCACACTCAGCTAGGAACTGTCAGACCCTCTCTCTCTGCTCACACATAGCAGCAACATAAATACAAAACCTTTCACACAACATACAAGCAATTCGATCATGGCATCAAGACTGATGCAAATGGTCTGACGCCACTCAAGGGAAAACAACATACAACCTAATGAAAATGTGACTGGCAATAATAAATTGACCACTAGAAAATTCCCGCTTGGAAATGCACTAAAATGGCTACTGAGTTTTCTGGGTTTTAATGAATCTTTTCAGTGATAAATTTTGTCAAACACATTGTGAGCAGACTGCTGAAGTTGTAATGCTCTCTCAACTTGTTACAAATAGCACTAATAGTGGGTTTCATAAAACAATTCAATACCTCTAAGTGTTGTAGATGTTTTTCTAGAAATTTATTGCCAAGCAAACATAGATAATGAAGAATACAAGATCTTCAAAATGCTAGTCTGATATATATATATATATATATATATATATATATATATATATATATATACTGAACCCAGAATTGTCTTTAAGGCTGATACAATGAATTGAAAACAGATCTGAGCAGGGACAGATTGTATATTATAATATTAACTCAGCAATAAAACATAGTGAATAATATAAGAGAAACCTGATACATTACTTCAACAAGTTTGCTTATGTATTTTTCGATGATATGTATTGCATTTGCTGCCATTTTGATATATTCACCTTTGCATGGTATATAAATGAGCAAAATTTTCATATTTTGTCTCTATTGGCTTGGAATCATGGTTGCAAATCTTAAAAATAGTTCTTTGTCTATGTTGGCTTGGAATTATTTAATATATTTTTTTTAAAACAGGTTCATTGAGATCTGACCGCTACCGGTTAGACCGGTTCCAGTTCGAAACCCGGTTCATTAGCTCCACCGGTCCGGTCACTGGTTCCAGTTTTAATAACTATGATATATATATATATATATATATATATATATATATATATGATTAATAATCTTTACAAGACACTACTTTTTGTTTATGTTGTAGATTGTTGGGTGAATATTTGTTACCATCGCCAAATACTTTACCTCAAACATATCGAGATCTACGTGCTATTATGAAACACTTTGGAATGGAATATAACACTATAGATGCATGTCCTAAAGATCATATTATATATTACAGAGAACATGCATTGAAAACAGAATGTTCGAAATGTGGTACCAGTAGATATCGAACAGATCAACTAACCAAAAAGGTGCCTCAAAAGGTTCTTCGTCATATTCCCATAATTCCACGTTTGCAGCGAATGTTCAGGTGTAACAACATAACACAGTTTATGGATTACCATTCAAAGAATAGAAGTGGAGATGGTGTTCTTTGAATGCCTGCAGATGGTTCTGCATTTAGAGAAATCGAGGAAAAATATGTAGATTTTAAAAATGAACCTCGTAATGTCAGGCTTTCATTGGCAGCTGATGGTGTTAATCCATTCGGAGAGCTTAGATCTATTTACTCAGTGTGGCCTATTTTCATTATCAACAATAAAATTCCTCCTTGGATGTCAATAAAGAGGGAGCACATAATGTTGACTATGATTATTCCAGGTATTTGATACATTACTATTTCTTTGAATGTAACATTTTCATTCCTCTCGTTGTTTGCATAAATATATATTTTATTTATTTACTTACTTATATATACATATATCATGGTAGTAATTATTATGTACCATAATTTTGAACAATTAGGTAAGTACCAGGTCAAAGATATGAATATATATATTGAGCCTCTTATCAATGAGCTAATATAGTTATGGCATGGCATCACTATGTATGACATCACTAAACCAATCAAGTAGAAGAGATTTCAATGTTGTGGAATGCTTGTATGGACAATTCATGATGCCCCAGGACTAACACATGTTTGTGGTATGTAATATTTCGTTGCACTGTAATATAATACATAATTATATAAATTAGATATACCATATTGCATGTTTTAAAAATGATCTCATAGTGTATTAATTGTTATTGATCCATCTATTGCAGGTCTTCAAACAAAGGGTAGATTTTCATGTCCAGTTTGTGGCCCTAAGATGAAGTATTGTCATTCGTCAGAGTTAAGAAAGATGGTGTTTGATGAGTTTAGGCACTTCCTCCCTAGGAACCATAAGTATCGTACTACTAAAAAACATCTTTTCAATGATAAAGAAGAAACTGGATTAAAACCACGAAGAATGACACCTCAGTTGTGGATGTTGGAATATAATAGAATTAATAATCGTCAAGCAGCTGGTACGTAATTTGTGTGTATATATATATATATTATTTGTTTATGTAATGTTTGGAATTTTTGTTTTAACTAATGAATTTATTTTATTGTATTTTATAATTAATATTGTTCTGATTTATTTTATTCAATAATATCAAGGTCATCGTCGCGATGAAGGTATTAATATTGTACTTCCACCTGGAATGAAATGTAATCCTTCTCAATTCGCGAGGTTGCCCTACTATGAGGACCTAAAAATAGCTCATTTGTTTGATACAATGCATGTCGGGAAGAATGTGACAGAAATGTTATGGCGAACCATAGATGGTGCACATGATAGAGATAAAATTGACAAAATTTGTGCTGACATTGAGAAATCGAATCATACAATGAAAAGTGTGATCGAAAAATCAAATAACAATGGAGGTCGAAATTATAATAATATTCCATGGTTATTAACAGAACAAAAAAGAAATGATGTAAAAGAGGTCATTAGAAGAATTAAATTTCCAACAGGTTTTGCTTCAAACATAAATAATATCTTAACGAAGAAAGGTGACTTCAGTGGGGTGAAAACACATGATTGGCATACCTTTGTTAAGGTGATTTTTTTGGTATACGTTTTTGTATGTTATTGCTTGAATACATATTTTAAATTTTCCTTTTTTCTGTTTAATTTGGAAACCAATAACGATTCATTTTTTATTGTTATAGTATGTTCTACTTGTATCTCTCCCAAACGACTTCGACAACAATGTCAAACAAGTTATATATGGTCTTAGTAAATACATGAGGTAAGTAGTTTTGATTTATATGCAAAATATAATTGCTACAATTTCTTTTCGTACTTGATGAAATGATGTATTAATTTACTTGTAATGAAATATATATTATGTTTCATTGAAATAACCTTGCGTAATGATTTGCAGATGGTTGTCATTGAAATAAATCCATCAAGATGAAATAAAGTATTAGAAGAGAGAAATTCCTCGGCTAATGTGTGAAATGAAAAAGTATCCACCTCCAATATTTTTCAATGCACAAGAACACTACTTGATACACCAAGTTGAGGAGATTGAATGTGTGGACTAGTACACACAAGGTCAATGTGGATGGTCGAGAGGTACCTGAAATCCTTCAAAGCTTTGGTTAGACAAAGAGCACGACCTGAGGGTTATATGGTGGAGGGATATGTGGTATATGAATCCATGGTGTATAATAGTAATTATCTTCCTATATTAGCTGCGCCAGCCATGAAGGCGGTGGATTGCATTTGGGATGTGAACTCCATCAAAAAATTTGAAGTGGAGCACTTGTTGGGAAAAGGTAGAATGAAGAAAGTGAGAGGTAAAAGATTTATTATGTATAATACATATAATGTTTCATTTTTTTACATCATGTATATGATCATTATATTCATTTAGGTATTATTCTTTCATAGTTTATTAATTAATATAATTTACCATGGTTATAAGTAATATTTATTAATATTGGTGAATTACTATTTTTTTATTCAGGTGCTCAAGATTATGAGGCACTACTTTTATACATTGCAAACAATCTTGAGTGAATGAGTGAATGGATTGAAACATGTAAATCACGTAAAAACGGTAGGTTATCATGGAAACTACTGTCTGAATTGATTAGAGAAGCGTATCGTAGTGGAGATGGAAACGTTACGGACAGGGAAATCGATTTAGCATATGGTTTGAAAGATAGAAAGGTAAGCAATTAATTCACCTATTTTATTCATTACTTATTTTATACTATATTTATAATGTGACAACAAGTTTGATTTTTTAGTTAATTTTCATGCTGTGTAAATTATATGATTAATTATTAATTGAGAATGCATCTTTTTCATGTTTGGCATATTGCAGTTGAAACACCACAAGGCTATGTGGTGCAATGGTTGTAAATTTCGCATTAAAAAGTTGGATGATAACAGGAAAACTTCTGATAGTGGGATAACTGCAGTATTCCAGGTCACTAATGTTTCCTCTAGGAGTGACAAATATCCTTGAGAATCTGAAAATAGATATTATGGGTTCTTAGATGATATAGTTGAGTGTGACTTTAATTCCTTCAAAATAGTTTTGTTCGACGTCAAATGGTATAGGCTACGAATGAATGTACGTGATGATAATAGAACACTTATTCAACATGAAAATGGATTTCCAATGGTTAAAACATCACAGTTTGAAGCAAGAAAAGATCGCTATGTTTTTCTAAGCCAATGTGAACAAGTCTTTTACTCAGAGGTTCCAGGTGAGAACGAATGGTCATTTGCTATTAGATATGATCCAAGAGGAAGGCCAGTAGAGTATACTATAGAGGAAGAAGATGATATTGATCAAGAATAAGATGATGCAGTGGCAGATGAGCAGGAAGATGCATTGACAGACGAAGAAGATATCTTAGAAGATGAACCAGGCATAGGAGATGAGGCAACAATTATTGATGATGATGTCGATGAGGATATTATTGAAAATGACATAATTGATGACGATGATGACATGGTCAATCATTTCAACACCGTTTCTGAATCAGATGTTGATATAGATGTCGATCAGTTGGATGAAGATCAATAAGATACAGAAGAAGAATATTGATACAGATGTTATGTTCGAGTATGAGCTGGTATGTTATAACTTTATATTTTAATATGTAGGAATTATTGTATTTAAATAATTTACTAATTATGTGGGTTTGTGGCATGTTGTTTATTATTTCAAACCAATAAATAATGGCCTTAATATTTTTTATTATTTCGCAGCATTCGCAGGATTCATTTGATTCTATGGTCAGGTCTCTGAAAAAACCAATTAAACACTTAAATAGTCAAGATCTGGAAGACATGCTTTACCTCCACCATAAATTGCTAAAAAACCGGCCTTCAGTTCATCTTGTTGTGCTGAAGACGAGGGTGGATTTGCATGATCAGTTGAATGAAAATGAATCAGATATTCAGGATGTTTTTGAGGGTAGATCCATAAGCCCCATAGATGAAGATCCCATTGCTGCAGAATTTCTATTTGCGTTGAAGCACAAGTATAGTGTTGTATCAGAATACAAATCAGAGGACAACTTTACCAAGTCTAAATCAACTGAATCCAGTTCTAGTGCTCTTGAACTTACCGAATTAAAGCCAGAAGCAGGATTTACAATCTCTAATGGGAACGGGTATGGCAGTTCCAATATTGGATTGGATGTCCTGAGCTCTGCAATAGGCACTGGACCTGATCGTAATGAACCCCAACTAATTCAATGTGATGAAAATATCGACTTTGATGATGATCAGGAAAACAAGCCAGAGCATTTTGGCAATATTAAAGAAACTGAAGAGGTTTCCTGTGATCGATTGAATCAAATCAACCATAAGAAATCTACTGCAGGCTGGTTTGTATCAGAAGGAGAATCAGTTTTGCTTTCCCATGATGATGGATGATGCTCTTTTCATGATATAGCAAATTCAAAGGTGTGGAGGTTTTAATTATTGTACTTAATTTTGGGGTTTATGGGTGTTATAATTTATACATTTTGGGATTTTCTATTAGAAATAGGGAAAATCATAGGGGTTGGATTATTCTCATGGTTTAAATTTCTATATTTGAAATAAAATTCACCAATTTCTATTTAAAAAAATGATTTTCCTAAATATTTGATGTAGTTTAAATAGGATGTAGTTCATTTCAAAAACCGTTGAAATTTTCTAGAAACTATGATTGGGATTTCAAGAATATTTATGCACACTTTAAATTTTCCCTTAACATAAAGGGCAGTTGATGTATGAGTAATACTCAGTATTGTTTTTTTCCAATCTCCAGGAGAAGGTTGAATATAAAGATCCATATGGGCTTACCCCAAACATGTGGGGTGATTGCTGGTTGATCAGAGCAGCTGGTTCAGATGGTCGCTCTGGTAAATATGTTGTGGCAGCATCTGCAGGTTGTACATTGGAATCAGGTTTCTGTTCATGGGAATTTTATAATAAAGAAATTATGGCATTCCATACTGAATCAGAGGCCTTCACTTCAACTTCCAGTACCATCTCTCCAGTTTTGGCAGAGAGGGATGTCTCGGGGAGAAATTTTGGATTTGCAAATGTTGTGCCAGAGAATCAACATTGGTGGTAAAGGCCGTGTGGGCCTCTTATGGTATCTACTGCCAGTGCCCAAAACACAGTTAATATTTATGATATTCGTGATGGAGATCCTATGATTTTAATGTGTTTGTTTTGAAATTTTAGGTTTCATAGTAAATCATCAATGGGCTCTGAAATAAGGCACACTGAAATCTTGGATACATGTTTCATGCCAAAATTAGTTGTATCTTCCATAAATACACAATCTTGGATTACTCTGTATAAATCTAATTCTCAGACAATATTACATCTCCCTCATTATACAAGTGGTGTTCTTACATTCATAGCAAAGGCATTGTTTTGGCAATCATTTTATAAGTCACTAGATATTGTGGGTACAAGGATCTAGGGTCTCCACATGAAAGTGTGTTGCCCGAAGACTCACTCTGCCTGTTCTTAATTTGTAAACATAGTAGTATGCCAATGCTTCTTTCATTTTGTATGCATAAGACGATTTTTTGTAAAAGTCCATAATTGTTTTTAAGTTTTATCCATCCCAGTTTTGTTGTGAATGCACAGGTTTTTGGCTCAACACAGATCTGTTATATCTTTGTACTTTTCCTTTACGAACTATTTGAAATTTCTAGTTATATTTAGAGGTGTCTTTTAAGGGATGAGGGGAATTACTTGGATTTAGTGCTGCCCACTCTCAATAGAGGCTTACAGTAAACTATGACACATTGTGATGTATATCAGTGGTAGTTTGGGCAACAACAAAATCAATTTCATGGTTCAATAGATTTATTCTTCTTGGAAAGATTTCAGATGACAAAAAAAAGGGAATGAAACACGCAACCAGTCCCCTTCCTTTTATTGGACCACCTGCTTTCTTTTTATGAGAGCATCTAGTACAAGCTAAAGTTACTAGAAGTGGTCAAAAGTGAGTTTGGTTAGTTGGCAAAGTCCAACTATTCTTAGCCGTCAACAATGTTTAAATACTTCATAGGCATGTTAACCCCTCCTAGACTGTGTTGAGTAAGTGGGTTTTGCAGAATTTTATGCACTTAGGGTTAGACTCAAATTTTGAAATTTGATGTAATTAGGATTATATTCAAGTGCTGGCCAAATTGGTAAAATTGATACTCAGCCATAGCTGAAAGGCAGTAATATGCAATGGAGTCATTCTATGAAATGATTCAATTTGGCATGTGAATCTCACATCTAAGGGCCATTAAAATCCCATGGATGGAGACTAATCAGGATTCAACATTGCTGTTACTATTAGTGGAGTTGGGTATGGCACAAGTACAATAAAAATACTGGCAACAATAGTAACATCATAGATTCAGAATCTTAATCTCTATATTAAATGAGCATTAGAATGTAACTTGATTTCAGTAAAATCTCTAACAGGTTTGTTCTAAATCGGACCTAAAATGCTCACTTGTAAAGATGTTTGAGGCTTGAGGTTGTATGACACTGCAAAAATTGACTTGTTGAGTACATGATGACATTAGGTCATTGTGAAACTGAATATATGCTACTTCGGTATGAAGATTGATTGCAAAAACTGTGTTTTCTAAATAATGTTTCCAATGAAACCTAAAATGGCTCTTGTTACGCTGAAAAAATCTGTCATGTTTAATCTACTATCAATTTGAGTGACAAGGGTAGCTAAACCACATGAAAATGCTTCGAAGATGTTACAGATGCATGGAAGCTCTGGAAATTTAGCCCCTCCCTATGTTAATTGATGCAGGGGCATTAGGCCCAAGACAACTTTTGTACATAAATAAATGTAAAGGGGGGTCTCATGTTTTATTTCCCTATGAAATTATCCATAGTTGAGCTAATTTAGTTAATTTGTAGAGAAAATGTAACTTCCCGAATGATTAATGGGCACCTGAAGAGATAGTCAGTTTCAGAAGTTAAGCTAATTCTAGGAGTCCTTCTCTGTCTATCAGAGCGTTAGTCTCAGAGTTAGGAATTTTAAGAGTTTTTGAGTCATCGAGAAATTCGAATCGATTCATTGTAATTGATATAAAAATAAACCTCCGTGACAGAGTCGATAGACCTGCACAGAAGACCTGCAAAGAGAACTGCATAGAGCTGCATAGGGAAGAGGAGGCCATTGTACCAAAGATCTGGCCGAGGACCAGGAGACTGTAAGAAATTTCATTTATATAAGGAATCTGTTAGTATTATATGTGCGTTGATTGAGTAAGTTTTTTGTGTGTGAATATATGTACGCATCCTGGTGAAAGATAATTGAAATCCCGTGGTAATTAAGAAACCCTGTGATGAGGTTATGTGCATATAGACTGGTTGAGTTCTCTGTGGAACACGAGCTAATGACTTAGGACTTATGAGCATTGGTGAATTCCATAGATAACTGTGTCAAACATTTGGGTAATTTATCTATAATCAATTGTGTGAACAGAGGGTGAATTAGGTTAATGACATTCCCGTGCGCCTGTGGTAGAGCAAGGAGATGCTGTGCTCGAACTTCCGTGAGCTAGGTAAAACCTTGTAATGAGTGTTGTGAATGTGTAGGCGATTGAATGAACCAAGGATTGGTGTATCAATTTGCAGAGTCGATACTAACCTTGTCGGAACCATAAGACATAAACCGTGGCATATGTAATGCATCGTGTCTCCTCGAAATGGTCGTGCCTGAGTTCGTTTGGTATGGCCACGCGAAGGATGAAAAACGAGGCAGAGTTCAATGGTAGTAAGGCGTTGGTAAGCGGACGGAACCTGGAGTAAGAGTAGTCGGAACCTTGAGGACCGCACAGTAAAGACAAGTTTCCGGTATATCGCACCGCCTTTGTACAGTAAGCGGTATTCCCCATTTGGACGCGATCAATGTCATAGGCCGACATGTGGCCTTGAGCGGTTTTGAAAACCCACTCTCATCGCGAGTTAATGATCGTGCAACTAACTCACGTGATGTCCAGTTGGATCGTTGGATCGTCAAGGCCAGAGTGACGTATTATCCACCGTTGGATGTGGAAAGGCCGCTAGCGCTAGGCCCCATGTGTATATACGTCGACTATTGTTTTCCTAACTAAGGTTCAACGGAGGTATTAATATTTCACGGTCGAATTATGTTCAAAAAAATTGGAACGCCCACAATTCATAACAAATATTGGAGATTTACTGTCCTGTTTTAAAGTTTCATTTTTTTTTATAGAAATTGAACCCGTCGTCGGTATACCGATGCTTCGTAAGCGTTGGTCTTGCGACATCCGTCAATATTGCGACAGTTGTTTTTGGCGTCGGTATTGCGAAGCATTTGGAAAGCATGGACGCTTCTGGAAACCTTCGGTCTTGCGACACTTTTGTACGGCATCGAAATTGTGACAGTTTAGAAATGTCAGAAGAGCGACAGTATAAAGACGTCGGAAGAGCGACGTTCAAAACGTCGGACCACATTTCGTCGGAATTGTGACAGTTCTTCATGGCGTCGGTAATGCGACATTTCTGGAAAGCGTCAGTCTTTCGACACTTTTGCAATGCGTCGGTCTTGTGACACTTTTGTAGGGCGTCGGAATTACGACATTTTGGAAACGTCGGAGGAGTGACAATATAAAGACGTCGAAAGAGCGACGTTCAAAACGTCGGACCACATTTCGTCGGAATTGCGACACTATACAAATTTCGGAAGAGCAACACTTGTTTGGAAGCGACGGAAAAGGTGTCGCTATTGCGACACTTTGTCGAGGCTTAGAAATTGTGACGTTATGACGAACCACGTTTTTTCCGCCCTCAAACTGTCACTCTTGCGACGACTATGTGTTGGAATAGCGACGCATTGGCCGTCGGAAATTCCGCCAAATTTTCTAGTGACAAATATTCCCCCCCAACATAGGCTTAATGACCAATTGTTTTAAAGCTGAATTATTAGTGAACATCTTAAAGTGTCCTACAAATAGATAGTTCCTATATTTCTACAGGGCATACACCATTTCTAATCCTTCTCATTCAGTAGTAGAATAGTTGTGCTCAACGCTAGAGAGTTTCCTTCTAGCAAACACAACCAGATGATTAATGTCTCCCTCGCCTGGCTGCGCTAAGACAACTCCCAGGGCTATTCCTGATGCATCCACATGTACATGAGAGACCTTGCCCCGGTCCGGGAATATGAGAATAGGTGCAATGACCATATTTTCCTTCAACAGCTAAAAACTCTTCTAACACTCCTCATCCATGAAAAAGGATACATCCTTCTTTATCAGCTTCTACATTGGCGCAGTGATCAGGGCATACCCTTGAATTAACTTCCTATAGTAGCCTATGTGCCCTAATATGGAGCGCAACTGTTTCTCAGTGGTGGAGACTGCTAAGTTGATGATAACTGCAATCTTGGCTGGGTCAACCATCAATCCCTGCTGACATACAACGTGTCCCAAAAAAATCACAAATGGTACGCAGAATATGCATTTCTTAAGGTTCAACTAAATTTGGTGTTTGCTGTAGGCATCCAACATCATGCGCAGGTTCAACACATGCTTCTTTACTAGTAAAAATACTGTCCAATCATCAAAATAGACCTCCAGAAACTTATGGATGAACTCTTTGAATACTGCTACAACTACGAGCGAGAAAATGGTAGGGACATTCTTCAATCCAAAAGGCATAACAGTGTACTGGAAGGAGCCTCATTTGGTGGCGAAGGTTGTCTTGTTGCGGTCTTCTGGTGAAATTATGATCTGATGGTACCCTAAAAACCCATCAGTGAATGAGTATGCTTCTTGTACTCACACATTATCCAAGATTTCATCAAAGAATGACGTAGGGAAAGGATCATTTACGTAGGTATCATTCAGCTTGTGTAGATCTACGCAGAACCTGATCTCTCCTTTGGTTTTATTTTCTTTAACTACCATTGGACTTACCCAGTCAGACTGTTATACTGGCTCAATGATACCTACGACCACCATCTTATCTATTTCCTCCTTGACTTTCTATTTATATTTAGTGTTCAACCGATAGGGTCGCTGCTTGATAGGACGTGCATCTAGCTTCATGGTGATTCTTATGACACCCAGATCTCCTATGATTCCCTTGAGTTCAGAGAAATTTATGGGGAATAGGTCTTGATATTTGGTAAGCAGATCAGTGATCTTCCCAACCATATCATCGTCCTAGTAATCCCAAATTTTGGCCATCTTGGGCTTCTCTTCTGTCCCAATTTTGAATTCCTTCAACTTTAATGGTTTGGTCACATCTACTATCTGCAATAGGGGTTCTGCAACTGCGCTCTCTCCTTCCGACTCTGGGATAGTGATATTTATGGGATCCTCATCATAGTATTCCATTAACAATTTTTGACAGTTGACAATATCCTGCATCTGTGCATCCCAAGCTGGTGCAACACATTCTTTCTGAGGTAAGGACTCGTCAAAGACAAGAGCATCTATATCTTGTAGGGCTTCATCAAGTTACTCCATCCCTCCTAGTAACCAAAACGTCACCATCAAATCCTCTGTCATTGTACCCCAATGGAAAGTGTGCTTATGTAGCTCTACATCTAAATACCGGGTAGTGGGGATTGGTCCCAAGGCATGAATAAACATATGGACCCATTCATTCGAATTATTTTCATTGCATACCTACATCCACATAGCCAAGTGTTTGCGCGGGTCCCCACGGCTAGAAAAGAGCTCCATGGGTGGGTTGAATGGAGGTTCAAATTGCAGGATCATCATTTTTCGGCATTCCTCCTAGTCTTGAAAAGCCCCCTTATTGGTTTCCAACCACTGCACAGGGGTCGCGCGCATAGCCAAATCAAGTGCCCAAATTCTTCCTTCTTCACGGACATCTACTTCTAATGTGTTAGTCATCAGTAATTTTTTCCTTTGTAGATGACTAAATGCTTATCCTAGATTTCTAGAAATGAAGTTCATAAACATTGTGAGTTCTAGAAATCTCATTGCCTTCATTATCCTTAGGATAATTTTTTTCACTATTTCATCATCCCATCATGTCAAGCTCAACTCACCAATCCCAGAAGACCCATCAAGGGCTCATGTCACTTATTTTGTCTTTGGTTTGTCACCTTCGACCTCAATCCTCTGTTTTTTTTTGCCTAAACCCCTCCATTGCTACCTAGAGCCACCAATCAAACCATCTCCCTTATATCTCCAGAAATGCCTCAAGCGTTGATGGTCTCAAAACTATCTCTGTAGGCCCTTTAGAGAAATCAAGATATTTGGATTTTAGATCTTCAATAAATCAATCTATCAAAAACTCTGTTTTACACCTAAGGATCCCAATTCAAGTTTTCAAGCACAGGCCAAGTCCAAGGAACCTTCCACTAGGTCACCTAGGGTTTCATAAGTCATAGGGTTGGTTGGGTATCATAAAAATCTCTGTTTTTCCTGTGTGAAGAAACTGCATTCAAATAAGAAGAAAGGTCAAGTGACTTAGTCCAAAAATAATCAAAAAACCATTCAAGGAAAGGCCTCCTTGGCCAAAGCTCAAATTCTGCAAGGGACAACTGCCCTTGTTCACATTTCTACAAAAAATGATCAAGTTGGTCATCAACATAAAAGAGGTAAGGTGATGGGATGAAAACATCACAAGAGGACATCCACAGCAAAGAGAAAGGCAGCAGGCCTGTGTTTAAAGAGAATTAGGGTTTTGTGATTGATTGACAAGAAAGTGTCGCCAAGCAAAGAACCATCACAAAGACCACCAAGACAGAAGGCAAAGAAACAAAACCAAGGACACATTGAAGAATTTCAGAAATAATAAATAAATTTGGAAGAGTTATAGAGAACTTAGAAGACAACAATATTTACTTTTATATAACATCCCTAAAACCTAATATTTTTGGAAAGATGGACAAAAAAAGTCAAATAAAGATGATAATTCCTCCTTCAGAACAACTGATGGCATCCAAAAGTTATCCAAGGTGTCCCTTAGGGTTTGTCAAAAGCAACATTTTTTCACCTGCACCAAAGAGAGAAATTGTAAAGGGTATCAGTGTAAGAGGCCTAGTTTCCAAATACAGTCATAGGTCTTAAAAATGATCAAGGGAAAGGAAAGCATGAGGTCAAGTATTAAAATGAGAAATCAAGTTGAAACATGATTTTACTGTTCAGAAAATGAGGTGTTAAAGTCCAAACAATGACAACCAGAACAAAAACCCTATGTTGTGGCACCTTCAGAAATTAGAAATGGTCAAGGGAAAAACATGGTAAACCTGATGCACACCTCTCTGCCAAAAGGAGCTCACTTTTATAAATATCAGTAAAAGTTAAGGAACACCTGTTTCAGGTCAATTGCACTTAAGAGGGCCAAAATGGATAAAAAATGTGTTTTCAGTTTGTCAAAAGCATGCCAAAAGAAGTTTGAATAAGTGCCCATATTTTCAAAGTTAAAAGGGATAAAAGAGGCCTCTACACCCCGTCATCCAATCATCACCACAAAAGAAGAAAGGACACCTTGAGAGAGCCTTCAGAAACCCTTACAAAAGATATGAAGGTTATCAGTCAAATGACAAAAAGATTGAAGAAACATAAGAAACGTGGGTTTATAAGTTTAATTTATCTCTATCAAGGGATATAAAGGTGTTTTTGTTTCATTTCAAACTGATTTAACACTTTGTGGAGAGAAAGAAGGCTTAAGGAGAAAAAATCAGGGTTTTCGGGCTGTTTATAGGAAAAGTGATTCTGGCGCTATGCAAACCACCGATGCTACGCAAACACAGGCTGGCACCGTGCTAACTAGTCATCCTCCCATTCAAATTTGAATGGCGTTGCGCAAATTTTTCCTAGCACTATGCAAATATCGGGTGTTGTGCAAACGCGAGCCACTCGACTCACCCGGATACCAGAAGACAGTGCACGCGCCATGTGGAGCCACCCGACACCCTGCACGATTACCTGGGCATTGCGTAAATTCCACCTGGGTCACCCAGGATACTGGCAGACACCGCCTCCCACCCGGCGCTGCGCTAACCGCCGTATAGCCCTTGCCGGCACTGCGCAAATAGCCTGACCCGACAACATGGGTAGGGCACTGCGCAAATGTCAGGAACCTTCAAAGGGTTGAATCTCTTGCCCTAGTCCAATTTTTTGTTCTCCATTCTCCTCAAAAGTCTACAAAAGGACCAAAATTGGCAAGTTACCTCTTTTCCTTGTCCGCAAAGCAAACTTTCAATAAATTTTAAGTATTTTATGGCTTTTAATTTCAAACCCTAAGTGGGTAAACCCTAGGGCCTTCATAGAAAACAAGCCTTTGTTTTTAAGAAAAACCTCCTTAAAGCCAGTTTTGATGTCATATGAGGGTAAATGAATTAAGGTGACTGCAATACACCTTTAAGAGGGCCTCCTTAAGCTGCAAGGAAACTAAAAACCCTGAGAACCCTAGCCTCCACACCACTCATTCTCCAAAGTTGACTCCATCATCATCTTCACCTTGTATAATCAAGCTCCAATTTATAAACCAGTTTTTACCATCATGATGTAAGGAGCTGAGAACAACAGTGGTAGTGATAAAGGTCAAAGGCATTTGAGACAAAAACATAAGGGAGGAAAAGTCAATAGGTTGGAACCTCAAAGCACAGTGGCCATCACCTCCTCTCCTAGGATCTTGTCATGTTTTACGAATACAAGGTGTTTTCTATTTTGTGAGAAGGTCAAACAAGTGAAGAGCCACCTTGAGCTCACAAGGCTCCTCATTCTCAATTTACATAGAAAGCACTCAAGCCTTCTATCTAGTCAACTTACTGTTCCTAAATTGATGTCATAAATTGTCAACCAGGGCTAGTAAACTATTGAAGTGAAGTGCACTATATGTGCCTAGGTATCTTCTTCCTAATTCGTTGTGTTTAGTGTTTTTATAATGTTTTTTGTTTTGTGTTTTTGTGCTAAGAGGAAAAGAACTAAATTGTTGGCAAAGAGAAATTATTGGTCACACTAAAACAGAGCAAAATATACTCTAAACTATGTATGGCACCTAAGAACATAAAATGCTAGTTCACCAATTGCAAAGCTTGACAAGGAAAGTAACTCATAACATTAACTCAGTCCAATTCATTTCATTAGAGGTATGTTGGAACAAATTGAGAAAAGGATAACTTTAATGCAATGAGGTTCTTCTAAGTAAACAACAACTTACAACATCATAGAGAAAATCTCATCCATGGTTAGAAATTTGTTGGAACACGTTAAGAAAAGATTATCTGCAACATAGTAAGGAACCCTATGCTAAATTAAATTTTGACACTAACATTAACCCATTCTGCAACTCAAAATGTTACTATCAAGCCTCATTCAAGGGTTAGAAATCTCTTGGAATAGCTTTAGAAAAAAGGTTGTTTGTAAAATTATGAGAAATTACAGAACAGTCAAGACCTCAAAATGATATTAATAATTCTTGTCCATACGATAATGATATGTTAGCAGATATTAAGAACAAGACTAGTTTGTAAATAATGAAGGCCTTTTTAAGTCTAATTTAACAGGACTAGAATGAAATTAATAAAACTTGAAATGCAATGAACAAAACTGAACTAATACACAATTAGCCTTCAAAATACTACATCTCTATCTCATTCAGTGTTAGTGATATTTTGGAACAATTCATGAGAACAATATTGACTACACTATTTGATGTAAGTAAGCATAAAACATGAAGTTTAGAAAACTGTCTAAATTAGGAACAAAACAGAGATAAAGTCACTTATCTATAAAATATGCACAAAGCCTTTCGGACAGTAGGGGCCCTGTACCATCGGATTGGCACACAAATCTCCTCAAGATTACTTTAGATCATGCATTAAAGTTGTACTTCTTTCATTAAAGGAGAACGCTTCAAAAACCGAGTATTACAGTCTTTTGAGAACTGACAACAAAACATCAACTAGCTAACTGTCTCTCGGTTCACCGAGTTATTTTTATAAGCAACATACATAACTGCCACTGAGAAGAAATAGGGATAAGTGTCTTTTTCAAATTAAATCGAATTATAACTCTTGTTGAGGCCTCATACTTTGCTGAAGACATCTGTAGAGTCCTTGTCCTGGTAGAAGTCTACTTCTTAGTTTTGGTTTCCTCCACGTGCATAACCACTTGTAGATTTTTGCTCAGACTTCGTAGAGGGCAAGGAATGATGTAGGTGAGTTCTGGAATTCAACCATATGCATTTTTCCTTTAGATGACACCTGTAACCTGTGTGAACATAAGGATAGCTGCGGAATATGCGTCTAGCTACAGAATGGCTGCATTCTGTAGCTAAGTCTGATTAAAAATCACTATAACAACAAAACCATAAAAGTATAGCAAGTCAGTAATTGTATGCATTCTTAAAGTGACTTTAATCAAACCTATTGATCTTTTAAGACTATAATTGATAAAGGACAAAGTAAATGAAGTGAAATTTGGTGAAAGAAAAGGACATCTTTGGGGCTCAACATACCCCCACTGCAAAGCTTTTGCATGTCCTCATGCAATCAATCCATGTATTCTAAAACTTCTGCTAGGACATCTAACTTCCTTTTTCTGCTTTGCTTGGTGTTCAGTGGTATCCTAGACTTCCTTAAGACCAATTTGAACCTCAGGTTTATAAGTTCCCTGCTCAAATTTTTATTTTTCTTCTTCAACTTCTCACTAGCCTTGTACAATTTTTCCATTTGCAGAGAGAGAGTTGTGTTCTTGTTACTTTTCAGCTTGACCTGTTCTCTTCAAATTTCATTTTCATTTTTTATGTGCCTATTAAGTACTTCCAGTTCATATTTATCTCTTCTCAACACTTTAATGGAAGACTCTTGTGGGCTAGGAGTTATTCCTCTGTTTTCTGAGGCTCTCTTTTCCAATGACTCAACATAATTATAGATTTGTTGTTGTGCTGGGTCTACCTCCGGAGTTCCTCTATCAAGATCCTCTTCATACTGGTACTCAAGAGATCTATCAGTTGGTGTCTCTTCATCCTCAATATTTATGATTCCCGTTTGCTTAACCCCTGTTTTCTTCAATATGCCTCTAAGCCTATGGCTTCTTCTTAGTTTAGATGGTCCCTCACCTCTCTCCTTGGCATACTTTCTTATTATCTTCTCCTTTTTAAGCTGTTTCTTAATTTTAGCCAATTTTTTAGAGATAATCTCCTCACTATCTTCTTGTATGGATTTACCAGTTTTAATTTCAACAGATTTGGAAATTTTTCCTCTCCTGTTTCTTCTTGCAAGTTTTCCTTCAGATGGAGTTTCTTTAGGTTCTCCAAAGTGATTCCTCACTAGGAACTCATCCCAACTGTCTCCCACCTTTTTCAAATGATGTTCAATTAGGATTTTAACTAGGCAATGGTGATACAAGGTGGTTTCCAAGAATTGAACCCTCTTTTGGACATTAGAAGCCATTCTCTTTAGGCTATGAAGTAAGAAAAAGGGTAAATTGATTTCTTCATTTAAGAAATGCATCATAAGTCGAATATGATAAACATATAGGGTACCAAACCTTCCCTCACAAGTTATAAACTTTTGCAAAATGAGCAACATATTTCGCCATTTATTCTTCAGTGCTGAGCTAGGAATGCCCTTCTTAAAAACTGAAATATCCATACCTGGTGTTTTGAGCATCTGCCTCCATGCCTCATTGTGAAATTCCTTGTTTTTGAACCATCGTTCACCTTGCCTTGGTAATTCTGTTGCTTCTCCAATGAAGGATTCTGTAATAGTGAACTTGACATCACCTATTTCAACTTCTGATCCATTGAAGGACCGGGCAAATGTCTTGGTAACCTCTTTATGGAATCCATTGAACTTTTCCAAACACTGTAGCCACCCCACCTGCTGTAACATTTCTCTAATTTGTGGGTAACCCTCTAGGTATTTTGTTCCGACTGGTTCGGATCTTACAATGAGTCCCATGGTTTCTTTTCTCAATCTTCAATTTACTGCTCCGTAACTGCTCTCCTATTCATGGTAAAAATGGCTGTAGAAGGTTTTTTTCACCCCAAAGATGACCTCTCTATTTATGCAGCAGGAATTGGCTACAGAAAAATGACATGAAGTGGTTATGGGATGAGTGAAATACGGTGAGGGTGATTGACACGAATTAATGAGTTTGTGAGCTGTATAGAGGAAAACACCACGGAAAAATCTCGTGAGAATTTCAAAATCATCACTGAATACTTCGGGTTAGTGACATGACCTAATAGGTCACTTCAAGTAATAACCATTAATTTTTAATAAATGATGATTTGGTATGGCGGAATGGAAGGGATTTTGTCCAAGGATTTTATGATAGGCTCGATCAATATGAATAATTAAAATAAATTTATGAAACATACATATAACTTAACTATACCATAACTTTTATAATCTGTTATCATAATAATTTCACAAGTTACCTTAGCCCTTCTTTTGATTTTTGTGGTTTTTAATATGCTTTGTCTTCCTTTAAAAATCATTGACCCTTCAGTCTTCATAATCCCTTTGATTTTGCTTGTTGACATGGGTATGAAGGATCAATTTGCTACTGAACAAGTGGTTATTGGATAGTTGCCTGCAGGATATCTGGCTGCAGAATGTCTGGCTGGCTACAGAATGTCTGGCTGCAGAATGTATGGCTACAGAATATACCTGTAGAAGCTTTGAAACATGGACGAAAATGTAGTATGAAATGAAATAAAATGGATCATGAAATATGGTGGAATGAAGAATGAGTGAAGTGAAATATAATGGAATGAAATGGATCATAAATGTAAAGTGGAATGAAATATGAAAAGTGGCCTGCAACTTATGATTTGTAATACTCAATTGCAGAAAGAGATGAAATTTAAAAAGTTGAAATGAAAATGAGGTGGACCATGGAATGGAGTGAATGATGGATGAATGGAGTGAATGAAATATGAATGAAGTGATACATTATGGAGTGAAATGGATCATAAGTGGAATATGATATATAAAATGGGTCTGCACTTATGATTTTGTGATAGCTGCTTGCAGGAAAAGAACAAATTTGAAAAGCTAAAGTGTCAGAAGGATTCTAATTTCCACTTTATATTTTCTGTATAAACATGCTAATCAGTGATTGGTTTTCATGTTTATACTTTTTTTTTTTTCATGCATCTGAATTCAGAAAATTCAATTAAGTTGATGAATAATAAGAATCCTTCTTCGTTAACTTCACATCACTATTTTCCTGGAATCTCTTGACAAATTCTTCTCTTGAAAGTGGCTTATGATACAGCTTCAATCTATGACCATTTACAAGAAAAGTGACCTTCTCTTCATCTATTGTCCTAATTTTTATTGCTCCATTGTCAAAAATTTTCATAATTTCATATGGCCCAAGCCAATGTGTTTGGAATTTACATTGAAAATCTTTGAACTTTGAATCAAACAAGAGGGCCCAGTCACCTTATTTGAATTTCTTTTCCTTGATGTACTTATCATGCCATCTAGTCCTTTGTTTCTAGACTATACTTGTTTTCTGGACTGCATCTTGTCTAATCTCATCCATTTCATTAATCTGCTCCAATCTATGCTTTTGTGCTTCTGTTAGATCAAGTCCTAGCTGAACTGCCATTTTAAAAGTTTGAATCTGAAACTTTATGGGAAACAAAACTTGTTTTCCATAAACAAGTTCATAAGGGGTATGACCTGTTGTGCTTCTCCATGTAGTTCTATAGGCCCACAAGGCTTCAGGAAGCCTGTATTCCCAATCTCTTCTATGTAAATGAACAGTCTTTGTTAGGATCCCTTCAATGACCTTATTAGTAGATTCCACTTGGCCATTTACTTGTGGATGATAGAGAGTAGATTTTTTGTGTCTCTTGCATTCATTATTGAAGGAAATTTCCCTGAAACTAAATAATTAGCAATGTCAGCAAACCAAGGAGTTTGAGTAGAGATTGCAAAAAGATATTCATCAGGGAATTGATCTTCAACTGGAGTATTGTCTTTAATGTTTTGGAGACTAGATAGGAAATTAACTACTGTATTTTGTTTCCCAGGCCTATCTAGAATGGTAATGTTGAATTCCTTTAAAAGCAATAACCATCTTATGACTCTTCCATTAGTAATTGATTTGTTCATTAGATATTTAATTGCAGAGTGATCTGTGTGAACAAAATTTTCATAGCCTGTTATATAGTGTATGAATTTATTTATGGCATGAACAATAGCAAAGAACTCTTTTTCAGTTACAGTATAATTTAACTCTGAAGGAGTCAAATTTTTACTTGTATAGTAGATGGCATAAGGAATCAGGTCTTTTTGTACCAATACTGCTCCCAGAGTTGTTTCCGAGGCATCTGTTGAAATATGAAAAGGTAATTTCCAGTTAGGTCCCCTTAAAATAGGTGCTTTAGAGATTTTTGTTTTCAAGGTCTCAAAGGCTAACTGGAAATCAAGATTCCACTTGAATTCACAGTCCTTGGTAAGTAATTTGAAAAGTGGAGATGCTATCTTGGTGAAGTTTTCTATAAACCTTCGATAATATCCTGTAAATCCTAGAAAACTGCTAACATATTTTTGACAACTTGGAACAGATAATTTAGAGATGAATTCAAATTTTGACTCATCAACTCTAATCCCATCCCTGAAATGTGATGCCCCAAAACAATTCCTTCAGTAAACATCATAAAACACTTCTCATGACTTAGTGAAAGATTTGCTTCTTTAAATCTCTTTAATTTTTTTTCCAAATTTGCTAAGTCTTCTTCAAATGTGTTTCCATAGACTGTGAAATTATCCATATATACCTCTACACAATCATGTATTAGATCTGAAAATATTCCTAGTACTGCCCTTTGAAATGTTGCAGGTGCATTGCATAGTCCAAATGGCAATACTCGGTAAGCATAGGTACCCCAAGGACAGGGAAATGTGGTTTTGTCTTGATCTTCAAGTGCTACTTGAATTTGGTTATAACCACTAAACCCATCTAAAAATGAGAAGTACTTTTTGCCAGCTAATGTATCTAACACCTAAACTATGAAAGGTAGGGGAAAATGATCTTTAAGAGTAGCTTTATTTAATTCCCGGTTGTCAATACATACCCTCCATTTACCATTTTTCTCTGGCACAATTACCAAAGGAGAAACCCACTAACTATCTGAAATGGGATAGATAAAGTTGACATTTAACAATTTCTGCAATTCTTCTTTAACAATCTCCCTAAGATTTGGATTCATCCATCTCTGAGGCTGTCTGATTGGTTTGCAATTTTCCTCTATATAGATGTGATAAGTGCAAGTCTTAGGGCTTATCCCTTTCATATCAGTGTACTCCCAAGAATATGCAGAAGAATGTCTCTGTAATATCTTGAATATCTCTTCTTGTTGAGATTTCTCTAGGTTCTTGTTTATGTTTAAAGTTTTACCTGGAAATATCTCAATTGTAGAGCTGCCAAATTTATCCATGGAGTAAAGAGACATCTGTCTTGATGATAAAAACTCAATGTTGGATTCTTCTTGAAATTGTTCATGTTTGTATTCTGAAGAAGATTCAAAATTTTCTAAGGTATTCAGAATCTGGCTATCTTCACTAATTTCTGAAATTGTGAAGAGAGGTTGTAGGTCTTCTTCATCCTCAATCCATTGAGTATCATATAATTTTGTAATTTTTTTTGCTGGAGGATAAAAGGTAAATTTCTTGGTTGAACTGCCATCAGAGATGTACATATCACCGGATCTACAGCTAATGAAAGCATCAGCTGTAGCTAACCAAGGTCTTCCTAATATAATAGGATTCCCTCCTAGATTATTCTTAGGAGTTAGGATCATAAAATCCACAGGATACTCTCAAGAATCTAGGGATACTGGAATGTCTTCTATTACCCCATCAGGTTTGATCACAGATCTGTCTGCTAATTGTAATAATGTGGGTGTAAAAAGAAGATTAGGAAGTTTTAGTTTATCCATGATTTGTCTACGCATGATATTGATTGCTGCTCCTAAATCAATAAGTGTGTTTTGGATCTCAGTTCCATTGATGTGTATTTTAACAACTGGATTTCCTGGGTCTAGATACTTTGGAATAGCAATCTTACCCATCATGATATCTGCCATTTTTCCTGCCAGTTGAATTTTCTTTGTCTCTCTTATTCTTTTTCCTGTTTTCTTCATGCTCAACTCCTTTATTGTCTTTGCTAAGATTGGAATTTCCTTGATAGCTTGTAATAATGGGATATTAATACAAACATTTCTCAACTCATCTAGGAAATCATAATTAGGCACCATAATTTGTTTTTCTACACCGATATCAATTTGTAATATTTCGGGAAAGTGAGGTTCAGAGGTGGATGTTGATGGCTGCTCTAATATAGGAGTTGAAATTATTGGTTCTTTTTGTTTTGATTTTTCAATGTTTGGGGCTTGAAAAGATGTGTTCTCTTCAAGAATTTTATTTACCCATAGAGAATCTTCCTTAGAATTTTTTTTCTCTTGTATGATTACAGAAGGTTTCCTCTTTTCAAGTATTCTTCCAGACCTAAGTTGAACATCATTAAGGTCTAAAGGAGTAATCAAATAGGTTGGAAACTATTGGCCTTCTATCATGTATGTGTTCTAAGGATTTTTATTGTTGGGGTTTGGTATGGGTTGGGCAGCTAACTGATTTGTTTTCTGAGGAGATGGTAATGGAAGTGGTGGATTTTGATGTTGTGGATTTTGAGGATTTTGTTGAGGAGGGAAATGTGGATATGGTGGATAGGATGGTGGATATCGATAGTACTGAGAGTATCTTCCATAGGGATTTTGTGCTCCTTGTGCCCAAGTTTGAGATTGATTTTGAAATTGGGGCCAAAGTTGCTGCCAAGAATTCCAATTTGGTGGGGGTTGATTATATAGCTGATCATGGAATCCTTGTGCTTGAGGTCCTTGCTAAGGCCTTCTAGAGACAAAATTGAGAGATTATGTGGAATTTGTAGGGGTTTCTTCTTGAAATACATCTTTAAGACTAGGAAGTGAAGGATAAATCTTGGTCTCATGTTTTTCTGAACAAATTACACAGGTCTCTACTATTTTTGCATCCAGAGGGCACTCTCTCAAGGCATGCTTATTTTTACATTTGGGACAAAAGATTGCTAAGGCATCAGATTCAACTTTTTGCTTGTTTTGTAACTTGAGGGTGTCTATTTGCTCACTAAGACTCCCTAAAATTTCAAATTTTAATTCATCAAGCATATGTCCTATTTCTGCCCTACTTACTATCCCAGAAGTAGACTTTCTTTCCCTTGCAAGAGCAGGGTATCTTGGTCCTTTTACAGTTTTAGATTTCCCTCTTGAAAGGTTAATACATAATTCAGCTATTTCAGGTAATGTGAGCTGAGATATATCCCCTTTTCCCATCATATTAAGGATATCTAACCATTCATCCCTAATTGTCTTCAACAAGAGAGCTTTCAAGGTATATTGGTCTAAGTTTTCCATTTTTTCTCTTTTGATGTTGTAGTTGAACCTCTCTAACAAATGTTCAAGATTTTCATCCTCTTTTTGTAGCATTTTAAACACTTCCTCCTTATGGTTGACTGGCATACAGTAATCCAAATACCTCTCTATAAATGCCTGTTTCATGTCTTCCCATGTCCTAATAGAACTGTTGATCAAACTCATAAACTATTTTAATGCTGCTCCTTTCAATGTTGAAGGGAATAATTTAAGTTTTTGGGCATTTTGTAAGTAATCATAGGTTCTACATAGGACTTCAAATTCAAATAGGAAGGTTTTAGGATCTTCACTTTTGAGTCCATAAAAGTTTGGAAGGACAGAGGGTGAAATATTTTTCATAGTTGCATTGGTTTCTTCATCTACTATAGGAAACCCAAAAGAGCTTCCCATTTCCCTTCTACCTCTTCCTCTACCTCCTTCTTCACCTCTACCTCCTTCTCCTTCTGCACCTCTACCTCCTTCTCCTCTACCTCTACCTCTACCCCCTCCAAATAGTGTATGTTCTCCATTAAAGACTCCTCCTCCCTCTTCTTCTGCCATGGTTGATTCTCTTGTGGAAGTGGAAAAGTTTATGTCTCTAGCAGGGGTTCTTGAATCTTCTTCTAGGACAGGTTCAATGGATGAAGTGGAAGGTCTTTCTAATGGAATATATGATCTTAAGTCTTCTGGAAGTCTATGATCAGTAAAGTATGGTATGTGGGTTTGAGTTGGAGGTGTGTTGGCTCTTGGTCTTGATGGAACAAGTGGTGTTCTAGGAATCAAGCTTCTGCTTCTTATGAATCTACACCTTGAGTCTCTTTCTCTACGCATATCATTATTTTTGGGAGGTAAGAAACGAGGCTACCTAGTTACAGTTCCCCGACAACGGCGCCAAAATGTCTAGTCAACTTAGTGTTCCTAAATTGATGTCATAAATTGTCAACCAGGGCTAGTAAACTGTTGAAGTGAAGTGCACTATATGTGCCTAGGTATCTTCTTCCTAATTCGTTGTGTTTAATGTTTTTGGTTTTCTATGTTTGTGCTAAGAGGAAAATAACTAAATTGTTGGCAAAGAGAAATTATTGGTCACACTAAAACAGAGCAAAATCTACTCTAAACTATGTATGGCACCTAAGAATAGAAAGTGCTAATTCACCAATTGCAAAGCTTGACAAGGAAAGTAACTCATAACATTAACTTAGTCCAATTCATTTCATTAGAGGTATGTTGGAACAACTTGAGAAAAGGATAAGTTTAATGCAATGAGGTTCTTCTAAGTAAACAACAACTTACAACATCATAGAGAAAATCTCATCCATGGTTAGAAATTTGTTGAAACACGTTAAGAAAAGATTATTTGCAACATAGTAAGGAACCCTATGCTAAATTAACTTTTGACACTAACATTAACCCATTCTGCAACTCAAAATGTTACTATTAAGCCTCATTCAAGGGTTAGAGATCTCTTAGAATAGATTTAGAAAAAAGGTTGTTTGTAAAATTATGAGAAATTGTAGAACAGTCAAGACCTCAAAATGATATTACTAATTCTTGTCCATACGATGATGATATGTTAGCATAGATTAAGAACAAGACCAGTTTTTAAATAATGAAAGCCTTTTTAAGTCTAATTTAACAGGACTAGAATGCAATTAATAAAACTTGAAATGCAATGAACATAATTGAACTAATACACAATTAGCCTTCGAAATACTACAGCTCTATCTCATTCAGTGTTAGTGATATTGTGGAACAATTCATGAGAACAAGATTGACTGCACTATTCGATGTAAGTAAGCATAAAACATGAAGTTCAGAAAACTGCCTAAATTAGGAACGAAACATAGATAAAGTCACTTATCTATAAAATATGCACAAAGCCTTTCGGATAGTAGGGGCCCTCTACTATCGGATTGGCACAAAAATCTCTTCAATATTACTTCAGATCATGCATTAAATTTTTACTTATTTCATTAAAGGAGAATGCTTCAAAAACAGAGTATTACAGTCTTTTGAGAACTAACAACAAAACATCAACTAGCTAACTGTCTCTCTGTTCACCGAGTTATTTTTATAACATACGTAACTTCCATTGAGAAGAAATAGGGATAAGTGTCTTTTTCAATTAAAATTGAATTAGAACTCTTGTTCAGGCCTTGTACTTTGCTGAAGACATCTGTAGAGTCCTTGTCCTGGTAGAAGTCTACTTCTTAGTTTTGGTTTCCTCCACGTGCATAACGACCTGTAGATTTTTGCTTAGACTTCGTAGAGGGAAAGGAATGATGTAGGTGAGTTCTGGAATTCAACCATATGCATTTTTCCTTTAGGTGACACCTGTAACCTATGTGAACATAAGGATAGCTGTGGAATATGCGACTAGCTACAGAATGGCTGCATTTTGTAGCTAAGTCTGATAAAAAATCACTATAACAACAAAACCATAAAAGTATAGCAAGTCAGTAATTGTATGCATTCTTAAAGTGAATTTAATCAATCTTATTTATCTTTTAAGCCTATAATTGATAAAGGACAAAGGAAATGAAGTGAAATTTGGTGAAAGAAAAGGACATCTTTGGGGCTCAACATACCCCGACTGCAAAGCTTTTGCATGTCCTCATGCAATCAATCCATGTATTCTGAAACTTCTGCTAGGACATCTAACTTACTTTTTCTGCTTTGCTTCATGTTCAGTGGTATCCTAGGCTTCCTTATGACCAATTTGAACCTAAGGTTTATAAGTGCCCTGCTCAAATTTTTATTTTTCTTCTTCAGCTTCTCACTAGCCTTGTACAATTTTTCCATTTGCAGAGAGAGAGTTGTGTTCATGTTACTTTTCAGCTTGACTTGTTCCCTTAAAATTTCATTTTCATTTTTTATGTGCCTATTAAGTACTTCCAGTTCATATTTATCTCTTCTCAACACTTCAATGGAAGACTCTTGTGGGCTAGGAGTTCTTCCTCTATTTTCTGAGGCTCCCTTTTCCAATGACTCAACATAATTATAGATTTGTTGTTGTGCTGGGTCTACCTTCAGAGTTACTCTATCAATATCCTCTTCATACTGGTACTCAGGAGATCTATCAGTTGGTGTCTCTTCATCCTCAATATTTATGATTCCCGTTTGCTTAACCCTTGTTTTCTTCAATATGCCTCTAAGCCTATGGCTTCTTCTTAGTTTAGATGGTCCCTCACCTCTCTCCTTGGCATACTTTCTTATTATCTTCTCCTTTTTAAGCTGTTTCTTAATTTCAGCCAATTTTTCAGAGATAATCTCCTCACTGTCTTCTTGTATGGATTTACTAGTTTTAATTTCAACAGATTTGGAAATTTTTCCTCTCCTGCTTCTTCTTACAAGTTTTCCTTCAGATGGAGTTTCTTTAGGTTCTTCAAAATGATTCCTCAAGAGGAACTCATCCCAACTGTCTCCCACCTTTTTCAAATGATGCTCAATTAAGATTTTAACTAGGCCATGGTGATACAAGGTGGTTTCCAAGAATTGAACCCTCTTTTGGACATTAGAAGCCATTCTCTTTAGGCTATGAAGTAAGAAAAAGGGAAAATTGATTTCTTCATCTAGGAAATGCATCATAAGACGAATGTGATAAACATATAGGGTACCAAACCTTCCCTCACAAGTTATAAACTTTTGCAAAATGAGAAACATATTTCGCCATTTATTCTTCAGTGCTGAGCTAGGAATGCCCTTCTTAAAAACTGAAATATCCATACCTGGTGTTTTGAGCATCTGCCTCCATGCCTCATTGTGAAATTCCTTGTTTTTGAACCATCGTTCACCTTGCCTTGGTAATTCTGCTGCTTCTGCAATGAAGGATTATGTAATAGTGAACTTGACATCACCTATTTCAACTTCTGACCCGTTGAAGGACCGGGAAAATGTCTTGGTAACCTCTTTATGGAATCCATTGAAATTTTCCAAAAATTGTAGCCACCCCACCTGCTGTAACATTTCTCTAATTTGTGGGTAACCCTCTTGGTATTTTGTTCTGACTGGTTCAGATCTTACAATGAGTCCCATGGTTCCTTTTCTCAATCTTCAATTTACTGCTCCGTAACTTCTCTCTTATTCACGGTAAAAATGGTTGTAGAAGGTTGTTTTCACCCCAAAGATGACCTCTCTGTTTATGCAGCAGGAATTGGCTACGGAAAAATGACATGAAGTGGTTATGGGATGAGTGAAATACGGTGAGGGTGATTCACATGAATTAATGAGTTTGAGAGTTGTTATGGAGGAAAAGACCGCGGAAAAAACTTGTGAGAATTTCAAAATCATCACTGAATACTTCGGGTTAGTGACGTGACCTAATAGGTCACTTCAAGTACTAACCATTAATTTTTAATAAATGATGATTTGATATGACGGAATGGAAGGGATTTGTCCATGAATTTTATGATAGGCTTGATAGGCTTGATCAATACTAATAATCAAAATAACCTTATGAAACATACATAAAACTTAACCATACTATAACTTTCATAATCTGTTATCATAATAATTTCACAAGTTACCTTAGCCCTTCTTTTGATTTTTGTGGTTTTTAATATGCTTTGTCTTCCTTTTAAAATCATTGATCTTTCAGTCTTCATAATCCCTTTAATTTTGCTTGTTGACATAGGTGTGCAGGATCAATTCGCTGCTAAATAACTGGTTGCTGGATAGTTTCCTGCAGGATATCTGGCTGCAGAATGTCTAGCTACAGAATGTCTGGCTGTAGAATTTCTGGTTGTAGAATATACCTGTAGAAGCTTTGAAACATGGAATGAAATGATTTGAAACATGGATGGAATGTAGTATGAAATGAAATAAAATGGATCATGAAATATGGTGGAATGAAGCATGAGTGAAGTGAAATATAATGGAATGAAATGGATCATAAATGTAAAGTGGAATGAAGTATGAAAAGTGGCCTGCAACTTATGATTTGTAATACTCAATTGCAGAAAGAGATCAAATTTAAAAATCTGAGATGAAAATGAGGTGGACCATGGAATGGAGTGAATGAAGTATGGATGAATGGAGTGAATGAAATATGAATGAAGTGAGACATTATGGAGTGAAATGGATCATAAGTGGAATATGATATATAAAATGGGTCTGCACTTATGATTTTGTGATAGCTGCTTGCAGGAAAAGAACAAATTTGAAAAGCTAAAGTGTTAGAAGGATTCTGATTTCCACTTTATATTTTCTGTATAAACATGCTAATAAGTGATTGGTTTTCATGTTTATACTTTTTTTTTTCATGCATCGGAATTCAAAAAATTCAATTAAGATGATGAAGAAGAAGAATTCTTCTTCATTAACTTCACATCACTGTTTTCCTGGAATCTCTTGACAAATTCTTCTCTTGAAAGTGGCTTATGATACAGCTTCAATCTATGACCATTTACAAGAAAAGTGACCTTCTCTTCATCTATTGTCCTGATTTTTATTGCTCCATTGTCAAAAATTTTCATAATTTCATATGGCCCAAGCCAATGTGTTTGGAATTTACCTTGAAATTCCTTGAACTTTGAATCAAACAAGAGGGCCCAGTCACTTTCTTTGAATTTCTTTTCCTTGATGTACTTATCATGCCATATAGTCCTTTGTTGCTGGACTATACTTGTTTTCTGGACTGCATCTTGTCTGATATCATCCAATTCATTAATTTGCTCCAATATATGCTTTTGTGCTTTTGTTAGATGAAGTCCTAGCTGAACTGCCATTTTAAAATTTTGAATCTGAAACTCTATGGGAAACAAAACTTGTTTTCCATAAACAAGTTCATAAGGGGTATGACCTGTTGTGCTTCTCCATGTAGTTCTATAGGCCCACAAGGCTTCAGGAAGCCTGTCTTCCCAATCTCTTCTATGTAAATGAATAGTCTTTGTTAGGATCCCTTCAATGACCTTATTAGTAGATTCCACTTGGGCATTTTATTGTGGATGATAGGGAGTAGATTTTCTGTGTTTGATTTTGTACCTCTCCACCATTTGTTCCACTAGCTTTGATGTGAATTGAGCTCCTTGATCTGTAACAATTTCTATTGGAACACCAAAATAAGTAAAAATATCCTCAAAAAGAGAATTAACTACAGATGCTTCAGTAGCAGAAAGTAATGGCTTGGCCTCTACCCACTTGGTCACATAATCAATGCAAACTAATATATATTTCTTTTGTCTTGATGGAGGACTAATAGGTCCTACAAAATATAAAGCCCATTTCTCAAAAGGTTAAATATGTACCTGAGGCTGCAATGGCATTTCACCCGAAGGGGAAGGTTTCCCTACCCTTTGGTACCTGTCACACCTTTTGACATACTCTTTAGCATATTTAAAAAGGGATGGCCAATAATATCCCAAATGAAGGATCTTATAAGATGTCCTTTTATCAGCGAAGTGTCCACCACAAGGCTCATCATGGCATGCCTTGAGGATCTCCGACATCTCATCTTCTCGAACACATCTCCTAATGATAAAGTCTGGACCTGTTTTGTATAACTCATTAGCAACCCATGAATATTTTGCACTGTCATAAATGATCTTTCTTTTGTCTCTTGCATTCATCATTGAAGGAAATTTCCCTGAAACTAAATAATTAGCAATGTCAACAAACCAAGGAGTTTGAGTAGAAATTGCAAAAAGATATTCATCAGGGAATTGATCTTCAACTAGAGTATTGTATTTAATGTTTTGGAGTCTAGATAGGAAATCAACTACTGTATTTTGTTTCCCAGGCCTATATAGAATGGTAATGTTGAATTCCTTTAAAAGCAATAACCATATTATGGCTCTGCCATTATTAATTGATTTGTTCATTAGATATTTAATTGCAGAGTGATCTATGTGAACAAAAGTTTCATAGCATGTTATATAGTGTCTGAATTTATTTATGGCATGAACAACAGCTAAGAACTATTTTTTAGTTACAGTATAATTTAACTCTGAAGGGTTCAAATTTTTACTTGTATAGTAGATGGCATAAGGAATCAAGTCTTTTTTTCCCAATACTGCTCCCAGAGCTATTTCCGAGGCATCTGTTGAAATATGAAAAGGTAATTTCCAGTTAGGTCCCCTTAAAATAGGTGCTTCAGAGATTTTTGTTTTCAGGGTCTCAAAGGCTAACTGCAATCAAGATTCCACTTGAATTCACAGTCCTTGGTAAGTAATTTGAAAAGTGGAGATGCTATCTTGGTAAAGTTTTCTATAAACCTTCGATAATATCCTGTAAATCCTAGAAAACTCCTAACATATTTTTGACAACTTGGACAGATAAGTTAGAGATGACTTCAACTTTTGACTCATCAACTCTAATCCCATCCCCTGAAATGTGATGCCCCAAAACAATTCCTTCAGTAAACATCATAAAACACTTCTCATGACTTAGTGAAAGATTTTCTTCTTTACATCTCTTTAAAACTTTTTCCAAATTTGCTAAGGCTTCTTCAAATGTGTTTCCATAGACTGTGAAATCATCCATATATACCTCTACACAATCATGTATTAAATCTGAAAATATTCCTAGTACTGCCCTTTGAAATGTTGCAGGTGCATTGCATAGTCAAAATGGCAATACTCGGTAAGCATAGATACCCCAAGGACAGGTAAATGTGGTTTTGTCTTGATCTTCAAGTCCTAATTGAATTTGGTTATAACCACTAAACCCATCTAAAAATGAGAAGTACTTTTTTCCAGCTAATGTCTCTAACACCTGATCTATGAAAGGTAGGGGAAAATGATCTTTAAGAGTAGCTTTATTTAATTCCTGGTAGTCAATACATACCCTCCATTTACCATTTTTCTCTGGCACAATTACCAAAGGAGAAACCCACTGACTATCTGAAATGGGATAGATAAAGTTGACATTTAACAATTTATGCAATTCTTATTTAACAAACTCCCTAGGATTTGGATTCATTCGTCTCTGAGGCTGTCTGATTGGTTTGAAATTTTCCTCTATATAGATGTGATGAGTGCAAGTCTTAGGGCTTATCCCTTTCATATCAGTGTACTCCCAAGCATATGCAGAAGAATGTCTCTGTAATATCTTGACTAGCTCTTCTTGTTGAGATTTCTCTAGGTTCTTGTTTATGTTTAAAGTTTTACCTGGAAATATCTCAATTGTAGAGTTGCCAAATTTATCCATGGAGTAAAGAGACATCTGTCTTGATGATAAAAAATCAATGTTGGATTCTTCTTGAAATTTTTCATGTTTGTATTCTGAAGAGGATTCAAAATTTTCTAAGGTATTCAAAATCTGGCTATCTTCACTAATTTTTGAAATTGTGAAGAGAGGTTGTAGGTCTTCTTCATCCTCAATCCATTGAGTATCATCTAATTCTGTAATTGTTTTTGTTGGAGGACACAAGGTAAATTTCTTGGTTGAACTACCATCAGAGATGTACATATCACCGGATCTACAACTAATGAAAGCATCAGCTGTAGCTAATCAAGATCTTCCTAATATAATAGGATTCCCTCCTAGATTATTCTTAGGAGTTAGGATCATAAAATCCACAGGATACTCCCAAGAATCTAGGGATACTGGAATGTCTTCTACTACCCCATCAGGTTTGATCACAGATCTGCCTGCTAATTGTGATAATGTGGGTGTAAAAAGAATATTAGGAAGTTTTAGTTTATCCATGATTTGTCTACTCATGATATTGATTTCTGCTCCTAAATCAATAAGTGTGTTTTGGATCTCAGTTCCATTGATGTGTATTTTAACAACTGGATTTCCTGGGTCTAGATACTTTGGAATAGCAATCTTACCCATCATGATATCTGCTATTTTTCCTGCCAGTTGAATTTTCTTTGTCTCTCTTATTATTTTTCCTGTTTTCTTCATGCTCAACTCCTTTATTGTCTTTGCTAAGATTGGAATTTCCTTGATAGCTTGTAATAATGGGATCTTAATACAAACATTTCTCAGCTCATCTAGGAAATCATAATTAGGCACCATAATTTGTTTTTCTACACCCCTATCAATTTGTAATCTTTCTAGAAAGGGAGGTGTAGAGGTGGATGTTGATGGCTGCTCTAATATAGGAGTTGAAATTATTGGTTCTTTTTGTTTTAATTTTTCAATGTTTGGGGCTTGAAAAGATGTGTTCTCTTCAAGACTTTTATTTACCCTTATAGAATCTTCCTCAGAATTTTTTTGCTCTTGTATGATTACAGAAGGTTTCCTCTTTTCAAGTATTCTTCCAGACCTAAGTTGAACATCATTAAGGTCTAAAGGAGTAATCAAATAGGTTGGAAACTGTTGGCCTTCTATCATGTATGTGTTCTGAGGATTTTTATTGTTGGGGTTTGGTATGGGTTGGGTAGGTAAATGATTTGTTTTCTGAGGAAATGGTAATGGAAGTGGTGGATTTTGATGTTGTGGATTTTGAGGATTTTGTTGAGGATTTTGTTGAGGAGGGAAATGTGGATATGGTGGATAGGATGGTGGATATTGATAGTACTGAGAGTATCTTCCATAGGGATTTTGTGCTCCTTGTGGTCAATTTTGAGATTGATTTTGAAATTGGGGCCAAAGTTGCTGCCAAGAATTCCAATTTGGTGGGGGTTGATTATACAATTGATCATGGAATCCTTGTGCTTGAGGTCCTTGCTAAGGCCTTGTAGAGACAAAATTGAGAGATTTTGTGGAATTTGTAGGGGTTTCTTCTTGAAATAAAGCTTTAAGACCAGGAAGTGAAGGAAAAATCTTGGTCTCATGTTTTCTGAACAAATTACACAGGTCTCTACTATTTTTGCATCCAGAGGGCACTCTCTCAAGGCATGCTTCTTTCTACATTTGGGACAAAAGATTGCTAAGGCATCACATTCAAATTTTTTCTTGTTTTGTAACTTGAGGGTGTCTATTTGCTCACTAAGACTCCCTAAAATGTCAGATTTTAATTCATTAAGCATATTTCCTATTTCTGCCCTACTTACTGTCCCAGAAGCAGACTTACTTGCCCTTGCAAGAGCAGGGTCTCTTGGTCCTTTTACAGTTTTAGATTTCCCTCTTGAAAGGTTAATACATAATTAAACTATTTCAGGTAATGCGAGCTGAGATATATCCCCTTTTCCCATCATATTAAGGATATCTAACCATTCATCCCTAATTGTCTTCAACAAGAGAGCTTTCAAAGTATCTTGGTTTAAGTTTTCCATTTTTTCTCTTTTGATGTTGTAGTTGAACCTCTCTAAAAAATCTTCAAGATTTTCATCCTATTTTTGTAGCATTTTAAACACTTCCTCCTTATGGTTGACTGGCATACAGTAATCCAAATACCTCTCTAGAAATTCCTGTTTCATGTCTTCCCAGGTCCTAATAGAACTATTGATCAAACTCATAAACCATTTTAATGTTGCTCCTTTCAATGTTGAAGGGAATAGTTTAAGTTTTCGGGCATCTTGTAAGTAATCATAGGTTCTACATAGAACTTCAAATTCAAATAGGAAGGTTTCAGGATCTTCACTTTTGAGTCCATAAAAGTTTGGAAGGACAGAGGGTGAAATGTTTTTCATAGTTGCATTGGTTTCTTCATCTACTATAGGAAACCCAAAAGAACTTCCCATTTCCCTTCTACCTCTTCCTCTGCCTCCTTCTTCACCTCTACCTCCTTCTCCTTCTGCACCTCTACCTCCTTCTCCTCTACCTCTACCTCTACCCCCTCCAAATAGTGTATGTTCTCCATTAAAGACTCCTCCTCCCCCTTCTTCTGCCATGGTTGATTCTCTTGTGGAAGTGGAAAAGTTTATGTCTCTAGCAGGGGTTCTTGAATATTCTTCTAGGACAGGTTCAGTGGATGAAGTGGAAGGTCTTTCTAATGGAATATCTGATCTTAAGTCTTCTGGAAGTCTATGATCAGTAAATAATGGGATGTGGGTTTGAGTTGGAGGTGTGCTGGCTCTTGGTCTTGATGGAACAAGTGGTGTTCTAGGAATCAAGCTTCTACTTCTTATGAATCTACCCCTTGAGTCTCTTTCTCTACGCATATCATTGTTTTTGGGAGGTAAGAAACAAGGCTACCTAGTTACACTTCCCCGGCAACGGCGCCAAAATTTCTAGTCAACTTAGTGTTCCTAAATTGATGTCATAAATTGTCAACCAGGGCTAGTAAACTGTTGAAGTGAAGTGCACTATATGTGCCTAGGTATCTTCTTCCTACTTCGTTGTGTTTAGTGTTTTTATAATGTTTTTGGTTTTTTGTTTTTGTGCTAAGAGGAAAATAACTAAATTGTTGGCAAAGAGAAATTATTGGTCACACTAAAACATAGAAAAATCTACTCTAAACTATGTATGGCACCTAAGAACAGAAAATGCTAATTCACCAATTGCAAAGCTTGACAAGGAAAGTAACTCATAACATTAACTCAGTCCAATTCATTTCATTAGAGGTATGTTGGAACAACTTGACAAAAAGATAAGTTTAATGCAATGAGGTTCTTCTAAGTAAACAACAACTTACAACATCACAGAGAAAATCTCATCCATGGTTAGAAATTTGTTGGAACACGTTAAGAAAAGATTATCTGCAACATAGTAAGGAACCCTATGCTAAATTAACTTTTGACACTAACATTAACCCATTCTGCAACTCAAAATGTTACTATTAAGCCTCATTCAAGGGTTAGAGATCTCTTGGAATAGATTTAGAAAAAAGGCTGTTTGTAAAATTATGAGAAATTGCAGAACAATCAAGACCTCAAAATGATATTAATAATTCTTGTCCATACGATGATGATATGCTAGCAGAGATTAAGAACAAGACCAGTTTGTAAATAATGAAGGCCTTTTTAATTCTAATTTAACAGGAATAGAATGCAATTAATAAAACTTGAAATGCAATGAACAGAACTGAACTAATACACAATTAGCCTTCGAAATACTACATCTCTATCTCATTCAGTGTTAGTGATATTTTGGAACAATTCATGAGAACAAGATTGACTGCACTATTAAATGTAAGTAAGCATAAAACATGAAGTTCAGAAAACTTCCTAAATTTGGAAGAAAACAGAGATAAAGTCACTTATCTATAAAATATGCACAAACCCTTTCGGACAGTAGGGGCCCTTCACCATTGGATTGGCACAAAAATCTCCTCAAGATTACTTCAGATCATGCATTAAAGTTTTACTTCTTTCATTAAAGGAGAACACTTCAAAAACAAAGTATTAAAGTCTTTTGAGAACTAACAACAAAACATCAACTAGCTAATAGTCTCTCGGTTCACCGAGTTATTTTTAGAAGAAACATACATAACTTCCACTCAGAAGAAATAGGGATAAGTGTATTTTTCAATTAAAATCGAATTAGAACTCCTGTTGAGGCCTCGTACTTTTTTGAAGACATCTGTAGAGTCCTTGTCCTGGTAGAAGTCTACTTCTTAGTTTTGGTTTCCTCCACGTGCATAACCACCTGTAGATTTTTTCTCAGACTTTGTAGAGGGCAAGGAATGATGTAGGTGAGTTCTGAAATTCAACCATATGTGTTTTTCCTTTAGGTGACACCTGTAACTTGTGTGAACATAAGGATAGTTGCAGAATATGCGACTAGCTACAGAATGGCTGCATTCTGTAGCTAAGTCTGATAAAAAATCACTATAACAAAAAAGCCATAAAAGTATAGCAAGTCAGTCATTGTATGCATTCTTAAAGTGAATTTAATCAGTCCTATTGATATTTTAAGCCTATAATTGATAAAGGACAAAGGAAATGAAGTGAAATTTGGTGAAAGAAAAGGACATCTTTGGGGCTCAACACCTTCCAGGAGTGGATTTTGAGATCTCGGTAGGTGCCATATTTGAGGCCACAAGTATCCTAGCTGTGGGTGAAAAATGGTTTAAAAAGGAAAATTGGAAAAATAATTTTAGAGCCATTTATCAAAAGAAGGTATAGAGGAGGCAACAAAACAATTTTTCCTTTCTCACACCTCAAGCAAAAATTTGCTTCCTTAATGTTGGTTATCATGAAATACTTCACCTGTGATGGGAGGTACTCCAGGCTCTATACCTATCATGTCAGACTCCTCATGCATTTCATAGGGGTTAAGGTACTAAACTTGCCTTACTATCTCTATAGGATCATTGAGAAAATGTCTTTTGTTGTCCAGAGAAGGAATCCCACACAACAAATGCATAGCTTTTTCCACCATTCCTTGATTAAGATGATGGTCTTACATCAGTTGGAGCAGCAGGGTATACATTGGGATGATTTCATAACCCATGAAGACTTTACAAGCCCACAACCTCCTCATCAACCAAATCTTCTTTCCTCATATCCACAAGTACCCTCACCACAGGAAAACTTCCCTTCCCCTCCTTCCCTTGGTGCATCAGGTGAAGAAAGAAGTGGAAATGAAGAATCACAAGAAGATCAGGGTGAAGGTGATGAAATCAATGAGGTAGAAACATAAATTAATGAAGAAGAGAAAGAGGGAAATAATTTTGAAGAGGACGGAGATGAACATGGCAGTGATGAAGACAAAAACAGTGAGCATTTGGGGGAAGGTAGTGATGGTAATGATACCAATGATTCAACCCAAAATGAAGAAAGTGATGATGCAAATGAAAAATGTGATGACCAAGAAGACATAGATGAAAAAGAAGAGGCTGATAGTAAAAAATACAGTGTACAAAACTTTGTCATCATGGAAGAAGATGTTGGAGGAAATGAAGATATTGAAGGTGAAAATGACATGAGCCTTGAAAGAGGAGAAACCAAAAATGAAAAAAAGGATAAATAAGAGGTAGACGAGGTAGAGTCCATGGAAAAAAATGATGAACAGGAAAATGATGGGGTAGAAGCAGAGTTTGAAGAAGAGGACAATGAAAAATAAAATGACACTGATAATACAGGCAGTGAGGAAAAAGACAACAAGGGAGAAAATCATTATAGTCATGACTGCTGTCATGATAGTCATGACACTAATCAACCTCCTAGTGAACATGATAATGACAAGAGTGCAGAAGATGATGAAGAGAAGGACCCTAGTGATGAACAAGACCAAAGTGAAGCAAGTATAGAGGCTGATGATCACATTGAAGACCAAGATGACAGTGCAAAGGGCAGTAAAGACGGTAATGATGATGATGGTGTTGAAGGTCAAGAAAGCAACAATCAAATAGATCATGGGATGACTGATGAGGATCATAGTGAAGGTGAAGGAGCTGATGACAACACCAAGGGTCACAACCATGATGAAAACACTTCCAAAACCACCATCACTCCTCTCACATGCACATACCACATAGGGCCAAGGCAAGTGTTTTTTGCCTCCAAAAGGAAAGGGGCCTTGCCATCTGCATCCATTCCAAGGCTTCGCAAGGGAAAGGAAAGATGGAAAAGGGTAAGTAGCAAGTAAAGGTGGAAGAGGAGGATCCTGAAGTAGAAAGGGAATTTGGACTTATCCATATAGAAAATGATGAAGAAAATGAAACAAGAATTTTAAACTCCCTCCTCCAAAACAAGAATGCACAAATAGAAGACCTAGAAGCCGAGTTAGAGAGTGCAAAGAATGCCATTCACTTCTATCAAATGTAAAGCAAGAAAATGAGTGCCCAAAAAGCCATCTATGAGGCTAGAGCACTCAAAGATCGGAAAGAAGCTCAAAGAGCACAAGTCAAACTAGAAGAATACATGGGACCATATGAAGAAAGTGAAGGTGAAGAGGAACAACCTAGGAAGAGGCCAAAGACCATGGGGCTAAGGAAAGCATTGGAAAAACAAAAGGAAGAGGAATCAACCCTAGCAGAGCAACTTTCTCTCACTGAACTCCTTGCTATGGAAATTGAACATGATCGGGAGTCATGGTTTGAGAGGGAAAAAATACATCTAGAGGCCAAGCTAAAGAAGAAAAATGAAGGCTTAGAGCTGCAAAGAAACATGACAAAGTATTATGCCAAGAAACACAAGCTTGTTTGTGCCAAACTGAAGGAAGCCTTCCATGAAGCCCAAACCCTAAAGGAGGAAAAAAAAGCATGATAGGCTTGGAGTTTCAGCTGAGGCTTCTCAACGGTTGTCCAAGACCCCTTAAGGGAGCTCTCCACCACTTTTGAGCAAATTTGGAGCATTTTTGGTTTTTTGAGAATTTTTAGGCTCATTAGCCTAAAAATAGCATTTTTAGCACTTACATCAAGTTTTTCCCAAAATTGATGTCCACCCCACTTCACACATTACCTTAAGGATCCATTAACCTTACTAGATTGGCCCTGCTATGCACTCTGATTTATTATTGGGACATTCATGACTTTTATTGACTCCATAGCCCAATGATTTAAGGACCTCTCACTCCACCTATTATACCTGTTCATATTACCCAACCAACAAAATGAACAAACCCTACACTTAAAAACTAGCTTAAAATCAACCATCTAAAAGCAAACAAGAATACTTCCTTTGAATTTAATAGAGAGAGTCCTCTCTGAGTCCAAGAAGGCTAGGTCCTAGGACTCCAAAGACTGGTTTCATGTTACCCTGTCATTTTCTCTACGAATCTGCCAAATCATGAGACCCTAACATAATGCTTTAAAAAATTCCTTATCACTACCAGAACCATCAAAGTAGGGCAGTTATCTTACCTCTAAGGAGATGCATCGAACGCTCTTTGTGATCTTGAGGCACCGTAGCGCAGATACGTCATGCAACCAATTCTGCCAATTTTCTATCTCGACATTTGAGTCTGAGAGACATGCATTGTATTTCTCCCAACACAACATGCCATTCGCTATAGGGTTGATCCAATCATCATCCCGTGCAGTCAATTTATAAATATGGTCAACATCCTCCTCTTCGTGCATTGACTCTGTATAGCATTCTCCTTTGGCTGGATCTAGGGGGACTATAACCTGCGTACCATCATTCTCGAAGATCATGCTCCTCCTTTTCAAGTTGATGATACCTCCCAAGTCAATAGCCCAATCCAGTCCTAAGAGTGCAGGGTAAGGGTCAGCATCATCTACAATCTCGATTAATTTGAAATCCACATAAACTTTAACTCCCGCAATGATCCATATTTTTATGTAGGAATGCAACAAAATACACATATAACTATAAACACAGAGATGCAACGGAAATAATGCTTCATTTTATTTAAAGAAAATGACTAAAATAAGCTTACAAACATATTGGAAGCAAGCTAGGGCACTGGAAGCGTATCTCTGAGAAGAGATGTGGCGTACGCGGGCCTCTGAGTTGTGCTACATTGAGGCTCGAAGGCCTATTACAGACATAATGGAAATAAATGATCCAGGGTACTGGTAGCGTATCCCTGACAAGAGATGTGATGGATACCAGCCCTTGAACTGTGTTACAATGAGGCTTGAGGGCCTATTTATTATGGAGAAATAATGGAGAACTCTAAACGTCCAAAAACCTAACCCTAGGAGATGAAGAACCAAAATTGTGGGCCTCGTTTGGATAAATTTGTGTTTCAACTTCCCAGGGACGTAACTTCAGCATACGAACTCCGTTTGACGCGTATGATACATCGCTAGAAATATATATTTGAGGAATACAATTGCTACTGCAAATGTTTATTGGATGCCCAAAAAATGTCGTTTAGGGCCTCAAAACGACTGCGGAAGTTCAGGACTCGAAAAACTGCTAAAAATAGTAAGTTGTGCTGAAACTTGAAAACAGAAAGAACTGATGGCGAGGGTTCAAATGGAATAGGTGGGCGGCCACTAATATCCACCTGGATCATTAATGCCCCAAAATGGCTTCGGGTGTGCAGGACCGGAAAACTTGCTAAAAATAGTAAGTTGTTGGAAGTGAAAAGCTGCAAGAATTGATGTCGCGGGTCCAAATGGAATAGGTGGGCGGAGCACAAGACTTCTGTGTATCTACCACAACCTTCGACAACCTGGTTAATGGAATGATCTTTTGCTGGTTAGCGATACACAGTTGGATGGTGGACCACTCCAATTTAGGTTCTCCCATTCTTTTTCATGTTTGTTTGGGTAGGAAATTGACATTAGATCCCAGATCCAGGATGATTTGGTCCATCTCATATTCCCCAATCTGCGCAGTCATACACATCTCCCGACCAATCCTTTTTTTTCTCTTATAAATCTTATTCACATATTTAACCTTCATTTGGGGGGCATCCCTTTTTGCGCAGCTATTTATCAATTCTTGGATATTCTCCATCGCCTTCTGGTTGCGTAGTAACTTCATAAATTCCTGAAGGAATGGATTAAGTGCTTCATTTGCCTTCGAATCTATAGAAGTCCTTGAGGTGGATGCTTCATCTTTATCAATGTCCTTCCTAGCTTCAATGAAGGTCTCTTTCTCCTTCTGCAGGTCCAGGCTCTCCTTTTTTTCAGAGGCCTTTCTAATTAGTGGTTTAGCCGCAACTTCTTCCCCAGCTCCTCTAGTGGCAATGCCACTGAGCGTAATTACATTGACACTGGGCCCATCATTGAGTGGTTCTACCTTAACCTGTTGTATATTTTGTGTTGGCATCTGATGTTTCTCTTTCATATTTGCTATTAGCACAAGACAATATTCAATTACATGATCGAACTGTACGCAATACCTGCAGAATTGGCACGCAGGGTTCCGACAGTCCCTTGCATAATGTCCAACGTCCCCATAGTTGTAGAAAATTAGTTGCCCTCTTCCTCAACATGCGCCTCCGCTTCTCCCTCCTCCCCATCCTCTTGCCGGAGAACCTCCTCTCCCAGAGGGAGATATTGGTGACAAAGGGTCAGCCTGCACCCTGTATAGGTTTCCCCTATCTATCATTAGGTCGACTGTTCGGAAGTTGTTCTCGTCGTGGCCCACTAACGAGCAGAATCTGCACCATTGTTTCTTTAGTTCTAGGACATAGGTGGCTAATCGTGGGCAATGGTATGTATCATGTCTTCGTGCTACCCGACAGTCAATGCACCATAGTGTGGGGGTACTTGGTCCGACCATGTCTCTAGGGCATAGTGGACTTGGTACCCCAACCTGCATATAATCTGACATCAGAGGGCACTGATCCTTAGTGTGGCCTGATACACTGCAACGTATGCACCAAAAATCCGTGCTAGCTTCTTTACCTCAATCCCTTTGAAAATTCTGAATTTCTAAGTGCATCACCTCTAGCTGGCTTTGGATCTGCAGTGCCCCAAATTGAGCATCATCCCTTGGAGCAACTTCTAGCTTCATGGAAATCTCCAGGGCCTCTTCCTATGAATCAATCTTTTGATGGCCCATAGGTCCACGTAGATATGGTAATAACATGGCGATAAACCAATCCTTATGTTGTTTGTCCTCATAGAAAAATCCTCCATCACTGATGACTTTCTTCAGTCGCTGGTCAACCTCCCAAACAGACTCCGTAGGTCCCTGCTTAATATCTATCAACTCTACTACGCATTGAGAATAGGAATTAGGCTTTCGGAACTACTGCATTAGGGCATCCTTAATGTCCTGTATCGTAGGATTCACATGTTGACCAATGTATCCCATGAGCCAATCCAGAGCCCGTCCTTCAAAGTATATTGATATATGTGCTCTTTTTACAACATCATTATTAACATTCTGCGCTGTCCATACTGAATCTTCCACGAACCAGAACTGATCCATATCCTCGTCCCCCACACCTTTGAAGGTGGGTAACTTCATGTGCGCAACCATATTGTCTGAAGGTGGTGGCGGAGGTGGGGTAGGATAATTCTAACCTTTGCGCGAGTTTGATGGTGGCGTAGTCAGGGGAGTGGTCTCTATGTGCGTACCCCTGCCTCTGTTTAGATCAGGTGGATCCCTTAGAGGACTGTACACTGATCTATCCCCTTCTTGATTAACCTGATAGTATTTACCGCTTCGAGTCGTGCTTCCGCTCTGATTGGAGGTCATTCACTCAGTGTGACTGCACAAGACACCCTTTTCACACAATAATATCTTAATCAGTAACGAAAATGTTTGCAATAACTTACCCCTAAATCCATTGTAAAACCTTCGCTCTGCTTCAAAATAAGGCACAAATTGATCGACTACAAAATCGGTTACAAATCCACCCAACACACTATCAACTTGGTGATCTACAGTCTATGTGATATTTTTATCAGTCTTCTCCAACTTTAGTATCAACTCAGGGGTCCACTGTGTGACTTAATCGTCTTTCCAATAGGTTTGGAACTCTGCTAACCTCACCAGCCACTCCTGTAGTTCATGTACGAAGGTTATGAAGAATATTTTGTGTACCTTTGTAAAAATGTACTTGTTCTTCCACTCTTCGGTAGATAACTTCCTACTTCTATTTTATCTTAGGGAAAATTCCTAAATATTCTTTTCAAACCAGTCCTCAAGTTCAGGCTTCAAAGGCTAGCAATGACCCCGTGGCATTACCCACTCTATCTCTCAAAATGCTCCCGGTCCTAGCAACAGAACCATTTGTTGGTTTGAGGGGTTGTGACCTAGGTTCATATTTAAGGTTTTACCAACAAACCCTTGTACTACTGTTCCTTTGGAAATGACCTTCTTGCGCAGGTCAAGGTCTCACCCGAAGTAGTATGGGAGGGTTCTGTAACTAGGTTTCCGCACCCTGAGAGAGAGAAAGTTAATTAAAGTGGGTCCCTTCAGAATTGCACTGGAGAAGCCCTAACCTGGAAACCCTTAACAATATATTTGTCGGAATGACTTGTGCGAAGCTCATAAACCATAAGTTAACTTGTAATTAGAGGTAATAAGGAAAAAAAAACCAGATCTAAGCATTCATTATCCTTCTAAATCATCACATCCACGTGTGCATCAACTAATAATAGTGTTCAATAAACAGACATAATTTCAGATATCACAAATAACACAACACAAATATACTCAACTATCAGAAAAATGGTCTTCTCATTCATTAATGTTCATATTCCACTTACAAACTCTTTACCAGCTCAAGCACACAGCTAACGGGGTCTGCACACAGTAGGACATAGGGTCTCCGCGCACACAGCCAACAGGAGCCCTTATCTAGACACACAATAGATATCACTGATCCAATACTCGTATCGAGAATTAATCCAAACTTAAAATTACTTCTAGACCCGATTTATCCATCTATTTATACTATATTGGCCTGCACTACTCTATGGTCCGCAAACCGTGGTTTTCAGACCCTTGGTCTACCCTTTGACCCATTACAGTTCATTAGGGGCTTTGACCCACCCCAAAGCCCCTGCACTAGATTAAACTATTACAAAATTGCACCAAAATTGCGGTTAGAGGACCCCACTCCAACAATCCTCTGTTGGCGACTGATCTTAATTTGTGTGTCTATGATCTAATAAAATATGGTATGTTCAATGAAATTTGGGTTGATATCTATCAGTTTCAGTTGCTCTACGATTTCTGATGTGTCCAACAAAGGTGGATAGTTTATGGTCAAAGGAGTTACACATTGAAAATTGGGTGTAGGCCTAAGAAAGGGGGAATACTTAGTTTGAAAATGTGTCTCCCACATCCTTGTTGATGGCGTAAGGTCCATAAAAGAGTGGCCAAAGCTTTCAATGGGCCCTTGCAAGGGGTTCTGCATGAAAATGTAACAGAACCTTGTATCCCACCTAAACCTTATGTGGCACCCAATGATGATCATGGCATTTTTTTCACTTAGAATTTTATTTTTCCAAGATATCATGGACCTATTGGAAGATGTGATGAATTAATTCAATAAAATTAGTAGTTTTTTCGGCTTGAGATTGAACAAATGAAAATTCAACCTATGTAGTTGCAAATTCCAGTGCAACAATGATGTGACCCAATGGTTGAAATCCCATGCCCACCTAGAAGGTGCTATGTCCATTTGATTAATGAATAAATATATTAGCCTTATGGCTTAAGGCTACTAAAAAGGTTCAAGGTTAGTGGCTGAAGGTGTCTAGTGAAATAATTAGGGCAGATATGCTTGGAGTTTTACATGCACAAAATATGCACGATCATTTTCTTTCCAACCTTTCTATGGCCATCAGTATGGGCGTGGAACGTAGTTTATTTGGTGAGATGGTTGTCCATAAATGACCAGGGGGTCAATCATAAAGTTCTTATGAACCTAATATCTCAATATACTATGATGGTTCGTGGGATCAGAAAATGTACCTATACCCGTTAGAATAAAATCTTGGTAGTCACTTTCGACTGTGATATTCTTCCTATAGGAAGTTATATTTTCCAACTTGGAAAATATATCAACAACCACAAACATAGACTCATTACCTTTCTTGGTAGTAGGAAGGCTAGAAATATAGTGCATCAATATGGATTCTAAAGGCTGGCTAGGAGTAGGCAGAGGAGTGTAGAGGCCTTGTTTCTTAATGGTTGGTTTGGAAATGGCGCAGGAAAATCAGGACCTGATATACTTGCCAACATCCTATCGAAGTTTTGGTCAATAAAAACACTTCTGCATTAATACCACTATTTTCTCCACACCAAATTGCTTTGCTACTATATTGTAATGCTCACCCCAGATTAGGTTGGCACGCTTCTTGAAGGAGCAAAAAGGCATCCTAGGTAGCTTAATAGTGCATATTGGAGGTGGAAGTATGAAAATTTCTTTCTTGCCATCAACATATGATATGTGTTAGGGAATTACGAGTCACTATTGTATAGGTGTGGCTAGCCAGAGGTCTTTTTCCCATAAGAGTTGATAATTGTGGTTAGTGAAACAACCAAGGGTCAAATGTGGTAGTATGCAACATGATTGGTGTTACCCTTGTTTTATCTTATGTTCAAATGAAATTGTTGCATGTATGTGGAACAATTCTAATAGAAGTCATTCTGTAACCTCCCTTGTTCATGCATAAATTGAACACATCTGTAATTAGTGTGGATGATCATCTCGTTTCCCAAAAAATAATGTTTCCATTTCCAAAATTCTTACAAGATGGAATCCACCTCCTAAATAGGTGGGGTATCTACAACCAATATCAAATAGTGTTTCACTATGATAAGCCATCTGATGTCCTTATTGAATGAGTACTGCACCAATAACACAATCAAAGGAATTTGCCTCGATCTCAAATTGATGTTGCAGGTTTGTTAGGGTGAGGAATGGTGAAGAGAAAATGTAGTATTTCAACTCATGAGTTTCATTCTGTTGTGATTCAAACCAAAAAAACATTGCTTTTTCTCCACCCTTGGTTACTTTACTTAAGGGCCAAGAAATATAAGATAACCGCAACCCGAACCTTCTGTAGAAGTTAACAATTCCCAAGAAGTTATGAAGCCCTCTTAGAGTTGTCAGGGTCAGCCAATATTGAATGACTTGGATCTTTGTTTTATCCACATGCATTCCTTAATCATAAATAATGTAGCCCAAGTGTTGGATCTTGTCCATGCCGAAAGAACATTTTTCCAAGTTAGAAAATATCTTGTGCTACCGCAGAGTGTTGAGGACCTATTTAATATGCTACAAGGGTTATTCCCATATATTGTTGAATATGAGGACATCATCTAGATATAAAACCAAAAACCAGTTGGTGAAAGGACACAAGATATCATCCATCATCCTCATGAAATTCACTAGGGATTTTTTCAAACAAAAAGGCATGATCTACCATTCAAAAAGACCCTCCTTGGACTTGAAAGAAACATTCCACACATTAATTGGTTCTATTGGGAATTTGTGTTATCATAATTAAAATAAATCTTACTAAAGTACTTTCCCCCCTTGAGGTTGTCAAGAAGGTCGTCAATTCATGGAATAAAATACCGATTCTTTGACTGTAATTTTGTTCGGGGCCCAATAATCAAAGTAGAGTCACTAGGTCCCATCTTTCAATTGCACGAGTACAAGTGGGCTCCCATGAGATGGGGAACTTGGTCAGATGTTCCCTTTTTGGAGTAGCTATTGAATATGTTGCTTGATTTCCACATTCTCTAGGGAGAATGAAGGTAGATTGGCCCATTAGGTAGTGGTGCACTAGGGGTCAGGTCGATTGAGTGCTTGACTTGAAATTGTAGAGGTACCCATGGGTGAGGATATGTCTCTATACTCTTCAATGATATTATTCACTTTTCACTACTGCTTGGGGAAGCCCTTTGTGGAGGCCATGTATGTGGCCACAATATTCCCATTAATTTTAGATACAATTAAGAGGAAGATAAATTTACTGGTTCAAGAGATGATGTTACTACATTTCTTAGCAGAGATTACAGAAATGGAAATAGGCAGGGAAACCTTTGGTAATTTTTATTTTTGTCTATAAAAAATAATGATACCAATATTAGGTGTAGAATCATACAAAACATGTCGCTTAGATATGGTTGGCCTAATAGAATATCAGAAAATTCAAGGGGAGCAACATCACACAATACATTGTCGATGAAAGGCTTGATTATTTAGGGTAGATAAAATTATTGGTTGACGTGGAGATCTCACCCTTGTTGTATCCACGAGATGGTGTATGGATGTGGGTGTGACATTTTTGTTATGTCCAACCACTTAATGAACTCTACTGAGATGAATTTATTTTGTATTCTTCTATTGACAATGAAACATAATGGTTAACTCTTCACCCACATTTGTGAGTGGAATAGCTGTTAACATTTTTTGGGTCTTCAAGCTCACTTTGCTAGACCTTGGCAGTTCCAATAGTGGCACTAGGTTTTGTGTCAATGATTTGTTTTCCCTTGTCTAGATTTGGTTCATAATCAAAACTAACACCTAATTCTAAATATTTTAGCTTATCCACTAGCAACTGCTTTGCATGACATTCATTGGTGTCATGAGTGGGGCTCTTGTGGAACTTGCACCCTTTCCCATTTCCTTCTTTGTCTTCCCAGTACCATTGTTTGTTTGTGGCTTCGATGGGTTGTCTTGGTGTGGTTCAACCTAGATTTTTCCTTTGTTCCATGTTTTGAGGATTCCCTTGCTCTGTTTATGTTGTTAAGGGTTTGTTGGGTATGTGTTATATTATTTCCATGACTAGTCATGTGTGGGGGGGTCACAGGGGGGGCGATAGCCCCCTTTGTACATTGCGACGAGCGCAGAAGGGGGTGGTAGCACCCCGAGAAAATTTTTTTGGACCATATTTTTCGGTGGGCGGACCCGCCCATGGTTTTGTGCATGGGTTTGCACATGGTCTTGGGGCATGATGGTTTTCATCCCCTGGTATTTTGTAGATCCGGTCAAGGGAACTACAGTTATGTTCTAATCTAGGGTTAATGGATTGGGGTTTATGTATGCTTCAACATGTATATATATGCATTGTAACACTAAAAGGAATATAATGAAAAAATCAAGCTAGTCGTCCCAAATTAGGTTCGAGGGGAAAATCTCTGTGCATATCTGTTTTATGTTTTATTCTCTTGCTATTGTTTATTTTTTGTTTTAAAGATTCATTTGCAGATAATTTCTGTACAGGGTTAAAACCTACATTTGGTATCAGAGTTGTTTCGGCTTCAAGGGGACGCCTTTGATGCTAAGGGGTTTTTTTTCTCGAGCCTGAGGTAGACCCTGTTCAGTGGGAGATCTGCGGGATCGATTCTTGCGGTGAAAGAAGATGGCGAGTGGTGGGAAGATAAATATCGAGAAATTTAATGGTCAGAGTTTTGAGTTGTGGAAGCTCAAGATGGAGGATCTGTTGGTGGATAAAGATCAGTGGATCGCGGTAGATCCAGGTTCTAAACCAACGACAATGTTAGATGAAGACTGGAAGAAGCTGGATCAGAAGACAAAGAGCACAATACAGTTGTGTGTCTCAGATTCAATATTTTTTAATGTACCTGGGGAAGCTACAGCGAAGACCTTGTGGGACAAGCTAGGGAATTTGTACCAATCTAAGTCTCTGGTGAATAAATTGTTCCTGCATAAAATCTGTATAACCTGAGGATGAAGGATGGAGACTCGGTGACAGAGCATCTGAATGCCTTCAATACTGTGGTAAGCCAACTATCATATGTTTATATTAAAATCTTAGATGAAGATAAGTGCATCAGTTTGTTGTGTTCTCTACCAGATTTGTGGGAGAGTCTGGTTATTGCAATAGGTAGCAATACACCTACCTTGAATTTTGATGACATTGTCTCAGCCTTGCTGTCAGAGGAAATGAGACGGAGAATTATGGAGGGTCAGAATGGACATTCCTTATCTGTACAAAGAAGGTCCTAGAAAAAAAAAAAGAATAATGTTTTGAGTGGGAGATCTAAATCTCTTGAAAATTTTGTAAAGGTGTGCTGGAAATGTGGAAAGGAAGGGCACTACAAAAAGGACTGCAGATCTAAAGCTCCTGAGAATGGAAAGGGATCTGATGATGCTCCTTCTGAAGAGGCAAAAACCACCTCGGATGAAGGTGGGGATGTGTATTTGGCTTCTTCTTCAAATACACATGTAGACCATGAGTCATGGTTGATTGACTCGGGTGCATCCTTTCACTTCACTCCCCATAGGGAGTGGTTCTGCGAGTATGAGAAATATGATGGTGGGGATGTCTTCTTAGGGGATGATAGGAAGGCCAGAATCATCAGACGTGGAAAAGTTAAGCTGAAGCTGCAAGGTGGAAGGATTAGAACACTTCCCGGTGTTCTCCACATTCCTACATTGGCCATAAATCTGATTTCTGTAAGCAAGATGGACGATGCAGGTGTAAAAACAATGTTCGAGAAAGATACCTGTAAGATGGTTTGGGGAGCACTGGTATTAATGCGGGGAGTTTGGATTGGAACTCTGTACAAGCTTCAGGGCAGCACTGTTATTGATGGGTGCAACAGTTCTGTGGTTCCCGAAAGTGGAGCAGAAATCCTAGTGGTCTCTAGAGAAAAGACCATGCTATGGCATCAAAGGCTTGGACATATTGGAGAAAAGGGCCTTTAGATACTGCATGGAAATGGTATGGTAGAAGGTATGTCTAATAGCTCTATGGAATTCAATTTATGTGAACATTGTGTATATGGGAATCAAAATCGGGTGAGTTTTCCTTCTGGTGCTAAGAGGGGGAACAAGATATTAGAGCTTGTGCACAGTGATGTGTTTGGACCTGTGTCGGTTCCATCACTGGGTAAGTCTATGTACTATGTTTCATTCATAGATGACTTCTCAAGGAATACATGGATATATTTCTTGAGGAAGAAATCTGAAGTCTTTGACAGATTCAAAGAATTTAAGGCTCTAGTGGAAAACCAGACAGAGAAGAAGATAAAGGTGCTGAGGACAAATAATGGCGGGGAGTTCTGCAAGAAGGAATTTGAAGAGTTTTGTAAGAAATGTGGTATAGCATGGCAAAAGACTACTCCATACACACCTCAACAAAACAAAGTTGCAGAAAGAATGAACAGAACGCTGTTGGAAAAGGCAAGAAGCATGCTTAGTGGTATCCGGTTAAAACAATAATTCTGGGCAGAGGAAATGGAGATTGCATGTTACTTGGTTAATAGATCACCTTCATCAAGGTTGGAGGATAAGACTCCACATGAGGTATGGACCTGTAAGAAACCCTCTCTTTCATATCTGAGGGTATTTGGATGCGATGCATATGTACATGTTCCAAAGGAGAAAAGGACCAAGTTTGATAATAAATCTGAAAGGTGCATCTTTATTGGGTATAAGGATGGTTTAAAGGGTTACAAGCTTTGGAACCCGGAAACAAGGAAGGTTGTGTACAGCTGAGAAGCGGTGTTTAGAGAGGTGAAATATGTTGTTAAACATGAATTCCTACCAAAGGAACCTGAGAAGACATAGTTTGAGCTAAAGGAGGATGAATCAGACTCTACAATAGAAGAAGACTCAGAAGAGGAAGAGCCATAAACTCCAGCTGTGAGAAGATCAGTTCGGTAAATAAGACAACCAGAAAGGTATAGTCCATCTGCTTTCTACTCAAGTTTTGCCTTAACTATAACTGATGATGATTCCAAAACTGTCAGGGAGGCAGTAGATTTAGAGGATGGAAAAATTTGGAAGGAGACCATGGTTGATGAAATGACATCCTTGCATAAAAATGAGGCATGGGATCTGGTGGAGTTGCCTGCTGGAAGGAAGCCCATCGAGAGAAAATGGGTGTTTAAGAAGAAGATGAATGTAGAAGGCAAGGTGGAGAAATACAAAGCTCGATTCCCAGGTGCTGATAATTTATTTTGGTGATATTTTTTCTCCTGTTGCCAAGGTTACTTCTATTAGACTACTTTTATTTGTTGCTGCTGCATTTGATTTTGAGGTAGAATAGATGGATGTGAAGACATCATTTCTTCACGGGGATCTGGAAGAGGAGATATACATGAAGCAACCTAAAGGCTTTATGGTGAAGGGTAAGAAAGACCTAGTATGCAGGTTAAATAAGTCTATGTATGGGTTGAAACAATCACCAAGGATGTGGTATCAGAAATTTGATACCTATATACGGGGACTTGGCTTCACCAAAAGCAAGGAGGATCACTATGTTTATTTTAAATTAATTGGTGACTGTGTTATTTATTCGGTCTTGTATGTGGATGATATGTTTTTGATTGGAAATGACAAAGAAATTATCCAATATTTGAAGACCCAACTGTTCTCCAAATTCGACATGAAGGATCTTGGTGCTACAAACTATATTTTGGGCATGGAAATTAAGAGAGATCGGGCAAAGAGGAAGCTCTGGTTAAACCATAGGAAGTATGTCGAGACTATATTGCAGAGGTTCAATATGCAGGATAGTAAACCGGTGAATGTTCTGATTTCTGTAGGTGTAAAGATGTTTGCTGAACAATGTCCCAAGACAAAATAAGAAGAGGAGGATATGTCCCATGTTCCATATGCAAGTGAAGTGGGTAGCTTGATTTATGCAATGGTTTATACTAGACCAAAAATTGCACATGCAGTGGGAGTATTGAGCAGGTTTATTTCAAACCTAGGGAAGGAGCATTGGAAAATAGTGAAGCGGGTTTTCAGATATTTGCGTGGCACTAATGATTATGGCTTGTGATACCAGGGAAGACCAGGATTGGAAAGAGTGTTGGACATTCATGGTTTTTTTGATTCAGACTGGGTTGGAGATCTGGCCCAAAGAAGATCTACAAGTGGGTATGAGTTTAGCCTATTTTGAGGTGCAGTCAGTTGGATGAGTAAAAGATAGTCTGTAGTGGCTCTTTCAATTACAGAGGCATAATACATGGCAACCACTCATGCAAGCAAGGAATCAGTTTGGTTGCAGACATTGTGTTCAAGTATGGGGTTGGTGCAACGAGCTATAAGGATAGACTGTGATAGCCAAAGTGCAATTTTCTTGGCTAAGAATCCTGCTTATCATTCAAAGACAAAGCACATTGATGTTCAATATCACTTTGTGAGAGATATGGTTGAGGATAAAAGGGTGTTGTTGGTAAAGGTGGACACTTTGAAGAATGTTGCAGATGCATTGACGAAGTATATGAGCACTCAAAAGTTCTCTTGGTGTAGAGAAACAATGGGTGTTGTAGAGCTGGGATAATGACTATGCTCTCCTGTGGCCCCCTGCGGAAAGAAAAAAACAAGTGGGAGAATGTTGGATATGTGATATATTATTTCCACGACTAGTCGCATGCTGGGTGCAGCAGGGGGGTCTGGGGCAACGCCCTGGGGAAAAAATTTTAGACCCTATTTTTCGGTGGGTAGACCCGCCCATGGTTTTGGGCATGATGGTTTTCAGCCCCTGGTATTTTGGAGATTCGGTCAAGGGAACTACGATTATGTTCTAATATAGGGTTAATGGATTGGGGTTTATGTATGCTTTGACATGTATATATATGTGTTGTAACACTAAAAGGAATATAATGAAAAATCAAGCTAGTCGTCCTGATTTGGGATCCAGGGGAAAATCTCTGTGTATATCTGTTTTATGTTTTATGCTCTCGCTATTGTTTATTTTCTGTTTTTAAGATTTGGTTGCAGATAATTTTTGTACAGGGTTATAACTTACAGGGTTCACACATCCGAAGTCTTGCTTCTTCTATTTAAACTTCTGCTCATTTTTTAAAACATATCGATATGTTGAACGATGCAAGGAGATGTACATGAAATCAATTTTTGTCTGGATGTATATGTGCATACAACCACAATGCTTGAGTACTAGATGTCACTTAGAGTCTTTGATACCCAACTTGGTGCACAAGGTATGAAAGGTATTTGTGAAGTCTTACACTGCTTAGTCCCTTTCCTGTCGTAGTGTGGTCCATCTCATGTATTGGTATTTATATCTCCCAACATGGTAATATTGTTCCTTAACAAAATATCTAAAAGAGTTTGAATTGGGAGTGACTACAAATAATGGGGATTCCTCCATGCCCCTTTTCTCACAGTAATTTTTCCACCAATCCTTGACATGGGGAGTGACCTTAAGAAGTGTAAAGGTAATATTTTCTCTGTCGAAAAAAATGTGGATTGAAAAAATACCCTTCTAGCAAATTTAACCATTTGTCTAGAGCATCTACGTCTATCTGACCTTAAAATATAGTAATATACAAATTTAACTTATACCTTAAAAGGAGAGGCGCCTCCAAAGTGGCCACTTGATGAATATGCATTTCCTATTGGCATCCATCAAAGGATCTAGGAAAATTTTTTCATCATCTATTTTCTTTATCACTTGAGGGCTTCTTTGAGCAATAATTTAATATTATCTCCCGCTCCATTGTCTTTCTCTTATTCCACCATGGGAGGTTTTTAGGGTTGGAAAATATGATATTGCAAGGGCTTAAGTAGTTCAAGTCCCAAATCCTTAAACCCATACCTCATTGGAGACATGCACAAAAAAGCTGAGAAAAATTAGAGCTATATGATACCACTATTCCAAGTTTACGAAGGGAACTAAATGAAATACATATTAATTAACCAAAAGCATATAGATACAATGAAAATATACTTAAACTAAATAATTGAAAATTTTGAAATTTGTATAAAAATAGAAATAAATAAAACAATTTCGAATAATGATAACTTATCTCTGAGAAGATATAGATTATCTGTGAGGGATATGCGCCTTCCTGAACAGTATTAAAATGAGGCTCAAAGGAATTTTTATTATAAAGAATCAATAGTAAAACCATAAATATAAAAAAACCTAACCCTAGGAGGTAAAGTGCCAAAGGAATGATGGAAAGGCCTATCAAAGGAGAACATTTTATGATTTATATAATCCCATTTCCCGAAAAAATGTCGTATAGGGCCTCAAAATGGTTTTGAAAGTTTAGGATCTAAAAAATACTAAAAATAGAAAATGATAAAATATGAAATTGTGTTATTATCTAGGTGGAATAGGTGGGTGGCAACCGATATCCACCTGTATCAGTCCTCCTCCATTAGGAAGCAATGGTCTCCACTACATTGAGTGCCTCCATCAAATGAGGAAACCTGCGTCAAACTTGGTCCCTGGTGAGGTACTTTCCTTGGTGCAGAAGCTAGCCCACTTTAACAACCTGATACAATTGGATCCTTTGTTGGCGAGCGCTCCTAGGTTGTGTGTCCATGATCTAAACAACCATGGTCTGTTCAAATAAATTTGGGTTGAGCTCTATTGGTTTGAGGTGCTCTGTGATTTCTAATCTGTCTAAAATAGGTGGATAGTATGGCCAAAGGAAATCCACATTGAACACTAGATGTAGGCCATGGAAGGGGGGAATACTTAGTTAGAAAGTATTTCCCCCACAACCTTGGTGATGGTGTGAGTTCCAAAGCAGAGTCATTGGAGCTTTCTGTTATCACCAAATTGATCTTGATTGGCTGCTCATCAATCAACTCAATGTAACTCTTTCAAACCACTTCTAACTGAAGATTAGCCTCTTCAGTTTGAGAGGGATCTCTCAAAGGGGGGTTTATGATTTTTAATAAAGATAATACTAGATGGCTAACTCTATGAATTGTCACTTGCTTTTGTGTGATTGTTGGTTGAAAAATGAAGGCTTGCTTCCATTGGGCTATGGAGTCAATCATCAATTCTCTTAGTAACAATGGTTCTTCACATGGAAGCTGAGGCAGATAGAGGTTTTTAACAAAGATAATTCTTACACATAACTTAAGGAAAACACATTAATCTCACCCCTAAAGGAATTCAGAGCATAATATTATGAATTCTGAGTAATTAGAGATAAAATCCACTACAAGTGATTAGAAATAAAAATAGAGAGAAATAACACATCAAAAACCTCATGAGAATCTCAGGTCTGGGAGTAGAATGTCACTGTATATTACTGATAATGGATAAAACATACCAGAAAAAATTTGGTGCAATATTCCCCAACCCTTTGCTCTTCGATGTTTATTCTATAAATAAGCATTCTTTACAATGTAGATGAACTGCCCAGTTGGCTAGATCTTCGAATTCTACTCTGACACCTATCATAACTGAAACCACTAACTTCAAACAGAAAAAGGAAAACTATCCTTAAAGAAAACAAACTCCTAATAGGACTCTATCTCCTCTTTATTACATTTGGTTCTCCTAACAGTGAGGGGCATTTTTGCATCCAGATCTGTAAGAGATCTGTGTTTTTATGCAGAGATCTATCATAGATATGATTTATGAATAAAATAAGCTTCAGTCTTCAGAAATTTACGCTGAAGACTTTTCTGTTCCATTATAGTGCTGCAGCTCCTCAATATTGAGGGATTCTTCATGTAATTTACTGTATTTCTCATGCAAAGTTCTATGGCCATGTATTATATGTGTTTCACTGATGTTCATACTCCATATTCACTAAACCCTTCAGAAAATTACGATCTTGTGCTTCAACAAATTTCTGCATACTCCAGGTCATGGGAAATCAGGGGTTTCTAGCCTAGTTAGGGAAGGAGGAACTATTTAACATAGAAAAACACATTTTTTTTTTGCTAAAATTTGACATGGGAGTCCCTCATAACCCTAGCTATCAGATCCAACCACTTTCCCACCTTATTTTTACGCAGATCTCTAAATGCATTCGTTTTAGTGCCTAAATCATCACTTTTCCCCACCTTTTGGTATATAAAACACTGCATAAAGTTGATGCTGAACATTTTATGGAAGGTTAAGTGATTTTACATCTATTATAAGGAATATTTTTGTAGCTACACATTGGTAATAACTCAGATTATTCCCAATAGTGTAGCTGTTCCAATTTTGGAACATTACACCTTATCAACTCTTCTAACACTAAAAAATTTATTAGAAAATGATGAGAAATAGATGTCTCACTTCCTTTTGTCTTGATTTGAACCTTATCTGAGATTTTTCCTAGACTTTTGTATATAAAAAAGAGGCAATTCAAGTGACCTCTTACCCACAAAATGCAGAAGAAGTTTGATATGATAGGAGTAGACCATGTGAAATCTTCCTTCACAGGTAAAATAATTTTGAATGACCATCAACATCTTTTCATAATTTTCCTTCATGAAACTCCTAGGGATAGCATTTGTCAAATCAATTTAACTGTGTTCTTGCTTGATGAACTCTTTGCAATCCTGCATTGTCAATTTGATACCTTTAAACCACTGTTCACCTCCTATAGGGATTCCTGTAGCTGATGAGATACTCTCTGGTGTCACTGTAAGGTTCAAAATTCCAAACTTTGAAGCTGTTCCTATGAAGCTGGTGGAAAAATCCTTTGAAACCTGTAAATGAAAGCCCTGCAACCTCTGACAGAATTGCAAGCAACCAGTTCTTCTGAAAACCTCCATGGAAATAGGGTCTTCATTGAGTAAATTCATATCCATGGGCTCATACCTATGAAAATGGCCACCCTTATTTTTTTTCCTTTTTGCAACCATGGATGCTTTATAGTCTTCACTACCTCACTTGTTGATGACACCTGCAAAGTTCAAATTCGCCAGCAACCTGCTTGGCTCGATGAAGCAGCTCTCTAGGGATCAAATCACATGAAAGGATAAATCATAATATGACAAAAGGCTAATTGAGGTAAGGTTTAATGGTTTAAATGACAACTCAAGCTTCAATCATGACACATAAAAGCCCAAAATGGTAATGATGACATCAAAACATGGGTATGTACATTTGAATTTATCATAACAACCTTGAATGACCTCTACCCTTACTACTCTAATTAGGAAATGACACCTCATACAATTATGAAAATTCAGGTTAAAAAACTGATTTTCGTAGCGAAATTAGTTAAGCCTATGACAGATTCGCTACAAAACTATTAGGCAGCTTCGTAGCGAAAACTGCTATTTTCTCATGTAAAACGATACGAAAATCTGAAAAAGTGATAGATGTGCCCTTTTGATTTTGAATGCATGGGAAATGACAACTGACACCATATGTGATTGATTTGACATTAAATGGCATAAATGAAGGTGATGCTAAACTTAGGATAGGCTAAAAAATGCAAAACTTTTTCTATACCGCATTAAAACAGCTTAGGAGACCTTATCCATTTGGTGAGTGTCCTATATGACCCTATCAAGAAATGTATCACAACTTAATGAGTGATAAAAATTTCAATGGGCCCCTGCAAGCCATTCCTTATGCAAATTTAACCAACCATATCTCCTAGATAAAACTTATGTGGCACCCGGTGATGATCATGGTGTTGTTTGTACTTAGCATTGGCTTTTCCAAGTTATCATAGACCTACTAGTGGATGTGATGAATTGTTAAATACATTTGGTAACTTTGTCGACTTCAGATTGAACATGTGAAAATTCAACCTTTTTAGTTGCAAAGGGTAGCGCGACATCAATGGGACCCAATGGTTGAAATCCTAGGCCCACATGGAATGGGTTGTGTCTAGTTGAGTTGTGGATAGCTCTATTGTAGCTGTGATGAATATAAGGGATAGTCTCATCCCATGTGCATGTATGCTTGGAGTGGTACATGTGCACAATCATCCTATTGATGAACATTGTCTTTCCATCAGTCTAGGGGCGAAATTTAGTTGATTTGGTGAGATGGGTGTCCATCAATGACAAGAGGGTTGAACATAATGGGCTTAGAAACTTGCTATCATGATTTGATATGATGGTTTGCGGGATCCCAATATGTACCCATACCCATTCAAAGAAAATCTTGTCCATGGCTTCTGTGTGATACTCTTCTTACATGTAGTCAGAATGGTCATCTTCGAAAATTTATCAATGACCATAAACACGTAGTCATTACCATTCTTAGTAGTAGCGAGGCCAGAAATATGCTCCATCGATATGGATTCCCAAGGCAGGCTAGGAGGAGGCAAAGAAGTGTACAAACATTACTTCTTAATAGTTGGTTTGGAAATGGCATCGGTGGTGCAGGACCTGATATACTTTGTCAACATCATGTTGAAGTTTCGGCCAATAAAAATACTTCTTTGGTATTATCACTATTTTATCCACACCAAAGTGCCTTGCTACTTGTTTGTAGTGTGTATATTATTTTTACACGTTCATTTGAAGGAACAAACGACATCCTAGATAGCATAAAAATGCATCTTGGAGGTGGAAGTATGGAAATTTCTTTCGTGCCATCAACATATGGTATGTGGTAGTGAATTTCGAGTCACTTTTGTATAGTTGTGGCGAACCAAAGGTATCGTGCCCACAAGAATTGAGAAATATGGTTAGTACAACAACCAGGGGTCAACTAAGGTATTCTGCGACATGATTGGTGCTACCCTCTTATATTTGATGTTTAAATGAATTTTTTTTAGGTATGAATACCATTTCCGATGGTGTTTGTTTTTTAACCTCCCTTGTGTTTGTGTAAATTGAAGAGATCTATGGTCCACATGGATCATAATATCCTTCCTTATAATATATTGTTTCCATTTCAAGAAGGCTTGCATGATTAAATACATCTGCTTATCATAGATGGGGTATCTATAGATAGTATGAGAGAGTGTTTCACTACGATAAGCCACCAAATATCGTTTCTGAATGTGTATTGCACCAATAGAATAACTAGAGGAATATGTATCGATATCAAATGGTTGTTGTAATTTTGGTAGGGTGAGGAAGAGTGAAAATTAAGGGGGGTGTTTCAACTCATTGAACACCTTTTGTTGTGATTCAAAACCAAATTTTTTTCTTTTACTCTTCCCTTTGTTACTTCTCTTAAGGGCCAATCAATATAAGAGATCCCCAACATGAAGTTTCTATAGATGTCAGCAAGGCCCAAGAAGACACAAATATCTATTAGAGTCTTCAATAATGAATTGGATATTGGTTGGATGCACATGCACTCCTTTCTCATCAATAATGTAGCCCATGTATTGGACCTTGTGCATGTTGAAAGAAATTTTTTCCAAGTTAGCACATATATTTTTCTCCTGCAACGAGAGGAGGACCCGTTGAATATGCTATAAGTGTTCTCCCCAAATATTTCTGTTGATGAGGATATCATCCAGATATACAACCATGGATAAGTTCATGAAAGTCTATAAGATATCATCCATCATCCTCATGAAAGTTGATGGGTAATTTATTAGATCAAAAGGCATGATCAACCATTCAAAAAGACCCTCCTTCGACTTGAAATAAATATTTCACACATTAGTTGGTTATACTAGCACTTGTTGGTAGCCAAACTTCAAATCAATCTTACTAAAGTACTTGGCCCTCTTGAGTTCGTCAAGAAGGTTTTCAATCTAGGGAATCAGGTATTGATTCCTAATTGTGATTTTTTCTAGGGCCCAATAATCAATGAAAAGTCATTGAGTCCCATATTTATTTTGCAAAAGTACAATTAGGCTTCTATAAGGTGAGGAACTTGCTCATATTTTCCATTTTTGGAGTAGATCTTGATTTTTTCACTTAATTTTCTCATTCTCTAGGAGATATCAATGATAGATTAGCCCACAGGGTAGTGGTGCATCAGGGGTTAGGTCAATTGAGTGTTTTACCTAAGAGAGCAGAGGTACCTCCATGGGTGAAGAGAATTTGTATCTATAATCTTCCATGATCTTATTCACTTATTGCTACTAATTGGAGGATCCCTGTGTGGAGGCCATGGATGTGGCCAAAATATGCCCATTGCTTTGAGAGAGAATTAGGAGGAAGAAAATTTTCCCAGTCTAAGAGATTGTCTTACGATATTGATTAACAAAGATTAAATAAATGGTAGTAGGCAGGGCTACCTCTAGTATTTTTTATAGTTGTCTACCCAAAGTAGTAATAACACTACGAGGTCTAGACTCATATATAACATGTCACTTCTAGAAATATGGTTTTCCTAACCTAAAATCACAAAATTCAAGGGGAAAAAAATCACACAATACCTTGTTCATGAAGGGATTGATTTTATAGGGCATGCATCATTATTGGTTGATGCAAATATGTCTTTCTTGGTGGAGCCACCAGATGGTGTATGGATGCAGGTGTGGAATTATTGATAGGTCCAAATGCTTAGTGAAATATGTTGAGATGAGGTTATTTTGACTCATGCTATAAAAATTGAAACATAGTGTAGCACCCTTCATCACATTTGTGAGTGGAAGAGGTGTTCACCTTCCTTTGGGTCTTCAGGCTCACTTTTCTTGACCCTTACTGTGGCAACATTGGCACTAGATTCTGTGTCAATGATATTTTTTTGGTTGTCCAAGTTTGGTTCAAAGTAAGAACCTGCATATTATTATGATTATTTTAGCTTTACCACCAACTACTACTTTGTGTGACATTCAATGGTGTTGTGAGTGGGGCTCAGTGGAACTCACACCACTTTCCCATGTCCTTCTTCATCTTGCTAGTACCATTCTTTGTTTGCAGCTTCGATGGGTTGACTTGGGATGGTACAACCTCACTCTATCCTTTGTTTTATGGTTTGGGGATTCCCTTGACCAGATTTTGATATGAATTCTTTGTAGGTCCAAAGTCTTGGTTCTTCTATTTAAACTTCTTCTTAATTTTAGCAGCATGTTAGTATGTTATGCCAAGCGAGGAGATGTCCAGAAAATCCGCTTCCTTTTCTATGTACCTGTGAAAAAAGGAAGGATACTTGAGCACACAATTTTTCCTAGTCTTTGATACCAAGATTGGTGCATAGGGTATGAAATATATTTGTGAACTCTAGCAATGCTTGGTATCTATCCTTTCATAGTGTGGTACATCTCATGTACTATTCTACATATCTTCCAACAAGGTAATGTTGTTACTTAAAAAAAAATATATATAAAAGTGTCCCAAATGGTTGCGATTGAAAATAGTGGGGATTTATCTGTGGCCCTTTTCTCACAACAAGTTTTCCACCAGTCCTTAACACGAGGAGTGGCCTTAACGAGTGCAAATGAAACATTTTGTTTGTCAGAAAATTTGTGGACTGAAAAATACCCTTCTAGGATATTTAACCATTTTTATAGAGCATCTATATCTATCTAACATTAAAATAAAGAAATATAAAATTAACTTGTACCTTAAAGGGGGTGGAGCCTCAAGAGTGGCCACTTAATGAAGTCACATCACTTATTGGCATCCGTCGAAGTATCTCAAAAAAATAATCCAGGATCTTGTTCCTTTTTCACCCAAGGGATTCTTCGAGCGACATTTTAATTGGTTTTCCAATTCCTTTTATTTCTTTTCTTCCCCCGTGGGAGGTTTTTTAGGTCAGCATTGATGATATTGAAAAGGATCAAGTATTTCGAGTCCCAACTCCTTATACCCCGTCCTCATTGGGGACATGCACAAAAAAATAGAGAAAGAGCATACCACTCTTATACCACTGATAAAATTTTATGAAGGATATGAAATAAAATACATAGTAGTTAACCAAAAACACAAAGATATAGTGAAACTTGAATTCAATTAAATAATGGAAAATGTTGAAAACTATATACAAATAGAATAAAATAAAACTAGCTCGAATGGTGGTCGCTTATCTTCGAGAAGGGATGTGACGACTACATGCCTTTCTGAATTGTATTACAAGGAGGATTAGATGCCTTTTTATCATGAAGAATATATAATAAAACCATAAATATCTAAAAATATAACCCTAGGAGATGAAGTGCCAAAGGCTTATTGGCCTAGATGGGGTAATTTGGAATGTTAACTTTTGGGGGTTGTAACTTTGGCATATGAGCTCCATTTGGTGTGGAAAATAGCCTATTAGAAAGTTCTATCCTAGGAGTAGAATTTGTTTTACTTTTGACACCAATTTCAGATTTTCATTAGCGTGTTTCCCTAAAAAAAATCGTTTATGACCTAAAAACGGCTCCAGAAGTTCAGAACCTAAAAACTGCAAAAAATAAAAACTTCTAAAATAGGAAACTCTGATATGAACTAGGTGGAATAAGTTGGTGATCATTGATATCCACTTGGGTTATACCTCCCCCAGTCTGAATTATTGGTTTCCATTACATTGAGTACCTTCATTAGATGAAGAAACCTATGCTAAACTTGGTCCTTGGTGAGCCACTTGCCTTGGTGTAGAAGCTGGCTCACTTTAACAACTCGATATAACTAGATACTCTGTTAGTGAGTTATATTAAGATGTGTCTCAATGATTTGATAAAATATATAATTTTCAATGCCATCTAGGTTGAGCTATATCAATGTCATTTTCTATGCGATTTTTAATGTGTCCAACAAATGTGGATAATATGGCTGAAGGTTGTCCACATTGAGCACTGGGTGTAGGCTTAGGAATGGGGGAATACTTACTCAAAAAGTGTTGTCCCCCACATCCTTGGTGATGGTGTAAGGTCCATAGTGGAGTGGTAAGAAATTTTGATGGGCCTGTGCAAGGCGTTCCTTCTACGAATGTAGCCAAACCTTGTCTCCCAACTTGAACTTATGTGGCACTTAGTGTTGATCATGGAATTGTTTGCACTTAGCATTGGATTTTTCCAAGATATCATGGACATGCTGGATAATTTGTTGAATTAATTCAATAAAACTGGTATCTTTGTTGGCTTCCAATTGAACATGTGAAAATTCAACCTGTGTATTTGCAAAGGACGATGCTACATCCTTGAAACCCAATGGTTGAAATCCCATGCCCATCTGGAAGGGGTTGTGGGGAGTTTAGCTCAAGATAGGTCTATTGTAGCTATTATAAATAAAAGGGAGACTCTCACCCCATGTGCATGGATTCTTGGAGTTGTACATGCACAAAATGTGCATGATCATCTTGTTTATGACCTCTGTGTGGCCACCAGTCTTGGGTTGGAAGGAAGTTGATTTGGTGAGTTGGGTGTGCATCAATGACGAGAGGGTCGAATAGTATGTGCATAGAAACCTACTATCTTGATATGATATTATGGTCTATAGTATCCTAAAAGGTACCCATACCCATTCAAAATAAATCTTGGCAACAACTTCTACTGTGATACTCTTCTTTTAGGTAGTTAGATGATCCGGATTTATGCAGGAACACAACAGAATACAAATATAACCATAAGCACAAAGATGCAGCGGAAATAATGCTTCATTTTATTAATAAAACAAATGACTGAAATGAAAATCTAGGGCACTGGTAGGCATATCTCTGAGAAGAGATGTGGCAGCGATAGACCTCTGAACTGTGTTACAATGATACATAATGGTAATGAGCAAGCGAGGGCACTGATAGCGTATCTCTGAGAAGAGATGTGATGGCTATAGACCTCCCCACTGTGTTACAATACAGAAATGATGAAAATATATGAGCTAGGGTACCGGCAACGCTTATCTCTGAGAAGATATGTTTCGGCTACCAACCCCTGAACTGTGTTATAGAACTAAAATGATGGGAACAAACGAGCTAGGGAACTGGTAGCGCTTATCTCTAAGAAGAGATGTGTTAGCTCCCAGCCCCCTGAACTGTGTTACAATGAGGCTTGAAGGCCTATTTATTTTTGAGAAACAATGTAAAACCCGAAACGTCCAAAAACCTAACCCTAGGATATGAAGCGCCAAAACTGTGGGCCTCATTTGGGTAACTTAGTGTTTCAACTTCCTAGGGGCGTAACTTTGGCATCCGATCTCCGTTTGATACGCTCAATAGCTCGTTAGAAATATCTGTCCGAGGAATACAACTTTTGGTGTGAGAAACATTGGTCCATAGACCCATGTTGCTCCTCGTTTTCCCAAAAAGCATCCTTTAGGGCCTCAAAACAGCTCTAGAAGTTCAAGACCCGAAAAAGTGCTATAAATATTAAGTTGTGCTGAAACTTACAAACTAAAATAACTGATGGTGGGGGTTCAATTGGACTCGGTGGGTGGCCACCAATATCCACCTGGATCATTAAGTCCCCAAAACGGTTCCAGGAGTGTAGGACCTGAAAACCTGCTAAAAATAGTAAGCTGTGCTGAAGCTGAAAAATTGAAAGAATTGATGCTGCGGGTCCAAATGGAATAGGTGGGTGGCCACTGATATCCACTTGTATCATTCCTCCCTCCTTAGGAAGAAATGGTCTCCATTGTGTTAAGTTCCTCCATGGGGGGGGGGGGGGAATTCTGCTGAACTATTGGATTTGTCCAGGATGTCGCGGACCTGTTGGTGAGCGTGCTGGATGTAGATCTGCCATTGGTGGGCAGCCATTGAAGGACATGTGAAAATATATCCATCATCACGTTCCTTTGTTTCTCGAGGGCCTCCTCGAGAAATTTTTTGAAAGGATCTCTTGCTCCCTCGTCTTTCTTTCCTTCTACCATGGGGGGTCGTCGGGGTTGTGTGGTTGAACTCCTTATACCTTGGCCGTGTTGGGGAAATGAAAAGAAAAACAGAGAAAGAGCAGACCACTCTGATACCACTGATCCAGATTTATGCAGGAACGCAACAGAATACAGATATAACCATAAGCACTGAGATGCAGCGGAAATAATGATTCATTTTACTAATAAAACAAATGACTGAAATGAATAGCTAGGGTGCTGGTAGGCATGTCTCTGAGAAGATATGTGGTGGCTACAGGCCTCTGAACTATGTGACAATGATACATAATGGTAATGAGCAAGCGAGGGCACTGGTAGCGTCTCTCTGAGAAGAGATGTGATGGTTACAGACCTCCCCACTGTGTTACAATACAGACATGATGGAAATATATGAGCTAGGGTACTGGCAATGCTTATCTCTGAGCAGAGATGTGTCAGCTACCAGCCCCTGAACTATGTTACAGAACTAAAATGATGGGAACAAACTAGCTAGGGCACTGGTAGCGCTTATCTCTGAGAAGAGATGTGTCAGCTCCCAACCCCCTGAAATGTATTACAATGAGGCTCGAAGGCCTATTTATTGTTGAGAAATAATGTAAAACCAAAAACGTCCAAAAACCTAACCCTAGGAGATGAAGCGCCAAAATTGTGGGCCTCGTTTGGGTAACTTGGTGTTTTAACTTCCCGGGGGCATAACTTTGGCATTCGATCTCCATTTGACGCGCTCAATAGCTCGTTAGAAAGATCTTTCCAAGGACTACAACTTTTGGTGTGAGCAACATTGGTCCATGGACACATGTTGCTCCCCTTTTCCCAAAAAGCGTTGTTTAGGGCCTCAAAACAACTCCAGAAGTTCAGGACCCGAAATAATGCTATAAATAGTAAGTTGTGTTGAAACTTACAAACTGAAATAACTAATGGTGGGGGTTCAAATGGACTCGGTGGGTGGCCACCAATATCCACCTGGATCATTAAGTCCCCAAAACGGCTCTGAGAGTGCAGGACCTGAAAACTTGCTAAAAATAGTAAGCTGTGGTGAAGCTGAAAAACTCAAAGAATTGATGCTGTGGGTCCAAAAGGAATAGGTGGGTAGCCACCGATATCCACCTGGATCATCGGAATGGCCATCTTGGAAAATTTATCAATGACCAAAAACACATAGTCGTTACTATGCGTGGTAGTAGGAGGGCTATACATATAGTCCATCAAGATAGATTCCCTATGACAACTAGGAGTATGCATATGATTTCACAAGACTTGACATATATTCCATTGAGATGGATTCGCAAGGCTGGATAAGAGTAGGTAAATGATTGTATATGTATTTTTTCTTAATCGTTCATTTGGTAATGACGCAAGTGATGTAAGACCTAATATACTTTCGAACATCCTTGTTAGTATGAATCCTTTGTCGAAGTGTACGAAAAAAGACCACTTTAGCTACGCATAACTAATAGCCCTAACATCAAATATGGCTGCCAATATCTTCAGATCTACAGTTAGTTGATCAAGGCAAGAGCTGCAAAAACCAGATCTATGCATAGAAAGACATTAAGCAGTAAAAAGAAGGTTTTGCTCCATATATCCAATAGACAAGACAAGAACAATTTTTGAAAGAATTTTTTGTATTAAGGGCACCTGGGAGGAAAACAAGAAGATGTTTCCAATTCTCCTCAATGGGATGGGTTCTTTGAAGTCCTCAGCACTTCAGATCTAGCATTTCTCTCTCCTGTTGGTGTAGAAAACCCAGACAAAGATAGAACTCAAAGGGAGCTCACACAGCAAATAATGGAAAATATGACAATGATAATGGCTCAAAGTCGGACCAAGAGTTTAGATCCAGAGTGATCTAATAGGCAACAAAAGGTGAAGAATGGTAGGAAAAACCCTCCTATTTATAACAAAATATTGGGTCATTATAGATCTTGGTGCATGATTAAAATAACATTAACCAAATCTAGATCCACCTTTTATGGAATATTTTATTATATTTGTTGGAGGGAAAAAGTATTTGATTTGGGTCAAATCCCTTTATTTGTGAATAATAAATAAATAAATGATTTATTTATCATTTTAAGGAAGTGGTTGAAAGATAATCAAATAAATAATGATTTATTTAATTATTTATGGGGGATTTAGTCATATTTAACAAGGAATATTATTTAAATAAGATTTAAATAATTATTCCTAGAAAATAATAAGATAAATAAAGATTTATCTAATTAATTTCTTTGTTTTGGGTTAAACATGACCAGGAAAATCAAACAAATATAGGTTTGTTTAATATTTCCTTTTGGGGTTTCCTGTTTAGACCATAAATAACCTAATAAATGTGTTTTATTAAGTTATTTTACATAGTGAAAGAAATTTTACTTAGGGTAAATTGGTATTACATGGTGTACTTGGGTCCATCTAATGATAGTAGGTTAGATGACCAAAAAATGGTGTAACAATCCTACCAAAGTTTTATAAAATTAAAGTACTTCTATAGTACTGCTTCTATTTTCTTCACACCAAAGTTTCCTACAAATCGATGCAATGTTCCTCCCATATCATCTTGGCATGCTCATTTTAAGGAACACAGAGGAGTCCTAGGTAATATAACAATGCATCCTGGAGATGGAAGTCTAGAACTTACTTTCTTGCCATCAAAATTTGGTATGTGATGGAGAATTCTGAGTCACTTTTGTATAGTTGTGGCCAGCCATAGGTCTCATTTAGACAAGAGTTGAGAACTATGGTTATTTCCACAACCAAGGGTCAACTAAGGAAGTATACGACATGATTGGTGCTACCCTTATTATGTTTTATGTTCAAATTAGATTTTTGCAGGTATATGGACAATTTATGATGGAAGTCATTATGTAGCCTCCCTTTTGTTTGCATAAATTTAATAGGACTATGATCAGTGTGGATGATCATCTCCTTCCCCACAATATAATGTTTCCATTGCTAGCATCCCTACATAATGAAATACATATCCTTATCATAGTTGGGGTATCTTTAAATTGTACAAGAGGGTGTTTCACTATGATAAGCCACTATATGTCCTTGTTGAATGAGTATTTCACCAATAGTATAGTAGGAGGAATCTATCTCAATATCAAATGACTATTTTAGGTTTGGCAAGGTGAGGACTGGTGTAGAGTAAAGGCAATGTTTCACCTCATTTAGTGCCTTTTTTTTTTCATTTGGATCAAAAGATATTTTATTTTTCTTTGCCCTTGGTTACTAGAATTAAGTGCCAAGCAATATAAGAGAAACCTAACATGAACCTTAGGTAGAAGTTATAAAGACTAATAAAAAGATTTTTTAGAGTCTCCAGGGCCAACCAATATCGAATTACTTAGATCTTGGCTGAATCCACATGCACTATGTTGAGATTTGTAATATCCCCAAAAGGGATTTCTCAGTAAGACATGCCTGAAAAATGAAATTTTCAGGGATGTATGATTCAGCTATCATAAAATATGTTTAAAAACACTCATAAACCAATTACAAGTACTGCAACAATCTTTACTCAGCTTTTATTCTAAAAAAGGTGAGGAAAAGCAGCTTTTTAGGCCCTAAAATGACTGTATTCAGAAATATGCGTAAAAATAAGGGTCATGGCTCTAGGATATGTTATATTAGGTCAAGATAGATTCACATGCCTAATTTCAGCAAAAAAAAATGTGTTTTCTACGTTAAACAGATCCTCCATTCCCGACTAGGCTTAAAATTGTTGATTTCCCATGACTTGGAGTATGCAGAAATTTGCTGAAGCATAGAGAGCGTATTTTCTGAAGGGTTTGGTGAGTTTATGTAGAGATAATAGTATGACAAGATTAGAATATGAGTCAAAGGTCTTACATTAGAAAATATAGATCTATACTTGAAGAAAATGCCTCAAAACCAAGCTTTATGACACAAGAAGTAGAGGATGAACCAGACAACGTAATTTTCAAAAATATGAAGCAGTGTTTCATTAAGTTTAAAATATATAACATAATAGAGTACAAAAATATAGATCTAAATGGGATCTATATGCAAAAATGACTTTTAAGTACATTCCCCTTAGGGATCTCAGCTGATAATGAAGGACACTGAATAGATCTGAGATCTACACCATGGATCTGTAGTAAAATTCAGAAATTTCTGAAGAATATATCACACATCAAGGTGAGGAATGGTGTAGATTAAAGGCGATGTTTCACCTCATTTAGTGCCTTTTGTTGTGATTTGGATCAAAAGATATTTTATTTTTCTCTGCCCTTGGTTACTAGAATTAAGTGCCAAGAAATATAAGAGAACCCTAACATGAACCTTAGGTAGAAGTTATAAAGACTAATACAAAGCTTTTTTAGAGTCTCCAGGGCCAACCAATATCGAATGACTTAGATCTTGGCTGAATCCACATGCACTATGTTGAGATTTGTAATATCCCCAAAAGGGATTGCTCAGCAAGACATGCCTAAAAAATGAAATTTTCAGGTATGTGTGCTTTAGATATCATTAAATGTGTTTAAAAACACTCAGAAACCAATTCCAAGTACTGCAGCAACCTTTACTCAGCTTTTATTCTAAAAAAGGTGAGGAAAAGCAACTTTTTAGGCCCTAAAATGGCTGTATTCAGAAATATGCGTAAAAATAAGGGTCATGGCTCTGGGATATGTTAGATTAGGTCAAGAGAGATTCACATGCCTAATTTCAGCCAAAAAAAAATGTGTTTTGCTACATTAAACAGATCCTCCATTCTCGACTAGGCTTAAAATTGCTGATTTCCCATGACTTGGAGTATGTAGAAATTTGCAGAAGCATAGAGAGTTTATTTTATAAAGGGTTTGGTGATTTTATGCAGAGATAATAGTATGAAAATCTGAGAATATGATTCAAATTTCTTACATTAGAAAATACAAATCTATACTTGAAGAAAAGGCCTCAAAATCAAACTTTATGACACAAGAAGTAGAGGATGAACCAGACAGCATAATTTTCAAAAATATGAAGCAGTGTTTCATTAATTTTCAGATATATAACATAAAATATTACAAAAATATATATCTAAATGGGATCTATATGCAAAAATGACTTTTAAGTACATTCCCCTTGGGGATCTCAACTGATAATGAAGGACACTGAATAGATCTGAGGTCTACACCATGGATCTGCAGTAAAATTCAGAAATTTCTGAAGAATATATCACACATCAGATTAGATTTGAAATAGGACATGGATTGGTTGGCCAATCCATATATCACCTCAGTGAAGGAAAGGAGCCCTTTCACCGAAGATCTCTCCTCCAAACTTCTAGCAAATAAACACTGCCACTCTGCCTGCAAAATAACGTATTTTCTGAAGCTAACTATGTAGATGAGGTGATGCACACTTTGGCCTCATGCCAAGATAATAATTTGAAGCTCAAAATAGCTATTGCACTCCTGCCAGTGAATTAGATGACTTCCCCACTAAGAAGATGCAATAGAACTCTTCAGATCTGAATAGATCTGATTCCACTTGCTGAAGCTCTCTAAATATTGAAGCCCTAATCAGGATTTACGCTATCAAGGGAGCTGAAGCTTGGCCAATGCCAGATAGTGGACCAATGCATCACAATCTCCTCCAAGAGACCCTCAAGGAAGGAAGAGGAATTCCTAAACAGGAAATTCCTCTCTCTCTAGCTAAATAGCCAAGAGAGTTTGAGTTGCTCAAGCAATCTCAAAATTGAAATATCATCAAAAACCTTTTCCTTGAGCCTTCTCCTTCCTTTTATAAGATGAGGATGTGCCAAACCTAAACCACCTTGAATCACTTAACCCTTTTCACATGTGGTCCTCCTTCTAGAATTGCGCTATCCCTTTAGGAGATACATTGAACCTAGACAGAGTTGTAGATTTGGTCCTATTGACCCAGTCAAATAGCTCAAACCTGTTTCACACACAAGTGTATTTTATGTAACTAGCTCAGATATAGATTTTTTCACATTGAGCATTGATTTATTCATTGATCTAAGGAGTTTTACATGTCCTCCATTAGTCATTTATTCACAAATGGAAAATAAAACAAAATTTGAATATTCCTATTAGCTAGGGCTAATTAGGAATATTACAGTCCTCCCCTCCCAAATGTTGCTTGTCCTCAAGCAACTGCAAGGATAGAACTAAGGATGTCCCCTCCTCCTACTGTAGCATCCACATATGATGATCTCCCCCAAATAATGAGATGCTGTGTCAACAATGAATCTCCATATTGCCTCTCCCAAGCATGCAAATTAGCTGAATAGCTATCATCATGAATAAGTAGAGTACTGAAGAAGGCAATAAGGTGCTGCCTAGGGGCTCCCTTGAGGCATGGGATCTGAAATGTATTGGGAAACAACATTCCCATGTGGATCCTCCATCCCCAAGCAATCATCCACACAAAATGAGTCACCTCCCAACATGGCAACTCCCAAAAATGTTCCTCCACCTTGAGCTCCCGCAAAATAGGTGGGCTGAAAATCTGCACATGGTAGACAAGATAGCCTACCCCACACTGTTCTCCTCTCCACTTAAGATAAGTGTAGAGTGCAAACTGATCTTGGACTGCAAGGATATTGCCCTCAAGTGGCAACATGAAGATTAGATCTACAAGGATCCTCCCTCCAACGCTGTAAAACCAGTCAGCCCAAAATTTTCCATATGTGATGGATAGAAGGGTATGATCATAAGGTATTCCATCACACACATGGCCCACCTCCAAGAGAAATAAGAGTTTGTTCATGGTGGCCACAACTCTTCCCATGTTCCCATTAGAACATGTATTGCAGAAAATGTGGGAACCTACTTCCCAAAAGGACACATCCAAACCATGTGCCTCACTCCACATCATGTCTCCCATCAAGATAAAAGCAATACCAGCAATTGAGAACATGATTATCATCATCATGAAGGAAATATTGAAGGTCCTATGTGATGCAAGAGAGTACCAACAATTCCCCAAGTCTTCACAACGCAGTTTTACAAACTGCTGCTTAAGAAGAATACATGGAAAATTGTTTCTTGTTACATGGTTAATCATATGAATCAAATGAACATACATGTAAGAAAAACATCTTTTCCCAAGGCCACATAAGAGATGACTATCTCCATCATATAATTTGGCCCACTGTAGATCATGGAGCTCAATGAATAGCTTGCCCAATTGTGGAGCAATGCACTGCCAAAAGATAGTAAGAGGATGCAAGCAAAAGATCTCACCATATGTTGGAAGAAAGAAGATACATGGACCCATGAATGAATCCTCAATAATAGTTTGGCACACTCCCATGAAGGGGAATGAACCAAGTGCTGCATGAAAGTTCTTCTCATCATGCTTGGAAACCCAAGTTAAGAAAAGCACACCACAGTAATAGATGTCTCCATCTACCACTTCATATTCTTCACCTCCTCTTTGCTCACCATGTGCATCGAATGAGAAGTGATCCTGGGAATACTCCATCAATAAATCCCAGCTCCAAAGTGACAACACTATTGGCCTATGCAAATAGGCTCCCATCAACACATAGCTCCAATATTTGACATGCAGAATGTCAAAGGCATCTCCCATATTGCTGCTATATATGAGAAGTCCTTCCCATGAAGAAAGTCCTTCTTGAACATCTAAGTCCAAGGAGTAACCCCTTCTCACTATGATAGTGCCATCTTCTACTCCTGCAACATCATGAAAACTGTGAGAGAGCAAATATGCACTTTCTCTCTCAAGAACATCCCAAGAAAAAAATATTTTGCTACCTCCTCATACTTCCATCATCCAAATCATGTAGTGACAACATGGTGTTTGACATGAAGAATTTTATGCCAACACAATGTGCCCATACTCTTTGATGCCCCATGAGGCAAGTATTCTGCCGCATACCCTTAGAAAGAGAGTGATGACCAAAATCTTTCAAGAACAACTAACGCAGCCAAGCCTCCTGCTGCCTAGTGTCATAGATCTGCAAGTAGCTCTCTAGCTTCTTGCTCACGATCCACATCCACTCAACCAATTATGGATGTCTCCTTCCACCCTTTATCCTGGTACTCCTCCCATGAGGGCTACCATCATCCCAAATCAAATTCCTACATTTCATGGGATCTTGAAATGAAATCTTCCTAAGGATCAATTTGACCCTATGAGGACCCAAATAGGTGGTAGGAAAAAACCTCCCAGCATGATGTGCATGGATAAAGAAATGTCCAACACAGTCATGAGAGATGTTATCCATCCGAAGATGTCCTCCATCTACTACCTTCTCCTGTGAGAAGGGAAGATCCTCCTCAAACTGTTGAAGAACTTTGCACTCCATGATGTGCTGAAGTGCACCTCCAATGAATTCTTCCCATGAGGTCTCTTCTTCGTGCATGGCCTTCCAAAACCAAAGGGGCCTTGGATTTGCTGCAAGTAGAAGTTTCTCTTTGAGTAGGGGTGTGCTCATTGAGAAAGGGTCATCTAGAAGTGAGAAAGGGTTTCTCACTTCAAGATGTCTACCATCCATCATTCCACCCTATATTGCTTCATGAATGAAGCTTCCATGTGAATTCTCCATTGAGGAATGGTTCGTCTCTTCTTCCTCACTGCCTTTGCACAGCGCAGTGCAACTCTGTTGCTCTAAATTAGCAGCATGCAAAGGTGTAGATCCCTTCATACAATGTGCTGAAATGACCATAGAGTGATTTTTAATCATACATTGGTGAGATGTAGAAGCAAGAGCTTCTTCTACAACTATGTAGTCTTCCTCTATTACTGAAGGCTGCTCATCCAAGGTTGTGCCAGCGCTAGTACAAGTCTCCACCCTCTCAATCTCCTTGAGATCTTCTTCAATAACCTTCAGGGTCTGGAAAAGGAGCAGGGAGATCTCATCTTCTGTCATTCTTCATTACTACATTTGGCGGAAATTTTGACACTTGGTTCTGACGCTTTTGACCAAATGTCGGAAATTTCCCCAAATTTTTTCCATCCCGCCCGAAACCGTCGCTATACCGACGTTTATAGAAAAGTGTCGCAATACCGACACTTAGACAAAGTGTCACAATTGCAACGTTTGGAGGAAGACGTCGCAATTGCGACACTATGGCCCAAAGCGTCGCTATTGCGACGGCTGCCTCCAGACGTCGCAAGTACGACACAACGTCTAAGTGTCGCAATTGCGACGTTTGGAGGCAGGCGTCCCAGTAGCAACGCTTTTTCCACCGTCGGTATAACAACACTTATATGTGCGCTACATAAAAATACGAAACTTATATGTGCGCTACATAAAAATACGAAACTTATATGCGCGCTACATAAAAATACAAAACTTATATGCGCGCTACATAAAAATGATTTTATTGTTTCGTATCCGTCGCAATAGCTACATTAACATCTGATATCACGTGCACATTCGCCCTCCGCCCTTGCAGAACAACATTCGCCCTCAGCATTCGCCCTCAGCTCTTGCAGAACAACATTTGTCCTCAGCATTCGCCCTCAACTCTTGAAAAATGGTAAGTTCTTACTGCAGGACCTTCCTCCTATAGTAGGGTTGACTCTATTTGGGTTTTTTTGGTCAATTACATTGGATTGTGTTAGGCTGTAGGGTTCTCTCTAGATTTCAAGAATCAAGATTCAATACCCTCTATTATCTTCATCACCCAATACAAGATTTAAATTTTTCCCAAAGAAATGCTTATTAATTTGGCAGCCATTATTTCTGCCTGCTTTAAAAACCCTACATTTAAATGAAAACAAGCATTTCATTTCAACTACAAAAATCTATTAGTGTTAAAATGTACATGTGTTCTACATTAATGTCTGATATCACGCGCACATTCGCCCTCCGCTCTTGCAGAACAGCATTCGCCCTCAGCTCTTGCAGAACAACATTCGCCCTCAGCATTTGCCCTGAGCTCTTGCAGAACATCATTCGCCCTGCATTCGCCCTTAGCTCTTGTAGAACAACATTCGCCCTACATTCGCCCTCATCTCTTGCAGAACAACATTCGCCCTCAGCTCTTGCAAAATGGTAAGTTCTTACTGCAGGCCCTTCCTCCTATAATAGGGTTGACTCTATTTGGGTTTTTTTGGTCAATTCCATTGGATTGTGTTAGGCTGTAGGGTTCTATCTAGATGTCAAGAATAAAGATTAAATACCCTCTATTATCTTCATCACCCAATACAAGATTTAAATTTTTCCCAAAGAAACGCTTATTAATTTGGCAGCCATTATTTCTCCCTGCTTTAAAAACCCTACATTTAAATGAAAACAAGCATTGCATTTCAACTACAAAAATCTATTAGTGTTAAAATGTACATGTGTGCATCACTTGTGTAGGGTATTCCTTTTCCACGTTCACATTATCCAAGAATGTGTGTAGTATAGTTCATATTTTTTGTGATTTAGATTATCTTGAAAAAGGAAAGGAAAATTATTTCCCATGGAAAAAGAAGGTTTTCCCTTTTTATAGGTTGTTTGGACTTACGTGGAAAAATTTATGGTATGCCTTTCATATTATGTAGTTTAAATTTGAATTAACAGATTATTCTACATGAAAACATAATTACCTATGTGATGTCCTTCATCACTAATTAAAATTATAGGGTTTCAATTTCCTAGACTCTAACTCATCTGATGCTAAATTCTAGGTTCTCATTGGTGGATCACTCTTCCATTGATTTCCTTTCCCTCTCGATCTTGTCATACTTTAAAAGTCATCAATGATACATATATTATTTCAGGTATCCCAAAAGGCTTTATAGTAGAACATATTGTGAAGTTTTTTTGACACTTGAGGATTTTTTTTAGAACTGCAACGTGGTCTATGCTATCGAGTTATATATCAAGAAACTTGTCCTTAATAACCACACTATGAGGTAGGTTCAACCAGTTTGAACTTGTTGGGACATAGCATATGAAGTTGTGTGATGAGTCCATATCACAGTTCTATTATGGTGACAAAAGTGAAGACACGTAATGATAGTTATTATGTTAACATTACTAGAAACATTTTCAAAATTATCCATGCTATCAAGATGTCAAAATTCCAAGCATTAGGTGTCAATACTCGTAGCTAATAGATAATAATAATAATATAAAAAAATCACAACTTTATTCTTGAAATATTATTGTTACACATTGGTAACCTAGTTCATGAGTTACTATCACCCAAAGATTGCAAAACAAACTTAAAATATAAATTAAACCAACATGAGAACCCAACTAAGGGTTTCTCGACAAAATCATGCCATAACCTGGCATTTTGAAACCCAAATTTGAATCCATCATAAGTAATACAATGAAAAATCAGATGGATTTTCAATGCATGTTTTCATGCTACACTTATTCTCTGTCTAGATATCATTTTTTAAATGGAACCATTAGTCAAGCCCACAGTCCTTTTTATGTGAAAAATTTCAACTCTATTTGAGCTCTTTTTTGCTCCACCACCTCCATAAACATATGCAAACATATATCATGATCTTGGAATTCCATTACATATGTATGTGCCAATGTTCCATAATCATGCCCCATCATCAATTTAATAAATTTCCATTGAATATCAAATTATGGAGGGGGGGAACTTTTTGCTGCAATATTTGGCTCAAAATCAGGGACCATCTCCATATGAGGTGAATGAGAACTATAGATATTTGAAGAAGTATATTAGTGCCTTTTCCTTTGGCCATGGAGTCACATACAATCATCCATCACAAAAATTTGTCTTTGTTCATTCTCACCTTGAAAGTTGCAAAAATTCATGCCCTAATTGAAACGACACTAAATTTGAAAGATATAAAAAAAATGAAAGCTAGAAGTGCCCTATTAATACAAAGGGAAAACCTTCCTACCTACCCTAACTGAGATAAATTTTGATTGAATAGGAAACATGATATTGCCAATGGAGTTGATCCAACAAATTGTTAAATGTATGGGACTAAATCATGCATTTGATTTCCAGGGAAACATGCGCACGAAGAGAAAAAGTGCAGAATTAATGGAAAATCCATACATGCCACTTATGAAAACTACACCGAAAGGTCAAAAAATACTTAAGGCCTTAACTTAATTTGAATCCAAAAATGACAAAACAGGATTAGTGAAAACACGAGAGTGGTGTGGGTGAACAACATAAATAAAAAGTGAAGATACCTTTCCCCAAGATGCCTTTGTCATTGTTGTATGAAAACATGTTTTCCTTTCCCTTTATACATGCAAGTGAATGCATTATAGGTGTTTTCCCAGAATACGAGAAGCCTACTTAAATATATCATTCGTGGAGTGAATGTTTCCTTGACCCAGAACCTCATAGAAACTTATCACTGAATTTGATGTTGGGATGGGATTGTAAAGATAACAACCTCTTCATTCCTACAAACTAGATTCCTTCCTGGAGTTAGGACACAAAGTATTGAATCAAAGTTGTAGTTTTTAACTTCTTGTATTGGTTCATCAATCTTGAAATTCAGACATTGCATGTCTTCATTGCTTCATGTTTGAATAATTTGCATCATATCGTACAATAGGAAATTAGGAATTATGATTATTATTACTTTATGGATCTATTAAGTTACTTTTAAGTTTTCATGGTTTAGTGTGAAATTATTCAAGTGTGCCCCTAGGCCCAGGTGAAGGAATGCCAAGGACTGAGAACCCTAGTTTTTAAATGGTATTGTTTCTTATACCCAAAAACCCCTCAACATCACTTCTTATTAGTTCTTAACAATAGTGTTGTAAACAATTTGAGAATTGATATAGCAAAATCTCGCACTTCTCAAGATAAATTCCTAAAGCTAAAGTGTGATACCATGTGTAATTGAATAGCCCCATTGTCACCTCACCAACCACTTTTCACTTCGGGCTAGCTCTCCTCCAACTCAAGGGGGGTTCTCCCTAGTAGATGTTAGGGATCTAATGGCCCAAACAAACCAAGTCAAGAGCCCCCTAACTCTCTATGTTTACTACTATCAATCAAAATATTTAACAATAGGGTCAGACATGCATCCTGAAGATAAAATTGCCAGGGTATTTTTGGGTAATTTCAAAGGGAAAGTCCCCAAACACATATAATCAAGGAGTTATAACGTGATTTCAAACATTAAATATCAACAAAATCGTTTAAAGGATATTGAAAGGAAAAAGGTGATGGAATATAGAAAGTGCCTTACTTAAATGCTCTAAGGATTTTTCAATAGTTGCTCCAAAAGCTTCACTTCAAGGCCCTTCAAGATCGTCTCCAACAATGCTATACCATCAACTTCAACAATGTTGCTCCAAAAATATCCTCAAGGTCTTCACAACAAGTTTACTAGAATTTTCTCCAACAATATATTCAATAAGGTCTTCATTGTCAACTCATCTCTTGTTTGGGTGCCTTAATGTGCAATGACATGTTTCCAGGACTGAATTCAATGCAAGGCATATTTGAAACTCTAACTTTGTCGTTCGGTGTCTTATTAGAAATTATTTCAGTTTTCATTTTGTGTTTTCAAGTTAGATATTGTTTTCAAGTTTTTACATTTATAATTTTATTGCAATGTGGCAGACTGATCAGAGCAGTGCAGAAACAACCCCGAGACGGGATGATCATGGAAAGAGGCCAACGGAAGAACATGTAAAGTGCCATCATTGCTCTATCTTCAGGTATTTTAGTTATTTACATAATTGAAATAATATTAATTTTGTTCAAATATGCAGACACCTAGCCATGGTACGCCTGATGATTCCCTCTTTGAGGAAGAGCTTTCTTCATCCCTATCTCCAGTGTTCTTGTTGCAAAAAAAGGCACGAGATGCAAGGTCGGAATTTGATACTTTGATAGACGCGCCTCAAACACCTAGAACAAAAGAGAGGATAAAACATATTATGAGCCATCTAGAAAGATATAAAGTAATAATAAAAAGTCAAAAGGATAATTTTTTTTTGTCTGCATGAGATGAATTGTGATAGTTTGATTTTTAATTTTTACATTGACTAAACTAACAAAAAGTTCTTTTGTATGTAGCGTTTTCTAGCACTTGCTGAACCCGGTGTTGGTGGTAGTGGGACACAAGGGCAAGAGATTGCCCAACAACCCTCTAGTACACCTTCTACTCCTTTAGGTGCCAGCCAAGAAACACACCCTGCCCAAGCAGACACCCAGCCAACCGCTGAACGTGTTGGCAATGATGAGGCTGATATGGCCAACTACATTATTGCATTTCCTGGAGCTACACGTGTCAGCTCCACAGGGACCATTAATGGCACGTTGTTGGTGAATGATGAAGGTGTCCTTATAAAGCATGTACAACTCCCAGGTAAATTTTAATATTTTAACTATTTCATGTACTTTATCTAAAACATATTTATCATGATTTTTATTTTTAAATTAATGATAATATCTTCTTTTTCTTTTGGTTTTATTCTGTGTAGGAAACAATGAGTTCTACGGGATTCTGGAGAGCCATGCGTTGGTAATTTTTGGCCCAACCATACGTACAGGGTGGAATTCCCAGAATTCCAACCTGAAAAAAGAACTTTTAGATTATCTAGAAGCCCTTTTGGGGTCGGCACATTTGACAGAAAAGCGGTGGCTCAGGTAGCCGGCAAATATTTGAAATATACCAGGGACACCTATAGGACGCAATTGCAATTTAACCCTAGATATGAGCGTCCTCTCGCAGTTTCAGAGAGTGAGTGGAGAGAACTCATCCATGACGGAAAAGAGAAAAGGGAAAAGAAAGAAGGAAAAATGCCAACTGGACCCGCAAGGTAAATTACAACTTTAATTCAATAGCTTTAATTTTCTCTATGTCTAAAATAAAAGTGTGCTACGTCATATCTGACTTCAATTTTTTTGATGCTAGGTTGCCTGACACCTCAAAGGCAACCAAAGCTAGGATTGAGAAAAAGGGCCATCACAAGCTAGGCCAGGGCGGCTACTTGAAATTAGCTGCAAGAATTGTAATTAAGTAGCCAAACATCTTATAATTAATTGTATCGCCTTCCAACGTTTTTGTAATCCTATCAAATATGATTAAAAATACACAATCATATGTAATGTAGGGTGATGACTTCAGAACAGAAACTATAGAGGAAGATAAAAATATCACTTTCCATTTCGGCTATCAAGCCGTAGTTGAACGTCGCAGAAGCTTGGGGCAGGTCCCAAGATCCAGAATGCCTGATAAGGTAAAACATTAACCTTTCAATATGTTTGTTTTCATCCATAAATTTAATGTCTAACAACTTTGTTTAAATCAGGGGAGAAACACTACCGAAGACACAAATAACCCAGTGTTAGAGCCAAATGTAGATGATCCTCACGTGCAACTTGATCATTGTAGTAGGGACCAGGCCGACAATGCTACTATCAGTGAGGGTCGTGGCGGTAATTAATTTCCACTTATAATTTTTTCTAATTATACCTTGATGGTTGTCCTTATAACGTTTTTTGTTTAAATGACAGAGAATGTTTCCCTTGAGGATCTTACCACCAGAGAGGAAGACAGGGCAACAGTCCCAACGGCGACAACTGGTGCACCAGGTAAATAATCTCATTGCAATTTTTTTAATTAATATTACCGAACTAGTTCAATGATATTTAAAAACCGACAATTAAAATTTAATATTATCTGTTTTTGTAGGCGATGCCCCGTCACTGGATGAGACCAGACATCGTGACTACGCAACTAGGTCAGCGGCGACAACTGGTGCACCAGGTAAATAATCTCATTGCAATTTTTTTTATTAATATTAACGAACTAGTTCAATGATATTTAAAAACTGACAATTAAAATTTAATATTATATGTTTTTGTAGGCGATGCCCCGTCACTGGATGAGACCAGACATCGTGACTACGCAACTAGGTCAGCAGCAACAACTGGTGCACCACGTAAATAATCTCATTGCAATTTTTTTTTATTAATATTACCGAACTAGTTCAATGATATTTAAAAACTGACAATTAAAATTTAATATTATCTTTTTTTGTAGGCGATGCCCCGTCACTGGATGAGACCAGACATCGTGACTACGCAACTAGGTCAGCAGTGCGGGTCGAAAGGCACGAAACAGGAGTAGAGCATGATGATATTGATGATGTAATTAGGAGCTTTAGAAATAGGAAGAAGAAAAAGAAAATTTTATAATGTAAAATATTGTATTATTATAAGACAAACATTACCATACTTGGAACGTTTTTTGCGTTATATAAAAACTCATTTATCATACTATTTTTATGTCAAGCATTAATTGCAATGTTTCCTTGCGTACTTTTTGTTGAATTGTTTTTTATTAGTTATTGAATATTTTTTTTTATGCTCATGAAAGTAAAAAATGAATTATAGATTGGGTATTGGGGAATTGAGAGTGATGTGAGGGCGGGGGGGAGGGGCCATAAGAGCTTCCACCTTCACGTGGTTGGCCCTATTTAGTAGAGAATAATTTATTGGAGCGATTTAATCTTGGAGCAAACCACCCTCGATCCAGTGTAGCAACAAAAAAGTCACTGTTGACTTAGTTGCTACTCTTTCAGATCGTGGGAGGCTTGTTCCAAGTTCATGCAACTCCAATAAATTGTTCTTGAAACGAAGAGGAGCTTATTCAAGTATGTTTTGACATTTTCAACATATGTTCTAACATTATCATAAGAATGCATCTTAGAGTAAAAAATACTACATCAATTACTTGTATTTATTGTATAGATAATGATGGATTTTGATTGACTTGGCAGTGCAGGTACAAATCCTCTTGCATCATGAGCAATACAACTTGTCAACCAGGGTCATGTCCAGGATATTTTTGCTTGTGTGTTTGACCAGGTTCGTAATGTCACATTTTGTAAGTTCCTTTACAGTTCATAATTCAATATTAAGCTTGTTCATGATTATTATCTAGGTTTTTTGTATGTGTTTTTTCATCTATTCGATTGTAAGCAACTCTGCATGTTTCCTGTTGTTCACTATGATTTCTCCCATTACCACTCCCAGGATGAATCCGACTTTATTGTTACATAGGTTACTTTATTGTTACTATGATTTCTCCATTTACGATTTCATAGGTTACATCATGTAAAGTTGTCAATCTCAGGTTGGTGATGAGCTTTAGTTCTCCAAATTTGGGGCTTTTCTGATATTTTCTCCCTCATGTCATTCCTGCATCATCTCGTTGTTTGAGCATGCCAATTGTATACCACTTGTACCAATTGGCACATGTCAATCTCTGAGTGGTGCCACATTTCACCTATTTTCAGTGAGAGTTTAGGGTTTCTCTAACATAGCTTCAGAAATCTGATTCAGTGTCTGCTTGAATATTGTCACATAATACTCATGGTTTGGATTGATGAGCATGTTCTGAATGGTTGTTTGATTCATAAGAATCACCCATATATTCATCTTGAGATATTTTAGAAGTTTTCTCGGGTTTCCTTTTTCACCGTTTCTAGTGGGTGGGATGGTGTGGGGTGATCCATCAATACTGGTGCTCTTGTAGTAGGGAATTTGTTTTTGGGGATATAAAGGAGCATTTGATGTAGATATCCCATTGTATGAATTCATATATGGGAACGAGAGGTCAAGAATTTAAATTAAAAATATGCAACCTCTAGCATGGCAACTTGAAGGCCCCGAGAGACCCTGGTTAAAGATTGTTTTGTGCTGGCCTTAATATAGTCCTGATTTCTTTCTATTATCTTAATGCAAATATATAGTCCGGTCTCATTAAAATGAGGATTGTGGTTGTATTTCTCTTTGGTTGTTTCTCTCTTAATTCTCCAGAAGTTGCCAAAAGTTGCGATAGTTGTTTAGTTTTCCTGTTACAACTTAAAAGTGGTTTTTAGCAATGGGAGTCATGTTTTTTAAGGTTCATAGTAATATGAAGATCTTGTAATTCTATATTCAGCATAAGAGAAGATGGCCTCTGCTTTGGGCAGTATGACAACAATTGCCACATCTACCTCATTGGGTAACAATGGAAAGGGGAAGAAGTTGGGTGCAATGTTTGATAATTATGGCAGAAAATTGTCTTCTCTTTCAGTTTTTTCACCCATTTCCTTTAATCGCTCAAGCAGAATAGGGACTCTGAAATTACGCGATAGAGAGAAGGTAGTTAATACAAGAGCTATGGAAAATGAGTTTTACTTCAACAAGGATGGCTGAGTGACAAAAAAATTGTAGGTCAGAGAAAAAATTATGTTTAAAGGAAGGTCACCTGCACGTGAAACTTCACTGCGGTGGATCTTTCCTTGTCCACTTATATTCGATTTTAATGTGTTATTTTAATTTTTCATGGAGGGTTGTTTTGGCATATGTTCTAGCATTCAATTGCACACTTACTGAAAGCATTGTCAATTTGTCTTGCAAGCGGTGTGAACAAACTTGCTGATCTTGTTGGAGTCACCCTTAGGGTGAAGGGCAAAATGTTGTCTTGGAGAGCAAGCATGGTTCTCCGAAAATAGTTAATGATGGTGTGACAGTAGCTAAGGAGGTAATTTGTAGATGTGTGCTCTGGTTTTGTTTTTAACGTTGTATTATTTCCCCCTCTTAAATGTCTTAGATTTGGTAGGCATAATTTGAAAACTCAAAGGTGAAAGGAAATATATTTGTCACCCAGTGGTCTACTTGGCCTATGGACTAGCCACATTAGAGTAATGCATAAAGCTTTTCACAACAATAAAAGGAAAGGGTTATGGCTAAGTCAAATTTTATTGTTATTGACAGTGTAATGAAATGTATCTCAATGCTACGGTTTTGGCCTTTTTATTGGTTGAATTAGAGGACCCAGTTGAAAATATTGGGGCCAAGTAGGCTGGTTTTCCTTTTTGTTGATGGTTTGGTGTATCTAATTGAATTAGTTGCCTAAGGTATTTTTGGTTGCAAACTCCTTTTCATTTTTCATACAGTATTGGCCTTGTGTAATACATTTGATTGTGTGGTCTTGTTAGATCTACAACATTTGTAGTTGTTTAGTCTTATGGAAGAGGTGCACTTTTATTATGGAAATAGTTGATGCAATATTGTCATTTAATCCTTACTGCAGGGTAGCATGTTGAGAAGTTTCTTGTGAAACATTTGGTATTCAAAATGACACTTGATCCTATACAACATCATGCACTTGACTTCAAAATTCATATTCAAAGTGTGCCAAAAAATTCTTGCAAAATTTCAAATATTTATGTTGTTTTAAACCATTATCTTTTTCATGTACTGGATGCTGAAAATGTGAAAAAGACTTTGGTATGAAACCAATTGGTGAATAATTTCCAGCAAAACAACCACTTCCAAGACATGATTTAGAAGTAGAACATATGTACTTATGAAGCATAGAAAGATATCCTTGATGCATTGTCAATGTTTGGCTAGGGTTATTTTTGGAGAAAATAACTCTTTATTCCTAGAATAGTGATCTTCAATACAAGTAAATGCCAGATAAGAGAGATCATCGTGTGACGCAACAAAAATAAAATTGGACCCCTAAGGAGAGCTGGTGTGTCTACAATCGCTCTGTCAGGATTTTCCCTTGGTTTACCTCGTTCTTTTCCTCCAGCCTGAAGCTTAATTGACTTCTTCTTTCTTCGGGTTTATTTATCAAATTCGTAGAAATTCATAGAATTTGATAAATAAATACTATCCACAATGCTTGGACTTTAATTTATATTCCCGACTTTATATTATCTCCAAGCCTTATAACCAATGTTTAACTTTCAACACTTTGTATTTAAACTCCACGTTTCTTTTTAAATAAATAACTTGTAATGAACTTTTGGCTCTATATTTCACCACCCAGCCTTACAACAATCATGCTCCAGACTTATGCTAATTATCCGCCAATTGTTTAATTAAAAAATTTCATTATACTCTGGCCCCACCTATATATATCAATAACCAATCAAACACTCGTGTCGTACCTGGCTATTCTACGCACACCTTAGTTAACCTTCGGGCAAGTTCAACGTGCGACCACCATCCGATAGCCCTTCTCCAAGTCAACGACTCTTGGAAATTTCGCTTGGCTTCCAACGTCGGGCTTTAACGTTCGATGGCGCGGGTTAAACGGTGGTTTTCTGGGGGTCACTTCACCACGTGTCGCATTCCCTATGGAATCACTTGCGAATAGGAAATACCGCCTACTCCGCAAAAGCGGTGTGATATGGGCAACCCGCTTTTGTGATTCCGCTCATGGTTTTGGTACAGGGCTTGAACACGGGTGCAAGTTTGGTTCCGCTATCCTTTTTTTTGTTAACTCATGTCCAATCCTCGGGTCAGGTTCCAAAAGCACAACAATTTTGTCTCTTTATTAAGCGGGATTTTTATATTTGAATAGTGTTCACGACCCTGGTTCTCTACACAGACGTTGCCTTCGGGTGGGGTGAGTTCACAGGGAATTCAAAGATAGAAGAATGGAATTATCAGTACCCAATCGCCTCACAGTTAAAAAATTCTTCACAATTAGCAGTTCGAGATAATTCAATGGAAACTAAGCTTGGAAATCATTTAACTGGAAACAATTGTTCACACACAGAGGTTTATTGCAAAAATCCCCTCTCTACTCTCCTCTTCCCTCTATACTTTTATTCATCCGAGGAATTACAATTTATATACATAACATATGGCTCTTCGGTTCCTCTGAGAGGACCATTATAGAAATCGAAAGGTATAATTATAATAATTCAACTAACTGAAACTGTTCGACTCCTACAACTCTAACTAGTCTAAGTAATACAGTCAGCTGAGGTATTGACACCTAGCTGTTACAACTCAAATGTTTTCGAACCCTCCTAGCCACAACATGTGGACAAAACCTCCTATATTGCTGGCTAGTGCCTAATGCCCCTGCATCATCGTCTAACATAAACCTATTAACAAAAGTGAATAGGGAATGATTATTAATTATGGCATACTAAGTTGCTTTTCTAAAGAGTAACATTGTAGATAACCTTAAAAACATTTGTTAACTATTTTTGTTTGAACGTTTGATTGTGTTTGATATGTAGAACTCATGGCAACTAGTGTTTCTCCACTCATATTAAATAATTATTTCCAAAAGTTTCTTGTTAGTATTACTTTAGGAAAACCATGAAGACTATGAATTTCTTTCACGGACACTTCTGCCACTTGGCTTGTTGTTTATGTACTTTGAGCTCTACAAAAAAAATATACAAAATTTGTCTATATAAATGACCACAAAAATGTAATACTTACCTTTATATTTCAGTAACCCTGTAATAAAGTCTATTGATATATCTTCTAGTCTTTGAATATGTATGTAGAATGGTTGAAGTAACCCTAGAAATTTTACTATCTCTCTTTTATTTATTATGCAAACCTGACCTTCTCTTACAAAATTTTGAATATCTTTCTTCATTCCTTCCAAAAATATATTTTTTGATCCTTTGAGATGTTTTAAGGAACCCTGCGTCCTACCATTAGAGAGACATGGGAATCCCTTAATATTTTTTTATTCAAATATGCTTGCGTGCATAAAAATATTCTACATTTGCACCAAAGTATATCTCTCTTTCACTCCCAATGCTCCATAGAGTTCATCCCATCCTTTATAAATTTTAGTTTTTGTTTAGTAATATTGCCATTTTTCCATTATGGCAAGCTTCTTCTAGCCACCTAGGAATAGAAAATGTAATTGGATATAAATTTGAGGCCTCTTCTATTTTAGAAAGAGCATCATGAACTAAATTTTCCTTACCCTTTTTGCAGATTATCTCAAAATTAAAACTTTGCATTTTTTCTTCTCATTTTTGTTAATCTTCCAATGAAATCCATAGCTTCAAAAAATAATTTATGCTATCATGGTATATCTTGACTTTAAAGTACCTCCCAATGATATACTATCCCCATTTTTTATTGCATGTAATATTGCTTCCATTTATTTTTCATACGTAGATTTCACCTAATATTTTCTTTGAATTCCTTGCTTTTAAAAGCCAATGATATCCCTTATTGTGTTAATGTTATGTAAATTCCTTTTCCTAGTGCCTCACACTCTACTATGAATGTTTTACCAAAAGTAGGTGCAACCGATGTTGGTGTAGAAGACATGGCATCCATTAAAAGAGAGAATACCAAAGTAGCCTCATCATTCCATATAAATGATATTTTCTTCAAGAGATATGTGAGTGGACTTGAAATGCATGCATAATTCTTAACAAATGATCAATAATATCATGTAAGTCTAAAAAATCTTCTAAGAACCTTGATTTTCTTGGGAATAGGTCATTTTGTAATAGCTTGCATCTTTTGAGGCTCCAACTTCACTCCTTCCTTTAAAACAATATGAACCAAATACTCGAATTCTTATTTCCCAAAAGCACATTTGAATATTTTTACATAAAAATGATTGTTCTCAATAATTTATATAACTTTTCCACATATTTAGTGTGGTATTCCCATGATTTATTATAAATATGTGTATTATCAAAGAAAACCAACACAAATTTTATAAGATGGGATCAAACAAAATTGTTCTTAAGTCGAGCCCGCCGGACTTCAAATGGCGATAAACCATAATTCAAACCAAATTCGCGTTCCAAAATAGCTTTCTGACGTCGGCCAATTTTGTGACGCGAAAACCAAATGAATTCTGCCCTAATCTTTTTCGGGTCCAAAGTTGGGCTGGCGTGCGGAGGGAGAGTTGTGACGTGAATTTCTTATCAAATTCGCCCTAATCTTTTTCGGGTCCGGATTTCCACTGCGCGAGTGGCCCAAAAAAAGATCTGCTCCAATCAATTTCTGCCATGTGTCCTCAATTAAAACTTGCCCTACTCCCAGCTGCAGGTGCATTCGATGGCGTTTAAGGCGATGGGACATGGATGTCGTGATTTCATATCAATCACATTAAGATTTAATGCTGTTCAATTAAGTTCCAAGGTTTTCACATCAAATCGCATTAAATTTTAACACTGTTCAAGATCGGACCTCCACTCCCGTTAGCGATTCTGCATGCTCCAATATGATCCGGCCTTCGGCTCTCATTAATGATTAGAGATTAATTATGAAGAGCGTCCTTCGATTGCATTGCATTGATAAAATGACATTTCGCTATGGTTTTTCAGACGAGCTGGTTGCTGGGTTACAATGCCTGCTCACTGTGATGAGAAGGAGAAGTGGCCAGCTGAACTGCTGCCTAGACCTTGCTGCATATCTTCATTTCTCTCGGTCTGGTCCTTGTCTGTCTTCCTCTATTTCTTGGAATTCTGCTTCTCCATCTCCTCTTGTGCCCACTGCTAGTGAGACTGCACCCATGCCTCGCGTGCGTCAAAGGATGCGTTGCCGCAGGGGGAGAACTAGAGGTCAACTCCTGCGCACTCCCTCCAGCCCCTCAACCAAGTTGTCTTCCGGCCAGTCCAGTGATTATGCAGGTTGCTATCTAAATACTAGGAGTGGGCGGGGTCGGGTCGTAGGATCTGGCCACTGTATGGATTCCCCTGCTCCTTGTTTCCCCACCGCTAGTTCACCTTCTCCCACGACACGCACTGCGCAATTTTCGTTTAATTGATCTCTCAACTGCCCATGAATTACAGCTTCAGTCACTTTGGTTTTCCGTGAGGAGGCCCAAACGGAGGAAGAATGCACCCATACGGCGGGTCTAAGCTCGGAAAAAGTCAGTCAGCATTCAGGCCTTCAGGAGGGGAGACGTGGCATGAATGTGGAGGTAGCACCTAGCGATCCTGGACCTTCCAAAGGATGGTGCCGAATCGTCGAGGAGTGGGAGGAGTAGTTTGGTTAATTTGTTTTTCTTGCTTCGCGGCCCACTTAATTGAGCTGCTTTTAGATTATTTTATTGTGCTGGACCTTTGTAATATTTTTGAATTCTTTAAATTAAACGTTCAAGAATGGTTTCCTCGTATGAGGGCAGTCTTCTTAATTTTTTCATTTTTTGATGACAAATTTCCATGGTCACAGGCAATGATTTTGACCCGGTGTAATTTATTCCCACTATTAATAGATTAACTTTACTTAGAAAAAAATATGTTGCCACATTTCTATTCTAAACTTTGTTTTGAAATACGAGAGCCATGTTTATATGGTCTACGTATTATACTCTTTCTATGTATATCTACGGGAAACCTTTTAGCAAAACAGCACTAAGCCAATTTGTATGGAGCTACTAATGAAACAAACGACACAGACATACATATCGAATGCAACAGATGGTTACCAATTTTGGAATAAAGCGAGACTGATCTTACAAGCGAGCCTGGGTTTCTGCAGATGGTTATCACACTCCTCACATGATTAGTGTTTTTCTCTGTTCAAGGATTTTGGGTACTTTAATTTGTATTTGGAACAATGGACATCGGTACTCTATCTATTGCTTTACTATTCTACATACTGCTATTTCACTTTCTTATAGATGCCTTGGGCATATTTGGATGCTTTCTCAGATTGTCGATAATCTCCATGTGGACCGTTACTGGGTTTTATATCAAGTCCCTGTATGTGACATGGGGTATTTTTCTATCATTTTATGGGGTGGGACTTCCACTTTTCTGGATGGATATTTGGGTTCCAATCTTCAGATGTGAAAATGTAATGACTTCATGGACTGTTTTACTTCATATAATATATTCAAAACAACGTTTTTTCTCTTGTGAAAAAAATGATTAATGTTTATCACTCTGCCTTCAAAACTAGCGATGCTGGTCTATGTTGCTGGTTTATTGATATGGTCTGATGGTCTTTTTACATTTTGGACATATCACACTCCTCACATGATTAGCATTTTTCTCTGTTCAAGGATTTTGGGTACTTTAATTTGTATTTGGAACAATGGCTTTACTATTCTACATGCTGCTATTTCACTTTCTTATAGATGCCTCGGGCATATTTGGATGCTTTCTCAGATTGTCGATAATCTCCATGTGGACCGTTACTGGGTTTTATATCAAGTCCCTGTATGTGACATGGGGTATTTTTCTATCATTGTCTGGGGTGGGACTTCCACTTTTCTGGATGGATATTTGGGTTTCAATCTTCAGATGTGAAAATGTAATGACTTCATGGACTGTTTTACTTCATATAATATATTCAAAATAGCATTTTTTCTCTTGTGAAAAAAAAAATGATTAATGTTTATCACTCTGCCTTCAAAACTAGCGATGCTGGTCTATGTTGCTGGTTTATTGATATGGTCTGATGGTCTTTTTATATTTTGGACATATCACACTCCTCACATGATTAACGTTTTTCTCTGTTCAAGGATTTTGGGTACTTTAATTTGTATTTGGAACAATGGACGTCGGTACTCTATCTGTTGTTTTACTATTCTACATACTCTATTTCACTTTCTTATAGATGCCTCGGGCATATTTGGATGCTTTCTCAGATTTGTCGATAATCTCCATGTGAACCGTTACTGGGTTTTATATCAAGTCCCTGTATGTGACATGGGGTATTTTTCTATCACTGTCTGGGGTGGGACTTCCACTTTTCTGGATGGATATTTGGGTTCCAATCTTCAGATGTGAAAATGTAATGACTTCGTGGACTGTTTTACTTCATATAATATATTCAAAACAACGTTTTTTCTCTTGTGAAAAAAAAATGATTAATGTTTATCACTCTGCCTTCAAAACTAGCTATGTTGGTCTATGTTGTTGGTTTATTGATATGGTCTGATGGTCTTTTTATATTTTGGACATATCACACTCCTCACATGATTAGCGTTTTTCTCTGTTCAAGGATTTTGGGTACTTTAATTTGTATTTGGAACAATGGACGTCGGTACTCTATCTTTTGCTTTACTATTCTACATACTGCTATTTCACTTTCTTATAGATGCCTCAGGCATATTTGGATGCTTTCTCAGATTGTCGATAATCTCCATGTGGACTGTTACTGGGTTTTATATCAAGTCACTGTATGTGACATGGGGTATTTTTCTATCATTGTCTGGGGTGGGACTTCCACTTTTCTGGATGGATATTTGGGTTCCAATCTTCAGATGTGAAAATGTAATGAATTCATGGACTGTTTTACTTCATATAATATATTCAAAACAACGTTTTTCCTCTTTTAAAGTTTCATTTTTTTTTTTTAAATTGAACCTGCCGTCGCTATACCGACGCCTTGTAAGCATCGGAATTGCGACAGATTAGAAATGTCGGAAGAGCGACCGTATAAAAATGTCGGACGAGTGACGTTCAAAAAATCAGACCACATTTCGTCGGAATTGCGACCATTTACAAACGTCGGAAGAGTGACGTCCAAAACGTCGGACCACATTTCGTCGGAATTGTGACAGTTTACAACTTTCGGAAGAGCGACGTCCAAAACGTCGGACCACATTGCATCAGAATTGCGACAGTTTCCAAACGTCGGAAGAGCGACGTTCAAAACGTCGGACCACATTTCGTCGTAATTGTGACAGTTTACAAACGTCGGAAGAGCGACGTTCAAAACTTCAGACCACATTTCGTTGGAAGTGCGACAGTTTACAAAGGTCAGAAGTGTGATGGATTGGGAAACGTCGGAAGAGTGACGCTTGTTTGGAGGCGACGGAAAAAGTGTCGATAGTGCGACACTTTTTAATTGCGTCGGAACTACGACGGCATGGTAAACCACGTTTTTCCCGCCCTCGAACTGTCGCTCTTGCGACGACTATGTGTCAGAATAGCGACGAATTGGCCGTCGGAATTTCCACCAAATTTTCTAGTGCTTCCAAGTGGTGGAGCCATGCTCTTGTTTCTTCTGTACAATGCATATTATTTGTGAGGGTAGGAAGTGCATGGGTCTTCCTCTCCTTCTTGAAACCTTCTGTAGGTTTCATTGCAACATTATTCTCCTTGAAACCCTCTAGGAGTCTCGGTGCATCTTCTTTCTCTCTTCTGATTTACCTCTTTGGAGAGGCCCTTTTTAGATATGAAAAATGATGAGAGTAATCCCACCCTCTCCATAATTATAATCTTTGCTTCTTATTTTTACTCTGCTAATAGCTTGATCTCACAGTCTGTGCCAGAGATCATGCTCTGATACCACTATAATATCCCCAAAAGGGATTGCTCAGCAAGACATGCCTAAAAAACACATTTTTCAGGGATGTGTGCTTCAAATATCACAAAATTTGTTTAAAAACACTCAGAAACCAATTTAAATTACTACAGAAACCTTTACTCAGCTTTTATTCTAAAAAAGGTGAGGAAAAGCAACTTTTCAGGCCCTAAAATGTCTGTATTCAGAAATATGCATAAAAATAAGGGTCATGGCTCTAGGATATGTTAGATTAGGTCAAGAGGGATTCACATGATGAATTTTAGAAAAAAAAATTCTTTTTTTATATGTTAAACAGATCCTCCATTCCCGACTAGGCTTCAAATTGCTGATTTCCCATGACTTGGAGTATGCAGAAATTTTCTGAAGCATAGAGAGCGTATTTTCTAAATTTTTTGTTGATTTTATGTAGATATAATAGTATTAAAAGCTAATAATATGATTCAAAGGTCTTACATTAGAAAATACAGATCTATACTTGAAGAAAAGGCCTTAAAACCAAGCTTTATGACACAAGAAGTAGACGATGAACCAGACAGCATAATTTTCAGAAATATGAAGCAGTGTTTCATTAAGCTTCATATCTATAACATATAAGAGTACAAAAATATAGATCTAAATGGGATCTATATGCAAAAATGACTTTTAAGTACATTCCCCTTAGGGATCTCAGCTGATAATGAAGGACACTGAATAGATCTGAGATCTACACCATGGATCTACAGTAAAATTTAGAAATTTCTGAAGAATATATCACACAGCAGATCAGATCTGAAGTAGGACATGGATTGGTTGGCCAATCCACAGATCACCTCAGTGAAGGAAAGGAGCCCTTTCACCGGAGATCTCTCCTCCAAAATGCTAGCAAATAAACACTGCCACTCTGCTTGCAAAATAATGCAGTTTTTGTAGCTAAATATGCAGATGAGGTGATGCACACTTTTGCCTCATGCCAAGATAAGAATATGAAGCTCAAAATAGATATTGCACTCCTGCCAGTGAATTAGATGACTTCCCCACTGAGAAGATGCAATAGAACTCTTCAGATCTGAATAAATCTGATTCCACTTGCTGAAGCTGTCTAAACAGTGAAGCCTTAATCAGGATTTATGTTGTCAAGGGAGGTGAAGCTTGGCCAATGCTAGATAGTGGACCAATGCAACACAATCTCCTCCAAGAGACCCTCAAGGAAGGAAGAGGAATTCATAAACAACAAATTCCTCTCTCTCTAGCTAAACAGCCAAGAGAGTTTGAGTTGCTCAAGCAATATCAAAATCAAAATATCATCAACAACATTTTCCTTGAGCCTTCTCCTTCCTTTTATAAGATGAGGATGTGCCAAACCCTAAACCACCTTGAATTACTTAACCCTTTTCACATGTGGTCCTCCTTCTAGAACTGCGCTGTCCCTTTAGGAGATACATTGAACCTAGAAAAATTTGTAGATTTGGTCTTGTTGACCCAGTCAAATAGATCAAAATTTTTTCACACACAAATGGATTTTATGTAACTGGCTTAGATATAGCTTTTTTCACATTGAGCATTGATTTATTCATTGATCTAAGGAGTTTTACATGTCCTCCATTAGTCATTTTTTCACAAATGGAAAATAATTTTTTTTAAAATATTCCTATTATCTAGGGCTAATTAGGAATATTAAAAGATTCAAAAAGAATATTCAAAACCCACACTAGTGCATTAAGCACCTGGTTGCATTAAGAACCTACACTAGGGTCAGGCCCACAGGGCTATTTTTGGGTGCATGTATATTTTTATTATCCCTTAATTTAGTTGGACATTAAACTGTAATCTATTCTAAATGTGGACTTGAAATAGTTAAATGAAGTGGGAAATTCAGTTAGCTAGTGAATTTCAAGTTAGAGGTTGGTTGGTGGGACATGCAGAATAATTTTAGTTGTAATAGAGTTCAAAGTGCAATGGTGCATGAGTTGGTGCAAGTTGTAAATCAATTTAACTCAGTTAAGTGAGTTAAACTCAGTTGTGCTAGTTGTATATAGTTTTCAACATTTTGTGAATTAAATATTAATTAATTCACAATCAGTGATATCACATGCAACTAAGGATTTACTATTATTAGCTGCATGCATGTCAGATCCAGTGGAGACCCAGTTGAGTTCTAGGTGAAAGGGAGGTTGACTATCAGTTGTGACATTATCCTCTTGCACAAATAAAAGTAAACACACATTGGATGTGCCCATGATACTTGTGCAGTCAAGGTAGGCAGGATTACATCAATTCAGGGATTGCATTTAGCAGGGATTGCACAGTGAAGGTAGGTTGTCTAGAGGTAGTAAATTGGCTAAGGGATTTGCCAATTTTCGTATGACAGTGTGAGACAATTAGCTGATGTACTGAGGGATATTGTGAGAAGAGTTTTGTATGTAATTTTTTCATAATCCATGATATAATATAAAATATAATATAGTTGGGTTTTTAGCTATAAGCTTTCCCTGAGAAATTATCTATGTTGTGTGTGATTGATCTTTCTTCATGTTCATGTGATTAGAATTTGTTTTTTTAATTCCGAAATTGATTTGTAGAAGTGATTCAACATTTAAATTTAGTACATTGTTATATCATATTGAATCCATGATATACATGCTTTTCGTATAATTTATACTTGGTATCAGAGCACAAGAAATTGTAGAAGTGAAGCAGGAGCTGAGTTTGTGACTGGATAGAATTCGAATTTGCAGAAAGACTTTCTTGGTGCTACAACTGATTCAAGATCGAAATGGTTTTCAATGGCTTGAGGTTAGAGTATGAACTCGAGGGAATATCGAACTACAATTCCTGTAAGAATAGAATGGAGGTAGTACTCGAAGACAATGGCTTGAAGGAATTCATTGAAAAAGATGTTCCTAAGCCAGATTCTGCCAATCTTGATGCATGGAAAAAGAAAGTGGCAAAGGCAAGGAGGATCCTATTGGAGGGAGTACGAGACCACATAATCTCAAGCCTCCATGGGAAATCCACACCATATGCTTTGTGGAAGGCTTTGACGGATCTATTCCAAAGGAGCAACGACCATAGGAAATAGGTGCTCAAAGATAAACTCAGGAAGATCAAGATGCAAAAGGGTGACACCATTCCAAATTATCTCCCAAACTTTTTCCAATGTCGGGATAAATTGGGGAGTATGGGAAGAAAAGTTGATGATGATTATTTGGTGAGTTTGGCTCTCCTAGGACTTCCTAAGAGTTGGCACAGTTATGAAGAATCTGTCAATGGAAGGGAAAATTTCCAGATTGGGAATGACTGTGGTTGGATTTGGTGCAGAAGGAGTTCAAACGGAACACCTAAGATGGCTATTCATCAAAGCTTGATGATGAAGAGGATTGTGCTTTGGATACCAAGGAAAAGAAGGGGAAGGGGAAGAAATTCTATTCTAAATCCGAGTCTAAAGGCAAGTAGCAGGACATGTCCAAGGTGAAGTGTTTTCACTGTCACAAACATGGGTATTTTGCTACTAAATATTCACAAAAGAAGAAGAAAAAGAAGGCTGCTAGATCTGCAACTGGTGAGGCCCTTACCTCAAAATTTGAGATTTACTTCTCCTTGATTTCATGCCTGGTTTCAATTGCATTGGGATCATTTTGGTATTTGGATAGTGGTGCTTCCTTTCACATGGCGAGAGATAAGTAACTTTTCAGTGACTTGGAGAAGAAAGATCTCCAGATGCATATTGAGATGGGAAACGACAAATGGTACAATGCTACCGAGATTGGTACCATTACCTTTCATAGGGAGTGAGGTAAAAAATTTCAATTAAAATATGTAATGCATGTTCCAGGCCTGAAGAAAAATTTGGTCTTAGTCGCAATGTTGGAGGACAAAGGCTATGAAATTGTTTTTAGTGATGGAAAAGATTTTCTGCGACATAAAACAACGGGTCAAGCCAAGAGGATAGGGATTCAAGTTAAGAATATCTAAAATATGAAGGTAGATGGTTGTGCTACCATGATGGGCAAGGTGGAGAAAGTGGTGATTCAGGATGAGGGAGAATTATGGCACAGGAAATTTGGACATCTTCATCATGGAGCCTTGAAAGTCATGCAACAAATTTCTATTGGACTTCCAATGGGAACAATTTCTCAGTTAGATCAGTGCAAGGGTTGCACCATGGGGAAGTATTTAAAGTCCACCTTTCATGAGAAGGAGAACCAAGCTTCGGGTATCCTTGAGAGAGTTCACACAGATGTGTGTGGACCATTCTCGGTTGCTTCAAAAACAAAACATAAGTACTATGTAATATTTGTTGATGACTTTTCTCATAAATTTTGGATCTTCTTCATGCAGAAGAAAGATCAAACATTCTCTAAGTTCTGTGAGTTTAATGAATTGGTGGAGAAAGAGTTAGGGAAGAAAGTGAAGGCTCTTAGGAGTGATAAAGGTGAAGAATATATCTCTAACGAATTCCATAATTTTTTCAGCAAAGAAGGAATTTGAAGAGAACTCATAGCGCCTCATAACCCACAGCAGAATGGGGTCATAGAGTGGAAGAACAAAACGATCATGGGTGCGGCATGAGCGATGTTTTATGATCAGGGCCTACCAATGCATTTTTGGGAAAAACCATGAAACACATATTTCTATCTGAAAAACCGTTGTTCTCATAGAGTACTTGGCATGAGTACACCTGAAGAGGCTTTCAATGGTAAGAAACCCAATGTTTCACACTTTAAGATTTTTGACTCATCTGTTTATGTGCATGTGACCAAGGATGCCAGGAAGAAGCTGGAACCGACTGCTAAAGTTGGGATTTTGTGGGGTACACATAAACACCCCATAATTATCATGTGTATTTTCCAAACAACAGAATGAATGTTGTGCGACGGGATATAAAATTTGATGAGGGGAAATCCATGCAGTTGTCCCTTGAGAGGGAGCTGGACTTGGATGCAGAGGAGGAACTGCTGGTTCCAAAAGACAAGTCACAAGATGTGGATCAACCACATGAGGATGTTTATGGAGTGGAGGAAATCACTCATGCAGAGCCATCCATCAAAAATGGTAGAAGGCGCACCATGGAAGATGATAGGCTAAGACTTGATGCTGCACATAATGTAGGAGCCCCTACTTCACAATGTAGACAGAGACAATCTCCTGACTGATTTACTGGATACATGGATCTTATGAGAAAATGTATTGTGAATGAACCATCTTCCTTTCAGGAAGAAGTGCAACAACCTACTTGGGTTGATGCAATGGTGGAGGGGTATGAATCCATTATCAAAAATAGTGCATGGGAAATTGTCCCAAGACCGGTTGAAAAATCAGTGGTAGGTTTGAGATGTATCTACAAGGTAAAGCAAGCTGCTGGTGGGAGTGTGGGGAAATAAAAGGCCAGATTTATGGCTCGAGGTTTCTCACAGATTGAGGGGATAGATTATGATGAGACTTTTTCGCTTGTCGCAAGGTACTCTTCCATAAGATCCATCCTTGCACTGTAAGTGCAGATGCGCTGGCGCATTCATCAGATGGATGCGCAAACTGTGTTTCTCAATGGGATCATTAAGGAAGAGGTGTATGTAGAGAATCCTGAAGGTTTTGAGATCTTCAACATCGAGTCGCATGTGTGCAGACTCAAAATAGCATTGTATGGTCTAGAGCAAGCACCCCGTGCTTGGTTAACTCAGATATACATATGTTTCACCTGACTAGGCTTCTCCAAAAGTGAAGCAGATGCAAACCTGTACTTGATTGTGGTTGAGGGTAAGATATTGGTAATTTTTCTTTATGTTGATGGCTAAACTTGGTGATGAGCGGCTGATACACTCATGCAAGGAGGATCTTGTAAAGGGGTTTGAAATGAAGGATATGGGCCTCCTTCAATATTTCCTTGGATTGGAAATATGGCAGCAGGATGGTGAAATTTTTTTGTCTCAAGGAAAGTATGCAAAGGAGATACTGGGTAAGTTTAACATGCAGAGCTGCAAACCCATGGATACTCCTCTTCCAGGAAACTTGAGGAAAGAGGATGCTACTTTTGGAGAGGTAGTGGATGCTACTGTCTATCAACAGTTAGTGGGTTCGCTAATGTATCTAGTGAACACGATACCAAACATTTTCCATGTGGTTAACCAACTGAGTCAAGCTATGGTTAAGCCTACCAAGATATTTTGGAAGGTGGGGAAGCATGTACTGAGACACCTGAGGGTCACATCCGAGTATGGCCTATGGTACAGAAGAACAGATGGAGTGAAGTTGCATGGCTTCACAGATGCAGATTGGGTTGGAAGTCCATCGGATAGAAAGTGCACATCAGGAGGGATCTTTAGTATCGAGTCTATAGTTGTTTTTTGGTACAACAAGAAGCAGATATTCGTGGAACTCAGCTCAACAGAAGCGGAATACATGGCAGCAAGCCAGGATGCATGTGAGGCTATCAAGATGAGAAAGATATTGGTTGGTTTGTTTGGTTCTCATATGGATCCATCAGTGATACATTGTGATAATCAGAATTGCATTAAACTCTTGATTAATCCTGTGTTTCATGATAGGTACAAGCATATATATATCCGATACCATCATCTCAGAGATTGTGTGTAGAGGAGGATCATGTTGCATCAATACATTCCCACAGAAGATCAGGATGCATATATTCTAACGAAGGTGCTCACCAGGAGAAAGTTCGAATACCATAGAGACAGGATCGGGGTGAAGGATAATCCATTTCTTGTTGAGAGGGAGTGCTGAGATTCAACACCCAAACTAGTGCATTAAGCACCTATTTTCATTAAGCACCTACACTAGCATGGGGCCCATAGGGCCATTTTTGGGTGCATGTCTATTTTTATTATCCCTTACTTTAGATGGACATTAAACTATAATATATTATCAATGTGGACTTGAAATAGTTAACTGAAGTGTAAAATTCAGTTAGCTAGTGAATTTTGAGTTAGAGGTTGGTTGGAGGGACATGCAGAGTAATTCTAGCTATAATAGAGTTCGAAGTGCAGTGGTGCATGAGTTGGTGAAAGTTGTAAATCAATTTACTCAGTTAAGTGAGTTAAACTTAGTTGTGCTAGTTGTAACTGAAGATACACTGGTGAGAGATTTAGTGAATTAAATATTAATTAATTCAAAATCAGTGATCTCACATGCAACTAAGGATTTACTATTATTAGCTATATGCATGTTAGATCCAATGGAGACCCAGTTGAGTTCTAGGTGAAAGGGAGGTTGACTATCAGTTGTGAAATTATCCTCTTGCACACATGCAAGTAAACACACATTGGATGTGCCCATGATACTTGCACATTCAAGGCAGTCAGGATTGCATCAATTCAGGGATTTCATTTAGCAGGGATTGCGCAGTGAAGGTAGGCTGTCTGGAGGCAGTAAATTGGCTAAGGGATTTTCCAATTTTTGTATGACAGTGTGAGAAAATTAGCTGATGTACTGAAGGCTCTTGTGAGAAGAGTTTTGTATGTAATTGTTTCATGATCCATGATACAATATAAAATAGAATATAGTGGGGTTTTTAGTTGTAATATTTCCCTGGGAAATTATCTGTGTTGTGTGTGATTGATGTTTCTTCATGTTCATGGGATTAGCGATTGTGTTTTTAATTCCACAATTGATTTATAGAAGCGATTAAGTATTTAAATTTAATAAATTGTTAGATCGGATTGAAACCATGATATACATGCTTGTTGTATAATTTCTACACACTCCTTTCTCATGAATAATGTATACTGGGTATTGGAGCTTGTCCATGCCGAAAGAAATTTTTCAAAGTTAACACAAATATTGTGTTGTCATACAGTCTGGAGGACTTGTTGAATATGTTGAAAGTATTCTTCCAAACTCTTTTTGAAGATGAGGATATCATCCGTATTTGAAACCATGAATGAGTTGGTGAAAGACATCAAGATACCATCCATCATCCTTATGAAATTTGTTTGGGCATTTGTCATATCAAAAGGTATGACCAACCATACAAAAATAACCTCACTGGACTTGAAATTAGTCTTCCACAAATGAGTTGGTTCTATTGGGACTTGGTGGTAGTTAGGCTTCAAATAAATATTACTAAAATACTTAGCCCCCTTGAGTAAGTAAAGAAGGCTGTCAATTTGGGGAATCATGTACCAGTTCCTGACTGTGATTTTGTTTAGGGACCTATAATCAATGTACATTTTACAGGTCCCAATTTTATTTTGCACATGTACAAATGGGCTTCCACAAGGTGAGGAACTTGGTTGGATGTGCAATTTTTGGATTAGCTATTGAATCTATCACTTGATTTCCTTATTCTCTGGGAGAGAAAAATGGTAGATTGGCCCATTGGGTAGTGGTGCATCGGGGTAAGGTCGATTGAGTGCTTGACCTGGTAGTGCAGAGGTAATGTCATGGGTTAGGAGAAGATGCCTCTATACTCTTCCATGATATTATTCAATTGTTAGTACTGTTTGGGGGATCCTTGTGTGGAGGTGATGGATGTGGCCACAATCTTCTGGTTGCTTTGAGAGAGAATCAATAGGAAGAAAATTTTCCTAGTCTGGGATATGATCTTAATGCATTTCTTACCAAATATCAGAGAAATGGTAGTAGGTGGCATTGTAACATTTTTGGTTTTGATAAGTTAGACATAGTAGAAGAAAATGAAAAAATGAAAAAATGTTAGGTTTGGATATGAATAGATAAAAAATAAAAAATGTTAGGAGTCATGAAAAAATATCTTATTTAGATAAGAAAATGATAGGATTAGATGCCCTAAAAAATGAAGGTAAAAAGATTGAAAATACTAGGCATAGTTTCAAAGAAATAAAAAATAAATTTCTTATTTTCAGATAAAAATAAAAATAAAAGTTGTGTTCAGTTTATTAGTTTGCCACAACCAAAATGATTTGTTTTTTATTAGACAAATTAAACTTGATCAAGAATTTTTAAATTTATGCATTAGATTAAGAAAGTTCATGGAAACTTGTTTAAATGCACCAAAAATTGAAATAGGTGTTAAATTAAGTTAAACTAATGTTAATCACTTTCTTAAGTGGTTAATTATTTATTGTAATAAGCACATGATTTGATTTTATTATAAAGTCTGCTATCAACAAAGGCTTTTGTCGTTTTATGATTAATGATTGAGCATATCTGAATGATGGATCTCTTCCCCACCCAGATCAACGTTGGGAAAGGCATTTCTCACCCCCCTTTCCCATTTCTCGTTAATGAAGGGGGGGGGGTGTGCGGGGTCTGAAAAGTAGTTTCCCAATGGTGGGCCCCTTGCCTACGTGTCATTCCCTCAACACTTTGCACCCCCCTCGCTCAATACCATTTACCACCGCCTACCCCCTCCGAAATCAACCTTCCTCCCAATGACTACTTTTGACTCCCGGCAATGGTCATTTGAATTTACTCCACTAACCATTTCCCAATGCCAAAACAAATCCCGCCACCTATACTCTTCCGTTACACTCCACTCCAATACCGTTTCCATTCTCTGTACCGTGACACCCTACTCCATTCAACTAACTGAAACTGTTCGACTCCTACAACTCTAACTAGTCTAAGTAATACAGTCAGCTGAGGTATTGACACCTAGCTGTTACAACTCAAATGTTTTCGAACCCTCCTAGCCACAACATGTGGACAAAACCTCCTATATTGCTGGCTAGTGCCTAATGCCCCTGCATCATCGTGTGACATAAACCTATTAACAAAAGTGAACAGGGAATGATTATTAAGTATGGCATACTAAGTTGCTTTTCTAAAGAGTAACATTGTAGATAACCTTAAAAACATTTGTTAACTATTTTTGTTTGACCATTTGATTGTGTTTGATATGTAGAACTCATGGCAGCTAGTGTTTCTCCACTCATATTAATAATTATTTCCAAAATTTTATTGTTACTATTACTTTAGGAAAACCATGAAGACTATGAATTTCTTTCACGGACACTTTTGCCACTTGGCTTGTTGTTTATGTACTTTGAGCTCTACAAAAAAAATCTACAAATTTGTCTATATAAATGACCACAAAAATGTAATACTTACCTTTATATTTCAGTAACCCTATAATAAAGTCTATTGATATATCTTCTAGTCTTTGAATATGTATGTGGAATGGTTGAAGTAACCCTAGAAATTTTACTATCTCTCTTTTATTTATTATGCAAACCTGACCTTCTCTTACAAAATTTTGAATATCTTTCTTTATTCCTTCCAAAAATATATTTTTTGATCCTTTGAGATGTTTTAAGGAACCCTGCGTCCTACCATTAGAGAGACATGGGAATCCCTTAATATTTTTTTATTCAAATATGCTTGCGTGCATAAAAATATTCTACATTTGCACCAAAGTATATCTCTCTTTCACTCCCAATGCTCCATAGAGTTCATCCCATCCTTTATAAATTTTAGTTTTTGTTTAGTAATATTGTCATTTTTCCATTATGGCAAGCTTCTTATAGCCACCTAGGAATATAAAATGTAATTGGATATAAATTTGAGGCCTCTTCTATTTTAGAAAGAGCATCATGTACTAAATTTTCCTTACCTTTTTTGCAGATTATCTCAAAATTAAAACTTTGCATTTTTTCTCCTCATTTTTGTTAATCTTCCAATGAAATCCATAGCTTCAAAAAATAATTTATGCTATCATGGTATATCTTGACTTTAAATTACCTCCCAATGATATACTATCCCCATTTTTTATTGCATGTAATATTGCTTCCATTTATTTTTCATACGTAGATTTCACCAAATATTTTCTTTGAATTCCTTGCTTTTTAAAGCCAATGATATCCCTTATTGTGTTAATGTTACGTAAATTCCTTGTCCTAGTGCCTCACACTCTACTATGAATGTTTTACCAAAAGTAGGTGCAACCGATGTTGGTGTAGAAGACATGGCATCCATTAAAGGAGAGAATGCCAAAGTAGCCTCATCATTCCATATAAATGATATTTTCTTCAAGAGATATGTGAGTGGACTTGAAATGCATGCATAATTCTTAACAAATGATCAATAATATCATGTAAGTCTAAAAAATCTTCTAAGAACCTTGATTTTCTTAGGAATATGTCATTTTGTAATAGCTTGCATCTTTTGAGGCTCCAACTTCACTCCTTCCTTTAAAAAAATATGAACCAAATACTCAAATTCTTATTTCCCAAAAGCACATTTGGATATTTTTACATAAAAATGATTGTTCTCAATAATGTATATAAATTTTCCACATGTTTAGTGTGGTATTCCCATGATTTATTATAAATATGTGTATTATCAAAGAAAACCAACACAAATTTTATAAGATGGGATCAAACAAAATTGTTCTTAAGTTGAGCCCGCTGGACTTCAAACGGCGATAAACCATAATTCAAACCAAATTCACATTCCAAAATAGCCTGCTGACGTCGGTCAATTTTGTGACGCAAAAACCAAATGAATTCCGCCCTAATATTTTTTGGGTCCGAAGTTGGGCTGGCGTATGGAAGGAGAGTTGTGACGCGAATTTCTTATCAAATTCGCCCTAATTTTTTTCGGGTCTGGATTTCCACTGCGTGAGTGGCCCAAACAAAGATCTGCTCCAATCAATTTTTGCCACATGTCCTAAAAAAAAACTTGCCCTGCTCCCAGCTGTGGGTGCATTCGATGACGTTTACAGCGATGGGACATGGATGTGGCGATTTCATATCAATCACATTAAGTTTTAATGTTGTTCAATTAAGTTCCAAGGTTTTCACATCAAATCCGCATTAATTAAGTTTTAACATTGTTCAAGATCGGACCTCCACTCCTGTTAGCAATTCCGCATGCTCCGATATGATCTGGCCTTCAGCTCTCAGTAATGATCAAAGATTAATTATGACAGGCATCCTTTGATTGCATTGCAGTCGGGTCGATAAAATGGCGTTTTTCTATGGTTTTTCAGACGAGCCGGTTGTTGGATTACACTGCCTGCTCACTGTGACGAGAAGGAGAAGTGGCTAGCTGAACTGCTTCTTAGACCTTATTGCATATCTACATTTCTCTCGGTCTGGTCTGTGTCTATCTTCCTCTGTTTCTTGGAATTCTGCTTCTTCATCTCCTCTTGTGCCCACTGCTGAGATTGCACCCATGCCTCGCCTGCGTCAAAGGATGTGTTGCCGCAGGGGGTGCACTAGAGGTCAACCCCTGCGCACTCCCTCCAACCCCTAAACCGAGTCGACTTCCGGCCAGTCCAGTGATTATTACGCAGGTCGCTATCCAAATACTAGGAGTGGGCAGGGTCGGGTTGTAGGATCTGGCCACCGTATGGATTCCCCTGCTCCTCGTTTCCCCACCGCTAGTTCACCTTCTCCCACGACGCGCACTGCGCAATTTTCCTTTAATTTCTCTCTCAACTGCCCACGAATTACAGCTTCAGTCACTGTGGTTTTCTGCGAGGAGGCCCAAACGGAGGAAGAATGCACCCGTCCGGCGGGTCTGAGCTCGGAAAAAGCCGGCCAGCATTCGGGCCTTCAGGAGGGGAGCCGTGGCATGAATGTGGAGGTAGCACCTAGCGATCTTGGACCTTCCGAAGGATGGTGCCGAATCGTCGAGGAGCCGGAGGAGTAGTTTGGTTAATTTGTTTTTCTTGCTTCACGGCCCACTTAATTGGGCTGCTTTTAGATTATTTTACTGTGCTGGACCTTTGTAATATTTTTGAATTCTGTAAATTAAACGTTCAAGAATGGTTTCCCCGTATGAGGGCAGTCTTCTTAATTTTTTGATTTTTTGATGACAAATTTTCCATGAGTCTGGGCAATGATTTTGACTTCGGTGTAATTTTATTCCCACTATTAATAGATTAACTTTACTTAGAAAAAAAAATGTTGCCCTGTTTCTATTTTAAACCTGTTTTTTGAAATACAGAGCCATGTTTATATGGTCTACGTATTATACTCTTTCTATGTATATCTACAGGAACCTTTTTGCTATGAACAGGGTGGATGTTGTAGCAGGCTACTAATGGAAACAAGCGAACCTGAACCTTACATCTCGGATGCAACAGATGGTTACCAATTTTGGAATCAAGCGAGCCTGGGTTTCTGTAGATGGTTATCACACTC